>OY365809.1:30289881-30340463 GCA_959347315.1 Bimastos eiseni | reverse complement strand
GTAATTGAACTCAGAAGGCATCCACTGTTTATATGCATAGTTGGTAAGTAAGCATGAAGATATTTATTAATACCAACTGGTTTGATTGTTGATATTTTATTCTAATTTATTTAGAGATAGTGATTGGCCAAGGAACCTTGATTGTTATGATTTACTGCATGTTTACCAATTACAGAGATCTTTGACAGATGTTTCATTGTCTCAACCTTTGGTCAGTCTAGATATATTGAATTAGCATATAGTCATATGACCAGTCCTCAAAGGTATGTCTTTGCTACCTCCTCCTGAGACGGTGATTGGTTAGAGGATGTCTTAGTATATGTTGCTGTACTATTTTGAGTCAGTGGTTTTTACATGTACAATTGAGTGTTCCTGTTTGTTTAGTTTTCATACAGGTATTTTGGTGGGTTCTGAAGAGTGTTATACGAGATTTTATACATTTGCATGTGCACGTTATATATACATGCATGGGCGCATACAAGCCTCTGTTTCATTCTTTATCAGGACTTTGTAACTGACATGTGGCTGAGGTTGGATAAGATTTACATTTTTAAACCAGTTTCATCCATTGTCGATGGCTTGTTCTGTGCAGTTTTTTCTACAGTCAATGCTGCTTGAGTGCATAGCCTTGGAACCGCCTTGAACTTATGCGCTTGCGCACATAAGAGAAGTTGACATGTATGATGTAAGATTGGCTAAATGTACTGGTTTTTAATAACAGAGGGAGCCTACATACTATAATGTCTTCAGTAACCATTCAGATCAATTAAATCATATTAATTTTTACAAGCATTTAATCCTTTAATGATGAGCACGTACCAAATTGTATGGGAAACTAATATAATTAGTTGTTAAAGGGTTAAGCTACTGACTGTATTCGCTCTGCTGTTGTCAAAGTCTTAAGGATGTGCTATCCATTTAATGTTTTTACAAGTAAGCTACAGGAACAGTGTGAATGACTAAGCAGAATC
The DNA here is from genome assembly GCA_959347315.1 of Bimastos eiseni. Lineage (NCBI taxonomy): Eukaryota > Metazoa > Annelida > Clitellata > Crassiclitellata > Lumbricidae > Bimastos > Bimastos eiseni. The sequence continues at coordinate 30,339,492 of OY365809.1, read as the reverse complement.
ATTGTCTATGACACGGTTTACACTGGAATGTTGACTGATGCACATTGCAGCTAAGACCATTGGACAGCAAAAGTCATTTGCTGTACACTGGTGAACTGACTAAGCATCCAGAATGTTCTTGGCTGCTTATGCAATTGAGTGGCATTAATATGCACAGAATAATGGGTATGATTTTGGCTATGCACATAGCTGAAGTATGCACTAATACAGTATGCACATACCGGGAGTTGTCTTCCATTGAAATACCTTATAAACTGGGACTGACTGGCTTCTATGCACATAAGCGAATTGTGGACTTGCGTGTATTGAGATTATTAATTGAGATTATTAATTATTAATATTATTAATATAAAGATTAATACATAATTATTGTGTAGGAACTAGCATGTCATCATAACTTGATGTGTAACAATTACGATGTGAAATTTGCTTGTAGTTTGATCATGAAGATTTACTGTGTTTGCAAGGGAGTGGCTAACTTAACTTGCACGACCAAAGTGGCAAATGTGTAATAATGGAAACAGATATTTGCTTGAAATTTGTGAAGATATTATTGTGATTTAGCATAGATTTGTTTATCTGTGAAAGAACGCACTACGTGTGCTGCATGACTATGCCAATACTTGAAAGCTATACCTCAGGCCTTGGATGGACTGGAGGAACTGCTTAATGTGATCTCTCTCTGCATCGTGGTGGAGTGTGCAATACTAAGTGGCTAGTTTCAGAACTCTCACCAACAAGTTTGGATTAAAGTTTGTGCCAGGGCAGAAAGTTTTTAAGATACTGCTCCATTTGCTGTCCTTGGCAAACATGAAATGATTACACTGACCATACACCATCAGTAAGATCAGAAGGCCACCCAATGTCCTAAGGAAGCTAAGAAAATGAGATTGCTAACTCGTCATACCATGACTGCCGGTTAAGGCATCCACTACTTTTGCTTCTTCTGCAGCTACTTGTTATTCTTCATCTCTGTGAAGGAGTATAGAATTTTTTGTTGAAGGCTGAACTTAACTTTCAGTCATTATGACATTGTTCATTTACAATTTAATAAGGACCTGAAACAACATGAAGGTGATGTGTTCTGTGGACAGACAAAAAAAGGAATGTATTTCTTTGCCGTCTCAGACTATGTTTTTGATCTGTGCTGTTCTTCTTGTTTCTGTGTATAAAAATATTTTTCATATTTTAATGTATTTGAAGGTTCTTAGCTTTTTTGGTAACCCACATTTGTATCAAGCGCTTAGGAGTGATCAATTTAACATTGTAGAAACTAGTCGAGACTCGTAGTCTAGGCTCGAAAAGGTCAATTAGAATGATCCTGGGAATTAAAACCTTCAAAACTGCAAACCATTGAGTTTGAGTTTTCCTGCTTTTTAATGTTGATTTTTATTACAATGGTTATTAGTTGGTCGATAAGTTGTGACTATTATTATTGGTATTTTAATTATTGTTATTTTTATATTAATAATTTGGGATTTGCTTCACTATTTATGATCTGTGTTGTTACATGGGCTAAAAAGTATTGTCTAGAGAATAATCACATGATTTCCTCACTTAACTGCAGGTACCATAATTGATTAGTAGTATTATCTATTACTGGCGCTTGAAGTATAAATGATCATTCAGGAATGTTAGGTTAGAAGTAGAAAACTAATCTCTTAGGCATGAGAGGAGAGAGTGAGCTTAGGAATAATAATCTGATCTCTAGAAGCTATTCTTATTATTCTTAATGTCGTTCATTGCAAGCAGTGTACTTTGATAAATAAATATGATTCTTTTGTTTTTTTATTTTATGTCAATGTCTATTTATTTGCTGATAAGTTAATAGTGACATATGGCGAGAGAAAATGCTGATTGTCAGCTTACTATATCTGGCATTAAGACATGCCAACTGTTGCTTACAATGTGGCAGTTGTTGCCTATGCGTAGACAGCCAACCTTGGACTTTGGCGCAGAGATTGTTAACATATTCTGGACATTTTTCTGCTTTCATAAAACATTATTTTGTATAATTATTTATGTATAAGGGTTTTGTGTTGTTTTTTTTTATTTGGTCACTAATTACTGTTGTGAATACTTTGTGAGATTGTTAAACAACCCTTTCAGCTACATGCATACTATCTTAATGGCTATTACTTTGTTTTTCTTGATGGTTTTAAGGATTGTTATTGTTTATTATTGTAAACCATCAATTTCATTGATAATTAGCTTTAATTGTAGGCTTTATAGAGAAGACAGCATTTGCAATTGTGGCAAAGAGTATGGAAGGAGTGTCTTGCGGATGTTAGTGCTGTGTGATTGTTTTTCTACTCAGTCTGAGAAATATGTTATCATTGCATTTATTTTCCACTTGACTATTAAGTCTGTAGCTTATTACTTGGTAAATGTGGCCTTAGATTTGTGTGGCTTCGTCCTGACAGTGTTTATTAGAGCCTCCAGTCTTGCCTTTTCAAATAACCACCATGCTGGCAAACTGGCATCAACAGCCATATAGCTGGAACTGTAAAGTAATGGATAATACACTGGGGAGCTGAGCCGAGGAACCGGGTTCGATACCAGTATCCCCCGTAAGGTTGACTAGTCCTTCTTTTGCTAGGTGGAGGCATTTGTTAAATTAGATGTGTGGCGTAATGAGCGCCTTGCATGGCTGCCGACTGTTAAATTCGACTCCTGTAATAACTTTTCATCATCCATTCATACTGTGTTTGTAATCATACTGTTGTGTGTCAGTTTGAAATTAAACAAAAGTTATTATTATTGCACCATATTGTGACCAATGGAGGTTTACTTAAGAATTTTACACATATAGGACAATTGCACTTTTACATGATGAGTTTTGTCAAAAATTGCATCTTTTATAATGATGTGAATGTACTGAAAGTGACTTGGAACCGATGCAGCTCATCATTAAAGTGTTAACTTTTGTTTTCATTCATGAAAATGTGTAGTTTTTGAGAAGTTATTGAGCATTTCAATTCATTAACAACTCAAAAACATTACTTGCTACATTTCTGTTTTTATGCTTCAATCATTGTTAAAGAGTATGACCTTGTTTTAAATGGGCTTTGAGTTCCACTCTGTTCCTGATAAATCTGTCCTATGCTGTGAAATTCTTAGTAGACTATATTAATATATCTCAGAAGGAATTTGCTTATCTTCCTAATAAAGATGTTAATCACTGTGTTCGTGACATCGTATTTCGTTCTATTATTATTTTTATTATCGTTCTATTATTATTATTATTATTTTAATTATTATTATTATTATTCTCATTTATAAAGAGACAAGGAAATGGAATATGGCAGTTCTACTTGTGTTGTGACACCTTGTCACTTTGGATATTTTATAAAATCATATCTTTATGATATATTTGTAAAAGTAACATCATATGAGGGATAAAATGCATTTAGTATAGGCATATACCTAAAGTGTGCGAGTTGTGTAATGCACCAATTGCACGCTATGCTAGTAAACTGGCATACTTTTTCATCAGCCATGCACCATATTTTGACCATAATAAACAGTTTGCAGAACAACTGTGCATTGTGTATATCACGACAAATGGACTGGCTGTGTATTGGGAAACCAATTGTGACCCTATGCAGTTCACTCAGTGAAGCTATAATTATAGTAGCAAGAGGGTGAAGGGGTAGAGCCATTGAGAGCCATCTGCTATAAATAACCTCATTGGTAGAGCCGCTCCCTCGGTCAACATGAGGTCTAATCTGGTGACTTCATTGTATCAACATTTATACAGAGGATCTATTGCTTAAAGCCTGGTTAAACTCTAGTTGGTCAGTGAAGCCAGACTCCCACTGGACTCATAGTCGGAAACGTCTCCTTTGAGCGTCATCATAAATTTTAACCTTCAGCCAAACTTTAACAAATCCAACCATTATTCATGTGGAATAGGCAATCATTGCTTTACATTTCGCCAAAACTAACCATAATAATGTAATAATAATAATAATAATAGTAATGCATGGAATAAACAAAGCAACACAAGAAATTGCTCCTCTAACGTCTCTTAGTAGATCTCGTAAAGGGGCGCTATATCAAGTACTTTTGAGTGATTGATTGATCTTAGTCTCTACCATATAATATCATAATTTGTTAGGTGGCCCATATTAGAAGCCCTTCCCCCTACCACTATTCAGGCCTGTGCCTAGCATCAATCTGGCGCCTCACATTTTGAAAATAGGGCATTTTAATAGGGCATTGGAATAATAAGTTATTCCATCCTGAAATTTGTGCCCTTTCCACATTTGCGCCCTGGGCCACGGCCCCGCAGCACCCCTCGGTACGGTCCTGGGTCTATTCATAAACTAAAACTTTCTATGTAGTGTATATGTTAACTGTTAGCTGCTGCCCTGCGTTTGTCTTTCAAGTGGAGCTTTCAGAGTTTGAAGATTACGATTGTGAAGATCGAATTGGAGATGTGGAGTGTCATGACTCATGAGTAGAGGAAGGAGTATCTGCAGGTGAATCGTTGGTGGCTTTAGAAGAGTTAAAAAAATTAGCTGTTGGTGTGTGGTCATTGCATAACACCTGACACACTTACAGAAAGTCTTATGAAGCACTTGAGATCGCGTTTCCTTTAATACGCGTCTACAACGCTCTGCATAACTACTAGCAGTTTACTTACTTATTTCGATATCGCATCGAACTTTCTCAGATGAGTTACTAATTTAGGAGTGATTCCACGATGCGCAGTTTATAATAATTTACTCCGTAAAAGCTGCAGTCTAAATATTTGTGGCATTTTGCTATTGCATATGAACAAAAAAATATATTAAAATTTGCAACCTTTTGAATACTGTACAAATTTTAGGAATTAGCCTTTAAATAATAATTTGCTCAAATAGCCTCGTTGTCTGGCGTAGCAAACGAGATATGAGGGCTTGAGTGCAGTGCAGAATTTTGCTGGGGTTAAGTTGATTTTTATGGCTTTTAACTTGAGCAAGTTCATAAAAGTTTATTATAATGTGATATAAATTAATTTTACATTTGTTCGTTTGAATTTAACTTGTACTGCGTTATGATGGGTAGTTTTTCTATATTGTGTCGATATTTGAAGGCCACGCGAATACGATAGTGTGCTTATGTGAGTAAGTAAGCAAGCTATAAAACTTTCTTCGGGTTTAAATAGTGACTAGGTAGACACTGTTTTAAATTAATTTCATATTACTTAAGAGGTCTGTCAGAGGATGATTTAATTGGCATGTTGGTGAGTCATTCGGACGTTGAGCTAGTTATGGGCAAGACTTGAATGTAATTAATTTTTAACCAATCGGAAAGAGAGAGAGTATATTTTTATAGCTTTATTCAAACTGATTTGTAAAGGAACTGGAGTACATGTAACTGTTGGACAGGGATGTGCATTCTGGTTCCTGTAAATATAGTTAAGTACTGATTATGATATATGCTGTTTATGCTTAAAGGGCTATAGTGTTTGACAGCTTTTAAGTAAGTAAGTATATTCTTTATTGAACCAACTGCATAACCGCACTCTGGTGAATAATACATTTAAAAGTTCAGCTAATTAAGGATATTAACGAAAAATGGAATTCCGGTTTTTGGTTTAGAAAGCTGTATGTCATTTGCAAATCGGTATCCGATTTTTCTTATTTGTTTTCGCCTTATTATTTATCTCGACTATCCTGGATTAATTCTCATAGGAAAATGCTCAAATAAGTTGGTCAACTTCAAAGATACAGACACGGCTATGCGAAATATTTCACATCCATGTCTTCCAACAGGGTAATTAATAGCTGCCGATTGCTAATAAAAGGCCCTTTCGTGGAGACAAGCCTAACGTGGAGACGTGAGCTAGGAGAAGGGGAACCCAAGTCGACCAAGATAGCATCACTCAGACAGAAGTCCTGACTTCAAAGCATCACTTAAACTCTTTGGTGTTGAGTGTTGACAGTGCATTGTGATACTTAATACATGAAATAACGTGCTGAGTTGTGTTATATTACAATTTACAATATTTTTCTAAGAACACAAATGAAAACTGGTAATCGGTTTAAAACCAGTTTTTTAAATTCAGTAACCAGTTTGCCCCCAAAAACGGTATTAACAACCTTAATTCTAATTAAAAAAGGATTTTCGCCCTCGATTGTCTGCCTGTGGAATAACATGGCCATGCAGTCGTGGGGATTATGAGATCATCTTTTAAATAGTGTTACATTTAAAAGTACAGCATTCTAATTAAAAGGGAATTTTCATTCTAGATTGTTGTTGACCGAGGGAGCGGCTCTACCAATGAGGTTTTTTATAGCAGATCTCGATGGCTCTATTGGCTTTACCCCTTCACCCTCTTGCGATTTAAAAGTACAGCATTCTCATTAAAAATGATATTTGCGCTAGACTGAGTTGATGTTTAAGTAAATGTGAGTTGATGAACTTGTTTATGTGTTTCAAATTATTTTATATGTTGTACATTGAATAAAATTTACAAATAGTGGTTTCATGTGTTTAAAATACATGCTTCTCTGCTTGTCATAATGAACTTGAAGAGGTTTTCAGTACTGACCTGACAAATTTAGCTTAAGAATAATTTAACAATTCTCTAATAATTTAATTGGTGTGATATAACTATTTGAGTGTTAATTATGGTAGTAACTATATTAAGGTTTGCCTCGGTACAGTAATCAACTTTTATAAACTCCCTCGTGTATATTCTTACATTTGTTCGTTTGAATTTAACTTGTACTGTGTTATGATTTTTTTGTGCTTGGTTTTCTCAGTTCTGACTGTAATTTGGAGTTGTTTACTGTTTTAGGTGAGATGTTGTTCACTGCTTAGTCTGGAAAGAATTTTATCACAGCAACGCAACCATTAACTTGTAATTTAACCAAGAATAAGACAGACGAAAGCAGAAAAGCAACAGACAAGCACACAAAGAATTAGGAGGATTGGAAAAACGAGGCAAACCGAGGAAAGACAAACCCAGCAAAAAGAGAGGTGTACCATCAGAGAGGCACTGCAGTCGAGCGAGGAGGTGTATGATTGGTGAGCTGCGAGAAGGTCGTGGCTCACTGGGATTCGGAACAAATTTTTCGAACAATAAGCTTTAAAAATCTAAGTGCACTTCAATCAACCTAAAGCAAGTCAACAAACATTTAAGAAACATGAGCGCAGTGAAAGTTTCATGGAAGGTAATTTTTATATGCAGCTGAATGGCTTGTGTGGCTACTGGTTTCTGTAACTTGTATCCACAATATGTATTTGCTAGGCTTTGACTAGCCTATATCGATTGATGTGTAGACACTGCACAAGGGCTGTGATTAGATTCAAGGACATCTGTGCTGCCTTGATAGGGTTATGTGTAACAATTTGATGGATAGATTAAGGGCAGTAATGAACTGGACAGAATTCCTTTTTCAGGATGATGTATAAGTAATTTGTAAGTGATTTGCTCGATTTTGTTTATTATCATCTTTCGTTCTTTCTTTTAATTACTGAGATGCATTGACTATTAGTTAGGCAATATCATATATATTGCTCTATTTTAATGTAATGGGATATTTTATGTACAATATTTTATTATTATTATCGTATTATTATCATATTTTAAAATATTTTACTATTAGAAGCTGTTAAAATTATTTAAACAAATTAAAAGCTGTGAATTGAATGGACTTCTTGTATCATTACTATTAGAAACTGTCAAAATTATTTGTTTTAAAATTAAAAGCTATGAATTGGAAGTGCTTCTAGTATCTTGTGCACCAAAATGTGTGCTTTTGACTGAATTCCTGCCTTCCTTCTGCACATAATTATTTGATGATGGACTGCTATATTCGTGTTTTGATCTCAATTTAACCAGTTTGGCAGGCGCTGAGCTCTGCTGTTAATCAAATCATGCATGTTCCAAACTCATGTCTTTTACCTTCTTCTTGCAACAGTTTTCTGTAGCACATATGGGCTGCTGCAGTTGGCTCGACCTACATTAAAACAACATGTAAGTGTCATGATAAATGCGTTCATATGTGGTGTGTGTTTTAGAATGAACAGTCGCCCGTGAAGGATCCAGCAATTCTCGCTTTCCAGCGCTCTTCTTCTGAGACTTCCACTGGCAAAGGTTCAGCACAGTGCAATTCATCAACCAACAACAACACAAGGCTATCAATCAGTAGAGAACTGGGTGTTGTTGAAAAGCTCTTGGTAAGAAGACGTTACTGTTACCTCTATATTGCATACTTGGGCAATGGCATTTATATCCATGGTGCATATGCTGTCATTTGTTAAACTGCTCTAAAATATTGCTGTCTGCAAGGCTTTGTAATGTCCAAAAGCTATATACTGTATTCATTGTATTGAAAATCTTGTTACACATTATAATAAAAATAATAACATATATTTGATGTTTGATTGATGCTGTGATTATATTTTGTGACCAATCATTTGAGTCAAAGCTATTATATGTGGATTCGTATATTATATGGCACTACACTTGATGAAAGGGTTAATAAAGTTTAGTTTATATCCAGGTGATTCTATGACTTGGTTTTGGAGCGCCATCAGTTGATGCTTTGTGCATTATACACTGACAAAATTGAAGCTATAAATTTCAATTCATTAACTTGTTATCTGTCTTTTCAGCACTAATTGTATTCTAGGAGAGACTAATTTTACAAAAATTTCATACTTAAGTTGCTCAGGACTTATGCACTTATTGTTTTGTAAAATGTTCTGTGACTTATAATAAATGGGTGTTTGTGTTGGTTTTTTTCAGTCTAGCTATGGATTTCTACAGTGTGCTAACAGACAGGGTCGACTCTTTTTTCACTTCAGTGAAGTTGCAAGTGATGCAGATAGTCTTAAAGTTGGCGGTATGAAATGAAAATCTTTTGCATTTCCCTTGCATATATGATAATAGGGACGAACGGAAACGCGGCTTGGCCCGAGTTTTGTAATACTCAGCATAAACTTGGGACTCAAACAAACAATGTGTTCAAGGTTTAATCTCTCCGAATAGGTTATTTTCTGTTTTGAAAGTGAAAATCGGATTTTTTTGGGCAGAACGACAATCGGTCTAACTAAGCATACAAATACTGTTGTTATTAACGCCCTTTTAGTGGCATGACTACATTATGGTGCTGTTTAAATCGTCCATTTAATAGTATTATATGTAAAACGGCAATTGACCTAACTAAAAAAAATACTGATGCTACTATAGTACTTACCAGTTACTGCTTCCTAGTGGAAACCATGGCACAACTAATAATTCATAAAAGTTTTGCAAACTGCCAAGCTAATAATTAAAAGAATGAGACTTTTTAAATATTCCAAACTCGGATTAGGCAATATTTAAACTCATAAAACTTGGTTGTGTGTTCTAGATGTAGAAATTTCTGCCTTTCCAAATGGTGTCAATGGTGCTTCTTCGAAAATTAAATTGAAACATGGGCATAGGTTTTAAGAGATATTATATTACCAGTGAATGAAATAATCCTCGCAGTCATGCCCAATTCAATTAAGACTGAGATATTTGACATTATTAATATCGGCATCATATTTGTTAACTAAATTCACTGGAATCATTTTCCACAACACTTTTGCAGAAGTAATCATTAACAATATCTTGGAAATGATCGTCTCAATCAATTCTATCAAGTTAAAATGACACACTGAGTTCATTTATTCATCGTGTCTTTTCGTATTGTATTTTGTTTTCATCCATTGTTATAATAATTTCGGTTTGGTCAGATTGTGCTGTGGGTTATGGCGATCGACCAACGATAGTGCCACCCAAAATTTATTATTGTAAATTCCTAAGCCGTTTAAACTGTTTATTTGTGTACATGTGCATTTGGAAATGAATGCAGTATGCTGTAAAATAAAATCTGCTGCCAGCAGCACTCATTGACCAGAATTGGCCTTAACGGAAACCCAGCTAAAGTCGTGGATTATGATGACCTTCTTATGATAATATTCATAGTAAATTTTATTGTTGTTGAAATATTAATTATTGATTATATGGAAATCCTGTTTTGACCGGTTTACACATTCATGATTTATTCCCCCAGATTCCCGAGGTTTCAGTAAACGTGACTTATGCTGAGTAATCTCATGCACAGTCACAATTTATGATGACTTTAAACTGCAATTAATTAGCATCTAGAGGATAGTTTTCAGACTTTCAGCTGAATTCCCAAATCTGCATTTTGATGTCTGTTGTACACCACAAGCAACTGACATGAAGTTTGATTCGTTGGTTTGTTTTTCAATTGAAGACCTGGTCGAGTTCCAGCAATCCTCTGATCGTCGGACAGGAAAACCAATTGCTGTTTCAATTTTGAGAGTGCCAAATGGAAGCCTTGTTACTTACGAAATAATCAGTGAGAAGACCGTTACAGGGACAGTACTGGCAGAAGCCAAGGCATCCAAAAACAAGGGAGTAAGAACTATTTATTAACTTGGATCATTCTAACCCTTGCATGGTAGATTGCTCAGAGTAAATGTTGCATGTCAGTGTATTTGAATGTTATGCTTTTTTGGTTGTATTCAGTTATTGTTCTTATCTTCCTTGACATCGGTAAATGAACCCAATAACTGGCTTCTGCTAGTACTGTCCCTGTAACGGTCTTCTCACTGATTATTTCGTATATTATACCAATTATGGACACTTGATGTGTTAGCTTTAGTCTTCAAAAATTGAGTACTTGTCATTTGTCCTATTTTTACTCTGTTGTGATTGTATTGCTTGTCCATGAGGATGTAGTGCTCACTTGTTTGGCTTTTGCATTTGTTTTGAAAGCATGGTTTGCTTTAGTGCAGCTCATGAGCATGGTAGCTGCATAATTCTGTTGTCTTGTATCGTATAAGACAACGAAGTTATGCAACCACAATGCTATGCAACCACGAGTTGCACTATTGAAAAGTTAGAAAATCACACATATACTGGCTTTACATCGCCATTCTCTCTGTTTCTCTCCAGAAACCAGACTCAAACCGTCACTATAGAAACCCTTGTGACCAGCACTCACAATAAGCTGGTACCATGCACTTTAGTTTGGAGTTTGCAACTATATTAAGCCTTTGACGACAAGCGTTATTGATTATGCCTTACATTTTAGTACATGCTGGTCTTTAAAGGGTTGAGTATCTTCCTGCTTACATACATACAATACGAATGCGCACTTCTCTGTGTTAGTCATTAACTATTGCATTTCTGGATCAGAACATGCAGTATCAAATTGGACTGATAGCTTATAAGTGATCCATTGAACCTATGAGAAAGGATGATATGCATGACTGACTTTTGCTGTTGAATGATTTCAGAGTGAAGGCGAAGCACCTAGCTTGCTGGATGGCATGGGAAGGGTGACATATGAGCAGAGTGGAGAGACCTTCTTCCTCCCGTTTGCTCTGGAGGACATTGATGGAGGACAGAAAATCCAGGCAGGGGACACTGTCGAATTTTACATATCAACTGATGAGAGGTTGGTTGAAGTTTTGCATGCATTGTGCATGTCTTTGGAAATTTCTTTCATTGTCAGATTTATTTTTATATGGGTATAACCTGTTAAAAATGCAATCTTACCTATTTTCAAATTTGCTAATACCTCCTTTCATGAAGTCTACTGTTCATATCGATATCATGAGCTCAGTGGACAATGGTAAGGCAATTGTATTTGTTCTAATTGATTTGTCTCCTACCTTTGATACTGGGGATTATTCACTTATTTTGCATCATCTGCCTCGGTTTGGACTTTCTGCTCTGCTACTCATCTTGGCTTATGTACTCAAATCAATTTACTTAAATGGCATTTATTTTTTGAAAGCATTGCCGAGATCCCTCATGGCTAAGTGCTTGGCCGTCTTTTTCACAGTGTATGCCACATAACTAGGTATATTACTTGGCATCCGTTCACTTGGATATCTTTACAGGTATTACACTTAGATGTACATTTTTTTAACAGTTCAGCTTGTGATTCATCTGTTGTCCTCTGTCTTTGAGGAGGTGCAATTTTTGTAGCCAATGAACACCTCCTTTACCCATTAAAAACTGAAGTTTCGCATCTTTGCACTCCACAGCACAGCGGCTGGAATAGTTTATTCAATCTAGAATACGAGGATTACTCAATGCGTTGATACAAAGAAAATGATAAGACCTAGTAATGATTGCATGTAATTAGTCTAAGAAGAGGCTCTGGAAGGGGATTCATTTCAATGGCTTACATCCTTGAAGCTGTTAGACTCACTTTTTTAGTTGGGTGAATCTGCTTGTAACCTGGTTGTTGTGTTTAGATAGCTAAAGTTTTTAGGCATTAGAGTTTATGTTGTCTAAGTACACAATTGCTGTGGACCGCAGTGCAGATGATGTGATCCAGTAAGTTAATGCACAGCTGTGTTGAGTGTACACTGTACAGTGTTTGTTGGATTTTGTTGCATTTAGAAATGGTAACATACGAGCACGTCAGGTGAGGAAGATTCGTCTGACCTCTTCTGACCTATTTCAAGGGGTTGTTTGTTCACTCAAAGACAATTATGGCTTCATTGAAAGAGCAGATGTTGTTAAGGAGATCTTCTTTCACTTCAGTGAGTTTCAGGGAGATATAGAAGCCCTGAATCTCGGAGATGATGTCGAATTCAACATACAGATTCGAAATGTAAGTTTCCACGATTCAATGATTAATCTTATTTGTTTATTTCAAATTGAACGAGTGAATTGAATTTTTGGGAGGAATAATGCTTGCAATAAGTTGAAGAATTTCTTCTCCTGGCATTATTTGCATAAATTGTTTGATTTCCACATTTTTTTAATTATATGTAATATATTTATGTGACCTTCATGAAATGCATCTTGTTGAAAGGAGTGACTGATGCATGAACTATTATAAATTATTGGCAGTGCTTTAAAGATGAATGAATAAATGAGAAAGATATTAAGATGTATTCACCCATCTTAGTAATCCATTTAAGTTCGTATAAAAGTAGTGTAAGTCTTATTGTAGTTAGATTTCTGTTTTGTCTTTATGTTATCTTGGTCTATGCTAATGGTAGGTCATTATAGTGGAACATAAATGTGGTACATGTTCTTTGTTACCCCATCCCACAGTACACTCTAGAGTGCACTCATTATTATTGGGTTAAAAAGCCCATTGCAATATCGTTTAGGGGTTTGTGACTTGTTTACAGACATTGAAGCAATTTGTCTCTGGATGCATTAGTATGTTAAAATCACATGTGTTATAAATCTTTGATTTAAAAAACACACAAAATGTACCTTATTCAGCTGCTTGTTACGCTGTAGCAGTGTCTTTAAGAATTGTATTTGTAGGTGTTTATGCCAAATGATATTAAAGGTGTTCTAGCTTGATGAATAATTGGGGTGGCAACTTTGTTACATTGTATCTACTGTATTGGTTTTTTAAACTTAGTCACATTTTCATCTCTGTATCTTAAACTATCAAGTGTCACTCATATTTAAGAAACTATGGTTTTGATGTTGGAATGAGAGTACTTTCATTGAAATAGGACTAATTTCAATGTCTTATGAATGTAATTGACACTTCCATGTTTACCAGTTCTGAAAACAGCAGTTCCTGAACTGATGTTATGAATTTATTTTAGAACAAGGAGGTTGCAGTCAACATCCAACAACTGCCAGAGGGTACTGTTATTTTTGAGGATGTTGGAGTGGAACGCAAACGTGGCAAAATCCTTAAAACGCTGAAGTCACTTCATGGTCGAATGCAGAACGATCCGCTCGCAGGACGAATTGTCTACGAAACTCTGAAAGGGTGAATTGCTGGCTATGTTTCCATTTTCCTCAGCCTGTGTGTAGGAGCTCTTTGTCTCCAGCATCCATCGCTTGTGGAGGAAGGACTTGAGCAAGTCCATAGGTTAATCACTTGTTTCATACAAGGTGCTTGGACACTTGTTCACTATGACGTAATTGACCTTAATCATGGAGAGTGAGCAGCATGACACGTGCAGAGTCAGTATCATCACAGATGTCCAAGATCAGTTTGTAGTTTCTGCGTAAGGTTGCTCACTTTTTCTAGGTAGCATACCCGAGCCACAACCTTCTGGGTAACTGTAAGGTTTGATTTTGGCTGTTAGTGGCAAATGAAATAATCGGCAAAAATCGGTATTGGCGTAATCGGCAAAAAGTGATATTGGTACAGCTCTTTGATGATTTATTTATATTGATTTTAAGGTTTGATTCTGGCTGTTGGTGACAAATGAAATAATCGGCAAATATCAGTATCGGCATAATCGGCAAAAAGTGATATCGGTACAGCTCTTTGATGAAATCGACTTACAGTAGATTTATTTATATTGATTTTAAGGTTTGATTTTGGCTGTTAGTGGCAAATGAAATAATCGGCAAATATCGGTATCGGCATAATTGGCAAAAAGTGATATCGGTACAGCTCTTTGATGATTTATTTATACTGATTTTTAAGTGAATGAAGACTTGAGACAACGAGATCACTTTAAACTGCATCCTTAATACTCATTGGAAATTAATATGAAGCCTCCAAGTGGCTAAGGCTAAAAAACAATGTGCATGCTACCCTAACTTAACAAAGTTTTATTTATTGTTTAGTATCACAATGGTAAAACTTTGAAGCAAACAGTAACTAAATAACTGTGCTAAATAATTAAGACTGTTACCACTTATGACCATCTGTAAGTCGATCTAAATCTGATGCTTGATGTTTACCTCTAGAATTATATTTTTACATTTTGCTCTAAAATACTAATAAGTCTAATCTGTAGCACACTACTTGTAAGATATAGAACATTTATCTTATCATAAACTAAGATTATAAGTGGCTGATCAGTGAGAGCTGTCAGCTCATAACATTCAGTGTGCGCTGAGCGAGCGGGTTCGACCCTCGTCCAGGGAGTCACTGTGTAGGGACCTTGAGTGCTTTGCGCACAATTGCTCTGCAGTACAACTGCAATTGCGCCATCGAGGCATGTGTATGCACTTCTGAGCAAAATATTTTGGAGGGGGAGCAGTATCGAATTTCAGTAATAAATAAATAAAATATGACAATTTCACTGAACCTCAATGGACTTCTAAGATATAGAATATCATCATAAACTAAGATGATAAAATATGACAATTTCACTGTACTGTTTTACCATGCTGGTTTTCAAAGCACCACCACCCTAACTAAATGGTTTGCTGTTGTAACATATATGCCTCATCCAACTGATCGATCCTTTGACCACTGAGATCATTATGCTTTTGAGGACTTTCCTCTGGGGCTTGTATGCATACGTTACATTTATCTTAAAATACAGATGACATGCCAATGAAATTAAGATGATCCAAATTAAGTACAGAACTTGAAGTGGAGGGTTTTATTTGTTTATTTATGTCCTGTGGATATGATGCTGTTGCAGCTCAATTGAGATACCCTATGGAGACAGAGACCAGCTGGGCGATTACACTCTTCAGGTGGGGGACATAGTGGAGTTCTACATAGCAACCGATCGCAGGGATAAGCTACAGCGAGCAACTAATATCTGTCTAGTGGATGTTACATTTACAGTCAGTGGAGAAAAGCGAGAACGGGTAAGCTTTAGTTTGTTGTTTCTCAGATGTTGATTTGTTGGCCATCTAATTTTGAAGGACCAGAGAATGTGAATGCCTGCTACTCGTAGACCTCTGTTATTCCTGCCAGGGTAGATATTTTGTTCAATATTTCTGCTTCTAGCCAACTTTGCTGTGATGAGTACTTTGGAAAGATGAGACACCAAGAGGGAGGACTGGCCAGCCAGTCCTTGTCAGTCCCAGTCCTCATATGAAGTCGCCAATGATTGATGCCCATGGCTGCCTCAAGACTAGCTTAAGAGACTATTCTTCATTTTCTGTTCTCTTCACCTTTACCTCCCATATGATTCCAACTCTCTGCCTCTTGTGCAGGAAGATAGAAGATAGAAGTCTTTCTGTATATTTTGTCTTTTTTAGTTTTATTGTCAGTGATTATGTTACATCAATATTTCATTAAGCGTTTACAATATTTTACGTCTAAGGCACTCCTTTCTTAACAACACATACCACGATTGAATAAAATGGTTTTAAAGCACTTATTCATAGAAATTAGACGTAGAGAGACCAAGAAGCTTGAGTAACATGTTGCTGAATGAATGGACAATCACAGATTTCTATGCTGGGTGGCAGAAGTATTGGTTTGTGAGACAAAGAGATCACCTTACAGGCTTACACTGTAGAGCAAAAAAATCAATGGCCAGAGATAGAAAATACCAAAACATTAGAGAAGATGTTGCACAGTCTGAAAATGGCTCAACACTCACTGTTCCTCCTTGTTTTTCTCCCAACAACTGACTTCTGTGCTTCAGAATCTCATTTCGGTGTGATCTTGTGCATGTAATAGATACAATTAATAAAGAAATAATGAATGATGCTTGGATAAGTTCAATTCCTGAACCCAAAGTCACACCCAGGCTGTGTCCACAGTAGTGGAGAAAGAAACACCAGGGAAGTAATGTTACAAACAGAGCAAGTCAATGTTGGAACTCTGCCTTTGTTAACAGGCCAGCTTAAGGGCCTCACTCTGGAATAATAGGGTTGACTACAGAAATGCTGTAAGGAAGTCTGTATGGGCCATGGACACTTGGCATCCCCTGGGAACTTGAACAAGACTCGAATCAGCAGTGTAGATGAGACCGTGTGGAAGATCGAGAGAGACAGTGAAACCATGTGAGGAAAAATCACTGCCTGATCTTGCGTGGAATGAGCATCAGAAGTACAGTTCTTTGAATAATAAATTACTACAAATCTAGTGCACTGAAGGCCTAGCGTCAACTTTACAGAGAGATTATATTCCACATTATTCTACACCCCTAAGCTGATCTAAACTTGCTGTAGTTTGCCCGCTTTACTAGGGATGAACCAAAACTCGGCTCAGTAAAATTTTTTTGGTGCTAGGCAAAAACTCGGACAAACAATGGGTCCAAGTAATAATCTTTTCAAATTTATGTTTTGAAAACGAAAATCGGATTTTTTTATTTACAAAGCCACAATTGACTTAACTAAAAGTACAGAATACTGTTGTTTCTATTTACAAAACCACAATTGACCCACTAAAGACACAAATGCTGCTACTGTTAGTGCTTACAAGTTGCTACTTCCTAGTGTTGACTAAGGCAAAACTAAACAATTCATTAAAGTTGTGCAAACTGCCAATCTAAACATCAAGAGAAAGGCTTTTGAAATATTCGAGATTCGGCCTCTGTGAAATTCAACTTGTAGAACTCGGACTTGGCAAGAAATTAAAACTCTGTTCATCCCTACGCTTTACCATATTGACTTAACTTGAACATCCATGCCATCTGTTAGCTGTCGACAAGAATCCATTGATTGGTTCCACGCTTGTCCTTGAGCCCACCATTGGTGACTATGAACTTGCTGTGCACTGTTTTGCTGTTCATTGAAATGACATTTAACATCATATAGGCTAGCTCAAAGAGCGCCACTGAGTAGATTTCTTGAAGAGGAGCTATATCAAGGTCCATTGATTCATTCCTTGATTGATATATGCCCTCTCAGGCAATGTTTGCTATATTCTATATTGTGCATGTTTCTCAATGCACGCTTGCGCTGCACATCTATCGGGTACCTGTTCAGAGTTCAGTTTGGTATCTAATACATTATATTTTTGAAAGAAGACTGACACTAGTCCTCAACGGCAATAGAATCATGCTCACACGACTTCACTGGTGAGGACAGCAGCAGCTTGTGTAAGTCTTCGACGGAGTTCAGCTCAAATTGTGACATCATACAGTTTTTGGGAAGATGGTCGGTGGTGGAGTGCCTTCGGTTGAACGACTAACTGAATCAATCTTATTCTTATAGTTATATGGCACCTTATGCTTATTCAATTCATATTTGCATTTCTCTGCACTACAGATTTTATAGCTTTATGACATGCTTAGAATTTCTATAATAACAATGATAACAATGACGGTCATAAATTTTTGAATAATATAAAACTGTATCCTTATTGTCACTTTTAAACCATCTGATGTCAGTGTCAATCAGTGATGTGTTGGTGTAAGCTTGCACGGGGTTTTCAGCGACGTGTCTCTCGACAGGGTCTAAGATTTGTTATGAATGAATATCCAGACTTTATTTGCCTCTGGTGTCTTCTTCCTTCTATCCAGTATCTTGCATTGGGACTCTTACCCTGGCTGTTCATTTGAATCGATATTTGAATGTGTGCTATTTTATGTCCCTCTAACATTCTGTTGTAGGGTTTTGTGACGACACTGAAGGATGCGTTTGGTTTTATTCGATGTTTGGACCGAGATGTTAGGGTCTTCTTTCATTACAGTGAGATCTTAAATCAGGATGAGCCACAGCTTCAGGATGAAGTAGAGTTTACCATTGTGCAGGTGAGAGTATTTTAAGTCACATTGTCTTTGACTTTATCCATTGTGAACTGTGGTAGCACTGCTGGAGTTCTGCTTCCATTGCCCAAGAAGAGCTTTTATTGGAGACGATAGAGGAAATCCTAAGCTCAGCCAGAGATGGACAAGTACTGGTATGCAGCTTAGAGACTGAAATTATTATGTTACAAGTTTAATAGTTCTTGTTCGGTCAATTTTACCTTCCATTGGAGTGGAAGACGCATGGTAAACAGACAGAGCTAGCTACGATCATATTATTATTATTTTTAAATGGACGATTTCTAAAGTGCCGTAACGCAGCCATGCCGCTACAAGGGCGCTTTACAATGATACAATCAGCAAACTAACAAGAAAAAACCGTACCATAACAATAACTACATCAGTCCAACAAGGATATGCCTTCCTGAACAGGTGGGATTTAAGTAGTGCCCTAAAGATCTCAATCGATGCTGCAGAACTCACTTCGTCATACTAGACTACCAAGCCACCATTTAGGTTTTGTATTTCATGATTTAATCATACATTTGACTATATTTGTAAAGTCTGATGTTTGTTTGATGTTGGTGTCTGTTTGTGTTGGATTAGGATCCAACTAATCAAAATCGAATGGTGGCGATTCGGATCAAGGTCTTGCCGAGAGGGACGATATCTGTAGAACAATGCTTGCCGGAGAAGTTCACTGGCTCTGTGGAAAAGGAAGCATCAAGTCCAAAGACTGGGGGTAGTTGTATACCATTGCTATATAATTAGTGCTGCACTGAACGATCGCTTTGGGGCTGAATTGTGGGCCAAATAGCTATTCAGTATTAGGCTGGTTAATAGTTTCTGCATATGCAGCTGTTTTAGCGATTGGTTGAAGTAACTCTCTTATTCACTTAATATTATATGCTGTAGTTGCAGCCAGGTGTTGCCTACTGCAGTATCGCAGTGTCAGTTGAATGTTGTCGTTAGATATAATTTTTACACTCTTTGTATTAGTTGATCCAATTGTTCATACTTGGCTGAATAGTGATAATCAACTACTCGGTACACCCTTAGTGATAAATCCCGAATGTCTGTTGTATTATTGTGTTCTGGGTTTATGGAAGCAACCATGTTGATCGCAGAGGTCGGATCCAAGTTTAATCGATGATTTCACATGACAACTTGAATTTGGGTCACAGAGGTGTAAAGCTCGACTATTGTGCTTCCTGTTACTTTGCAACACGGGGTGATATGGTAGTTGCACCATCATGTATTTCTACAATGCAGCATGGGCTGCGCTGTCTGGCCAGTCACAATCTAGACCAGACTGCCTTACAATCTGTATATATATATATATATATATACAGACCCTTTCTTTCTCTGTGTTTTGTGAACAGTTAAAGATCTATCTATTTGACCATATCTGGTATCATCATGGAACACCTCTGAATAGTTTTCTTGAAGATGTCTTATATAAATATGCAATTGCAACTTGCTGGGGTTTGGTCTGAAGATTTTGTGAATATTGCATAACATTTCTTGCTTATTTTTATATTACAGCGAAGTTCTGACTGGTCTTGTCATGACAATACTGATTTGATAAGTGCGCGGTTAGCTCATAACACTCGGTGTGTGCCGAGCGAGCGGGTTTGACCCTTGTCCGAGGTGTCACTGTGTAGGGACCTTGAGCAAGTCCTTCGTGCACAATTGCTCTGCAGAACAACTGCAGTTGTGTCATTGAGGTGTGGTTCACTTCTGAGCAAAGATGTTGGAAGAAGGGCGATGTCATATTTCAGAATAAGTAAAAATAAACTTTTGATTTTATGCTTAGCGAAAACAACTAAGAATGAGGTGAATGGTTGATGTTTACTGTTATAAATATATGTTTTTGATGGTTTGTTATTTATTTTTTTAGGCAAAGGAGTTGATTCTGAGATTGGAATTATTATGTATGATGTTAGTGGTACAAAACAGACCATACCCTACTCAGCCAAGGCACTGGGTGATGGCTACTGTCCAAAGTATGGTGATCAGGCAAGTATGATTCTAACCCTTTGCATGCCAAGTGTTTTAGCCCAGATTCTGAACCTGACCAGATATTTTGTAGGTTTTGGTTCTTGTCACCTCTTAAAACTGAACGATGAACTGCTTTGGTTTCTCAGTCGATTTTAAGTACACTCACTCTCATCATTAAAGGGATAAGGATAAAATGTTATATCTTGTCAAGTTGAATCACGAGTAGACATGAAACTTGCTTAGAAACGCACAATTCAGTGGCAGATTGTTTATCTCTAAATTTTCTTTAGCCTGTTCTTTCGAGGTTTGCCTGATTCAAGGATATTTCATTGAATTATCATAATAGATTGGATCTTGTTCGGTCTTGTGTATTCCAAGTTGGTAGGTCTGCAGTTTTTGTACACTGAACTTACTGTTTTGTGACGTCACAAACATTGGACGAGAAAGAGAAGAAAGGGAATTTTTTTTAGAGATGACAAGAGCAGAATCAGTCTTCTGTAGTTGCTAAGGAATCCCAGTCCAGATAAATTGAGTGTTAGAAGCATTAACGGAGAGAGGCAATTAGATGACATCCAGAAGTGAAGAAGGTTATAGAGAGATTGAGTGCTCTCTGGTAATAGTGACTGGGATGGTGGGGAACCATGGACATCATCTGCAAAGAGGTGACCATCAGCATCACAGATTGGGAAAAAAGAAGAGATATCAACTATATATAGAATGAATAAGAAATGATCGAGAACAGAGTCTTGAGGAAGACCAAGTTTAAAGTGATTCCATTGACAAGAAAGAGTTCTGGAGTTTCAAGTAACTATCATTTGGGTTCATTCAGATGGGTATGAGTGGAGCCAACAAAGGGGTAAGGTAAGCTCTTTGCCAAGTCTTTGGTCTGTTAGAGGTCTTGAGATGCTGGAGAAGAATATCATGATCGACCATATCGAATGCTCATCAAGAGCCAGAAGGTGACTTTGGACATAGCAACAGAATGGATTTAAGACAGTAGTGAATGGAGGGCAGTTTCTGTGGAATGGTGAGCCTTACCCCTTTTTCTTCCTGAATTACAGTTTCAGAAATGTATGAAATCGATGGTACCTATGCTAGAACAATTGCACTGCCCAAAGGGTTACACTTAAGCATAATAAAGTATACATTTTCTGAATCAGCAGACTATTAAACTATGGGTATATAATTTTGAAAAGCAATCAATTTATGCCAAAGGGAAAATCAGTCAACAATAAACTGATCGACACTGCATTTGAAGAACAACAGTAGTTTTAAGTTGGAGTAACAAACCATATTTGATTGTGTTCATAAGTTGACTTATGTTTTAATGAATTTTTTCAGGTGGAGTTTCAGATCTGTGAGTGTCGCAAAAACAATACCAAGACAGCTGCCAATGTGCGCATCTTGGCCACGCAGCCAGTTGTTAAAGAATCTGCCGTTCGGGTTCAGGGGGTCGTAAGGCAGCGAAGTGTTCCAGAAGTGGCTGTCAAAGAACAAGTTCATAAGGAACAAGGTTTCTTAGCAATCCTGAAGGAGAATTGTGGCTTCATCGAGATGGCGGATCATGAGAAGGAAGTCTTCTTCCAGTTCAGGTTGGTCAATTATTCTTCTTGAAGTTCATGGATCATAGACCCATAGGTGTCAAATGCTGTCCTTGTCTATGTTTCCACTGCACACTCCCTGTAGGTGTCTGCTGCAACCGTGATCCCTATATCCAGAGTTTTCTATCTGTCTTGCTTTGGATTTCTGTCGTCTTGTCTCTTTATGGCCCACGTATCTGTACCCATTTGACTGACCCTCCTCTTTTTTTGAGGCTGGGGACTGACTCTGATGTAGTGACATATCAGAGACAAAGTAGTTGTTTCACATCAGAGTTTTCATTCTCTTATTCCTGCTCTTCTCTTGGGCATGGGGCCAGGTTTTTTGTGATGGCAACCTAATCTCACCAGGCCACAACTCCATCAATGGGTATATGCAGTTCTTCAAGGAGGTGGTGTCCCCACCCCACTGCAACCTTGGGAAGTTGCTGCTGTTGGTCCACAACTGCTTATTCGTCAGAGACTTCTTTCGCAGCTACCCGTCATATTATTGATGTGCATTCCACTATCCGCCACTTGTGGACGCATTGGTTGCAATATAGCTCTGCTCCATCCCAATTATTCACAGGTAATTATTCGTGATTTCTTTACAGATTTAATTCTGCATTAGGAAAATTTAGTTGCTTCCCTATAAGACAACTGTAACTGAATGCTAAAAATAATTTTTTTTAAATCAGGATGTGCAGGCAATGTGTTTGTGTGTCTTTGTTTCACTATATGAAGTCAATATGCTTGCGTGATGGGTTCTCTCTACTGGATTTTGATGGAGCTGTTTAATATTAACAGTAATTATAAAGAAATTTGTTTTCAGTTATGTGGAAGGAAATGCTGCCGAGTTGGAACTTGGAGATGAACTGGAGTTCACTCTTTCACATAAAACAGCAAAAGTCAGCGCAGAAAACATTCGCAAACTGTCGAAAGGCACTGTGGCACCTGAGGTAGGTATTATCTGTCAGAAATGTGTAAAAGGCTTTTGGTAATATAGGAACGGATTTGCATGGCTCTGCCTTCACAACCACTTGTGAAA
Organism: Bimastos eiseni; assembly: GCA_959347315.1. Lineage (NCBI taxonomy): Eukaryota > Metazoa > Annelida > Clitellata > Crassiclitellata > Lumbricidae > Bimastos > Bimastos eiseni. Next base: position 30,316,476 of record OY365809.1, on the reverse strand, counting down.
GCCTTCTAAGGCAGAGTTTTATAGGCCAAATGTTTATGTAGACTATCTTGTTATACTCTATCTGTAACTTTAGTTGTCCATAAGCAAGACAGGAATAAAACATTTAACATATTTTGTGTGTGTAAAATCTCCTTACAACAAATTGTGGATATGTTTCCCGTGTGGTATATTGTATGTAATCAGCTTGATCTCCGGGGTTCTTCATGGGATGCGATATATTATATTTTCATCTTTTTGTCCTAATGATTAAGTAATAATTCACTAGAAATGGTGATGGTATGTTATTTTGCCAATGTGATCATGCTGTCAGTTGGCAGTTGTTCATGACCTGGCTAGGTTTAATATTCATTCTAGTCACAAGTCTAAGCATCTTCTCTGTCTAGGTTTAAAATTCCTGGTGATTACCTTCAGGACGTTCTTGGGTCATTCTTGGACCCAAATGTAAGTGCCTCTGTGACTATTTGACGACCTGCTTCAGCTGTCTCTGGTCACTGTCTCCATTCATTGGATCGGCGTACCTTATTGTTCCCAACTTTCCTACTGCATAACATCTTTCGTATACTTCTGTTGATCTTTTGCTCTGGAATGACTTCCTCGCGTGGTTCACACAACATGGTGCTAATTGGGGATCACTATCCTTGCTCATCATAAGACTTTCTTTTCTCACAGCGTTTGCACACAGAGTGCACCTCTGATTAGGTTGTATATCGAAATTGCTAGATCCAATAAGTAGGAAAGCTGATTATCCCTTTATTTTAATGGCAAGAGTTTTTGAGGGTATACGACCTGTTGTATAAAATGTTTTTGGACAGGAGTTGCTGTCAGGTGTCTATGAAGGAAAAATTGTTCGAACTCTCCGCATTATAAATCCCGACCAGGTGGAATACTGCGGTCTCATCCAGCAGCTAGAAAAGACAGCATCTGAATGTGGCAATGTAGAGGTTACCTATCCGTACGGAGTCACAAGCCTTGTAGACAAGCGAGATATTCCTCAGAAGGGCGAGACAGTTCGTTTCCAGGTGGCAGTCGTCAAGAGTTCGGGCAAGCAGCGAGCTACACGTGTGGCACCAGTTCGACTTTTTCTCCATGGAAAAGTGGAATCCATGAAAGGACAGGTGAAAGAAAACTAAAGAAAACAATTGGGTGTAATGTAACAGGAGAAGTGGTTGACATTGTTTGCTGCTGGCAAATAAGATTCGGTTCTATCAGTTGTTGCTCTTGTGCTCAGAGGTAATGAAATATCTGCTAAAGCAACAGCTGCTGTACTGAATGCTGACCAGAAGATGACTGAAAGTTGGTCTGAGAATCGCTGAAATGGGGAATACCAGTGGAAACACAGCATGTTCTTGGCTGCTTGTATTGTATTTATAAATTTATATAGCACAACTCACAGTGTACACCAATCAGAGGTGCATCCAGCACGAGTGACCCTGGGAAATGAAAGTGGCCTTGAGACAACAAAAAGAGGCACTTGGCTCACCATTTGGTAAAGAGAAACCTGTTAAAGGAGGCAGCTGTTACTGAAGTAAAAATAATCTCCAGCCAATGGACAAACCTGGCTTGAATGTGGAACGCAAACATACTTCCAAAGCTTATTCCAATACATTTACTGGAGTGATCTATCATTTGAAGCTAAATACTGGAAGTGCAATTGATGTAATGTAATTGATGTAATATAATTGGTGTAATGTAATGTAGCAGCATCACAAGATCAAAAATATTTATGACTTGTATAATGTTTATATGATTGACAGCTTCTGGTTCGGAACCGAACGTATGTGGTACACTTCTAGCACAAATGGGGTCGCTACATTTGCAGTGGCTAATGGATGATTTTGTCTGTACTGCTTATGCTCAGGACCTTATCCGCATCTAATTGTATTTTATTTTGAGAATTTTGTAGTGCCTCTAGTGTTGTGAACCATTCAGAAGTGTTGCCAGTGCGCAAGGCCCCGCGAAAAAGAAGCTAAGTTTGAGAACGTGGATAAAAGACTTCCAGATAGAATTTTAGAGCAAATGGAAGGAGAAAGTGTGTTCCAGAGAGAGCAAAGGATCAATCCTGAGCCATAGCAATTCTAGTACATGGAACTAAGATGTAAAGTTTATTGGGTGAATGAAGTGGATGGTTGGAGGAAGCTGAACGTGGCTGAAGCTTTACTTCAAACATTTTCTTTTTCCCTATAGACATGTTTTTTCCATATTGCCAACTGCTCGTTTGGGCACTAATTAATTGGGCAAAGGATGGTCAGTTTCATTTGCACACAGGATGATAAAAGTTATTAGTCTTCCAGAATTTGGGAAGCATTCATTTTCCCGTTGTCTCCATTTGAATTTAGCTATTAATGTCCCGCAATTTATGGACAAATGATATTAACTAAATTTCGTATATGAATGGCAAAGTACACACCTGTGGACCAAAATGACATGGTCTGCCATGACCTTTTCTTCATCTAGAACACAAAGATGACGATTCTAGATTATTTTATGAAATTTGAGCCAAAAATACTGTTATTATTGTCCGCCATTATTGTACGAGCCGACAATGGCAAGAATTTGGTATGATCATGGAAAAAACAAGTCCACAGCACTTCCTTCAAAATTATTTTAAATTTGAAATTACATTTTGGAGAAGAAGTACTTCCTTCAAAATTATTTTAAATTTGAAATTACATTTTGGAGAAGAAGCGATTTTTAAATAAATGCAGTTTATTTCTTTGCATTTTTTGTTTGATATTCCGCTTTCAGGCGCCTTCCACTTCCGGTTGTGTGTATGGAATGCCTTAGCTAAACTTATGTGTGCATTTATTATTTTCGATTATTAAAGCACAAAATTTTATACTGCATCGTAAAATCAGTTTTTCTTGGAAAGAAGGAATATTTACACAATACAGACCATCTTGCATTATTTGGATATCTAATTAGAGCAGTTCAACAAGTCTAGTTTTAGTAAAGATGTCATTTGTGTCTTATTGTCATGGTTCTTCTGCTTAGCAAATTTCAACAGACTAAATAGATGTGGAAGAGATTTTAGTAGGACGGGTTGGATGACCATTTCTAACCATCTCTTAGTCAGCTGAGCCAAAGTTGACATTCTTCTCAGACTATGTCTACATGTCTAGCAGTTTAGATCTAGCAACCGTCCTAGAGAATTGTACTATTTTTGGCAAAGCAGGTATGCTAACGTTATTGACATAGAATAGGTCTCATACATACCTTGGAGTGTTCACTACCTGTGAAAATTGATTACAAAATTTAATGTGATGTCGGCATATGTGTTGTGCAGCCATTTGACCAGACCTATATACTCGGTTACGACAATAAAAGAGATCAACTCAGTGACTCTAAATATGCTATAATTTTTATGAGTTATTCTTTAATAGATTACAAGTGAAGTGTGTATCATTAAATTCTATTCCCGAATTTTTGCAGTATATCAAAACATTTTATAGTGAGGATCTGGTATACATGCATCTGATTATTGTATTGTATTTCAGCATTTATAGAGTGCCTAGAGCTAATAGGGTGAACCGTTCAGAAGCGCTGTCAGGTCCTGTGAATATAAGTAGGTTTGAGAAAGCGAAAGAGGATGACAGACTGCCAGATAGAATTTTAGTGCGAACAGAAGGGGAAAGCACATTCCACAGAGAGAGACTAATTGAAGCAAAAGATTGAGACTGAGCTATAGCTGTTCTAGTTCGAGCAACCAAGAGGTCAAGTCTATTGAACGAGCGAACTAGACTGAGGGAGGAAGCTGAATGAGGCAGAAGTATTACGTCAACCAGATATTTTGGGACAAGACCCTGCTGAGCCTTGAAGATTAGAATGAGAATTTTAAATTGTATGTGTGTAAGGAGAGTGAGTTCATGATTATGATTGGCTAAACTAATTAATTATGTTTTAAGCCAGTGCTGTTTTCTATTGAATTTGCAAACTATATGAAAGTATTTATGCCTATTTTGATCTTATTTGACAGACGGGTGTGGTGACCTACGAGGGTGAGGAGGGCAAGAGAGTTTCTTTTCATCTATCTGAGGTTCAGGATGGGGTTGATCTGCAACCAGGGGACGAGGTGGAGTTTGTGGTCATCCGAAAACAGTCGACGGGCAAATATGCAGCTCTCAATGTTCGCAAGACAGGGTGAGTCTTTTTAGTAATTATTGTCATGTTTTATGCATTTACCATGTTTCTTCCAAAAAGCTTGTTGATGCTGGTGTATCGTGTGCTTGGAGGTATTGCAGAATGTTAGTAGCAATGCTGGTTTGTAGAAGAGTTGATTTGCTGTTTGTATGGGTTGTATAGCTAATTCTATATCAAGTAATTTTAATGGTCAGATTGGTGAATGGATGGAGTAAGTGATGCATGACTTGCTGACTGAATGGTTGGCAAGTGGTTCTGTTCTGTGTATTCAACTAGCTTTAGCTTTAAATGGTCATATATTGATGTCTATGATGTTTCAGTATGTTTGATAAAAATAGAATTATGTTTTTCATAGAAAAAATTTGGCACATCCGATCTCAAGGAGTAAAATACAAACAATTTTTTTCCGACGTTGACCAGGGTTTTCTCAGGTATGGTCAAAACTGACCTCTTTTATTTATGATTTATCACTTGCAGTATAATTTTGAGTTGTGACTCTAGTGAAGAAACGTTTTTTTTTTTGCCTGAATGATTCAGTGAGAGACAGCGACCAGAGCGTTTGATTTCACGCTTGAAGAGTACAGCCGACGATTTGGGTCCAAAAGTGGTTGTTGTTCGTCAGCCAAGAGGACCCGATGGAACAAAGGGCTTCAAACAATCAAGGTCGGCTATTCCCTCAACATAAAGATGGTCGTTGACTGAACAAGTCTTGGCTGACTTCAACTGTTTGCCTTGTTCCATGTTATGCAAAATTGCTAAAGTCGCTGTTGGATGTAGTTATAAAATTATCATTTTGCTGGTTTAAAAATTGTTTCATGCGTTGGAGTTAGTTATAGGTTTTAATTGTCCAGTCATAACATAAGGACTTTATTATCTCACTGAGTTAGTTCATACTCATCGGTTTACTGGGTGATGCAAAGACTGTGATGTTAGCTTATTTAGCAGCATCACATGTAGTTTATCATTGTGTTCAGTTTTCATTTTGTTTCTGGTCCACCAATCATTAGAGCCAGCGCATCCTAGAGCCATTCTCTAGTCTAGTCTGTTAGCTTTAGGGCTAAACGCATGTTTTATCATTCGTAAATTATTTTGATGAAATTGTATCATTTTAATCTGTTTAGGTCTTTGTTTTGTTGCTTTCTATGTGATTCAGCATCTGAGCTGTGAATTCTGGTCCTTGTTTGTTTGTCTGACTATTTTGAATTTTATTTAATTAATTAAATTGTAACATATTATATTTAGGTTCTGTATATGTATATGTATACTTACAAAGCACACATATATATATGTATGTATGCATGTAAAATATGTACCAGGCATGATGTCATATATACATATCTCATTAGGTATGTATTTATCTGTATGCATGCAGGTCACTCACTTGTTATGCATCTGCAGAGGTTTGAAAGAAGTTGTCGTGCAGGCCTACTTAAGGTTTTGTGAATTTGTTTTTGGTTTGCTTGTACGTATGTGTGTATATACATACAGTTAATATATATATATATATACACAAAACATTCGGCATATATTATTGCATACATATCTTCAATGTCATGTGTGCAGTCAACAGTTCTCTGTGTCTAATTCAGTATGCTGAACATGAATGAATGTCTGAGGTTAGTGTATTTTGTGCATGCATGCATGTGTGTGTGTGAGAGAGAGAGAGAGAGAGAGAGAGAGAGAGTATGCTTTGATGTGAATTATTGGAATGAATGGTTTGCATTCTTCTGTTTTGTTTGTCTTGTGTTTTCATTGATTTGTTTCAAGAAGCATCGAACATAATAAGGCATAATGGTCTGGCTTTCTGTTGATGATTCTGATGGTGCTATGTGTGCAAATGCGATCTGCTTATCCGAATATCTTTTCAAGTAATTCCTAAGCGACTGTGTTCGAATTTCTGTATATCAGAGGATATTTTTCGGTTTTTAATTTCTTAAGCTTTTTCGTTTGACAAAGGCGCGTATTTGGCAGCTTTTGTCGTCCAAGTGCACATACAGACTGTTCTGAAGGTGATATGTGACAGGGATTTGATTGTTGTGTCACATGTGACATGTGTGTTTATTCTGCGTTACACAACGACTCAGTGTATTGTTGTTCTGAGACTGTGTCACATGTGGCGAGACTGAAGTCTTTGTCGTATGTAACGTCGTATTGAGATACTATGTAGATGCTTATTTTGGATTGCTAAACACACTGATTAGCTAGCGGTCTGTGATGAAATGAGATCATTAATGTAAGGCCCTCTATATATGACAAAAGTTTCTGGAATTGACACAATAAAAGTTGAACACTAGACTGACTTTTGTTTAAAAAAACGAGTTCAGAGCTTTTGAGTCGTGTTCCATTTGTTTGTGTAAAGCCAACCCAGATTCTTTGCAAATGTTTCAATATCGAAAACATGCTAGCGTAAAGAACAGTTCTGATTATTTTCCTGTGGTGATACAGTATAAATAAATATCCTTGTTAATAAAAACTTATGCCTGCATTATGCTGTTTATCATCAATGCTGTACGACCTTTGGAGTTTGTAAAAAAAATACCGGCTTTGTACCTCGTCCTAATCTCTCCTTTATATTGCATTACCTCACCCTGCCCTTTATTGGCTCCCACAGTCCAGTACTAAATGTGCTAATAGGTAGGGTAATTTGATACTGCCTTCTTATGTACTTTGTACACCTTAGGGCATACATGTGACAATGTTGGACACAGAAATTGTGAAGTGAAAGTGATAAAATGTTAAATTAATAATAAAGAGAAAGAATAGCAATTGTGTGTGTTTGTGTGTTTTAACAAACTGTTTGGATACTGTTTGACAGGGCCGTACTGAGCTATAATTGCGCCCTGTGCCTAGCATCAATCTGGCGCCCCACATTTTGAAAATAGTGCATCTTATGGAATAATAAGTTATTCCATCCTGAAATTTGTGCCCTTTCCACATTTGCGCCCTGGGCCACGGCCCTGCTGGCCCTTCTCAGTACGGCCCTGCTGTTTGACTCAAATTATGAAAGTCTCCCACCTTTAACTAACTAACAGAATACTTTACATGCCCACTGCATTCTTTATAGGCTACATATAGTGTAGGGCGCGAGACCAAAACCTCAAGACCGGGAGGTCCAAGACCAAGAGTGGGTGGTCCAAGATCATGACCGGATGGTCCGAGACCAAGACCGAGGGTCCAAGACCAAAACTTTTTTTATAAACAATTTAATTTAGTAAGACGTTAAAATGTAATAACAGGCTTAAAACCTTAATTTTATTGCTGAAGAATACTAATCTTAATAATGGTCCAGAAAACAGTTTTGTGGGTTCAGCCCTTGGTTTTGGCCTGATATCACACTATAAATTACTTACGGTAGGTAAATATTTTAAGACACCTGAACAAGTAGATTAACGTTCCGTTTGAGTGGTGTAGGTCTGCTTGTACTCGGAATTGTAGGTTAACAGTGACTACACGTGGCCGACCAATAATTATTAGATTGTTCCAAAACTTTGAGATCGGCTATGTTTAGTAAGACAAGCTAACGATGGCTCAAGTGTAACGGGTGATCTGAATAGGACTAAGGATGTCCACTGTCCAGCAGTTAGTAACGATACTACCAGTCCATCATTCAACTGCACTGCATATATGCTGCACACTGAATCTGACCGTTTTCGAAGACTATAATATTGTCTGGCCAACGACTTTTTCAGTTCTAGAATGGTTTAATATTCACGTGCACATCTCATGGACCTAATTATGCATTAAGGTTTTGCTGAAATGAAGTGTGCCAGTCTAAACCAGTGGTCGCCACTCGCCACATGGCAGTTGCTTGATGTCTTCCACTTTTATTGGTGGCTATTTGATTGATTTGCATATAATATTATATTGTAACTGACTGAGGTTTTACATTCAGACACATTAAACGAATAGCCTATAAATACATAGGCTATTCAATCAATCTAATTTCTATTCATTGTGTTAAGTGGTTTCTATTCATAGACAGTAAAAGAACATGTTTACAAAAGTTAGTTAGTAGGTCTTACTATAACCTACTTGGGTCGGTTTAGATTCACCTACTGCGCTATTCAGAATCTAACGACAACGTAGCCATGGGCAAGGGGGTCGCGTGACCCCCCCTGGAAAACTTACTTACCTGCTTATTTTACTGCAAAATGGTAGGCAGCAACACTCGACCGGGCAATAGCGAGCAACGCCCGGGTTGCATTTTGTTCTGGGGTGGTTGTAGCTTTCGAGTTCTTCATTGATTCAGCCAGATGCAGGCCATGCAGCCTGTGCGACCTATGGGATTTGTCAAAATCCGTTGAGATGTTTCTGTGTTGGAGGGCGTTGGGAAACCCCTTACTGAATCGGTGATGATGATATTCCAAAGGAAATGTATCAAGCAAGACTTATATTTATATAATATATATAATATATATATATATATCTGGGCAATACCGAATTGGTGATTTTCACAATTCGGCCGAATACGAATAATTGGACCATCTATTTGACCGAATACGATTACGAACGGTATATAAATTAAGTCTACCGAAAGTCCCAAACATTTCAAAATGTTAAACGAAGAAACGTTTCAGTTCAGTAAATTTACTACATAAATTAAAAGTAATCGGTTATAAGTGCATGTAATTTGTGCATCCTTAGATCTTGCGGTCTATGAATGGAACTAATTTAACTATAAACTACGAAATGATACGGCTGACACTACGATACCGTGGTCCAAACATTAGTGTTACTTCAATCCACTCGATCGATATAGCAGTCACTGCATGTACAGAAACCGATTTCACGTGCACGACCACTTTTTGTATTCGGTCCGACCGCTATACTATTCGGCCGAATACCTATTTGGTCCACTGTTATATACTCCGAAGCGAATATTCGGTACAATCCTAATATAGATAATATTATTTATATTATATGCGCAGTGATCTAACTGTTGTGAGTTTTGGAGGATTCAACATCCCAATTCGCTTTTCAACCCCACCAGTTAATTTTGAAAAATTATCTTTGGAGGGTCAAGCAAAACCCATGATCAGCTCTCAGTGGGACCCACACCCACAGTACCGCTAACCCTCTACAATTTAGCTCATTTACCGGTCTTAGGTTTATAAAAAAATTTGTGACAGATTCCCCCCCCCCCCACCCCAGTTCAAATTTAACAATTCAAACACTGTATGTGCAATGATTGTAGCCCATGTATGTTTCATAGGCTGCATCACATAGGGCCTACTGCACAGCTGTCGCTGGCATTAATTACCTTAAAGCATAAGACCTGTCAATAACTCCACTGATAGGTGGCAGAACGTCGTCATGACTTTAGGGTTGCAAGGTTGAAAGACCTGATTTAGGAGCATTTCGCTGTCTCGACCTCCTTGTGAACGGCTCCCATCTCCTCTCTTCGTGCATCCTTCTTTATCTCAATCAATATAATCCCTATCTCCGGTGCTCCAGTGACTTCTTGATCGACAACATATAACGATCATAAGATGGCATGACGTTGCCTGATCATGGGCATAAGCCCTATTTGGCAATTTTTATCCGCCGCAATATTGAAAACACTTAAGTAGCTGTCTTATGCATCAAATTTTAAATTTTAAGTTCATCTTATCATTTAAACTGTTTCACTTGTAGTATTAAGACTAATGTAAAAGTCTAATGTAAAACAGTAAAAGTTATGTGCACAGAGCATTGTTATATATATATATTTATTTATAAGCATATACACATATGGATACATACGGATCCTAAGAAAACCTTTGAAAGTTTTTTACCAGTACCCCTACAGAGCTCTATGGGTCTTTTGCTAACCTCTCGGGAAGAAGTTATAAAAAGTGTGATGCGATCCACTCATAGTAAGGGGGTAGACGATATTGACCCTTGTATAGCTGAGTCATGCTTAACTTCCATAGCCTCTCCTTTAGCTGAATTAATAAACTGCTCCTTCGTTAATGGAATAGTTCCACATGCGTTAAAAATAGCCAAAATATCTACAAAAAAGGAGAAAAGGACAATATAGCTAAACTACCGACCTATCTCCATCCGACCATACTTCGCAAAATTTTATGAAAAGCTTATGTACGATCGACTATCAAATTATATTAAAAAGACAGCTGTTATATACCAATCCCAACATGGATTTCAATCAGGGCACTCCCCTTATATTGCACTATTAAAAATGCAGGATAAAATATCGAATGCCATTGAGAAGAACCAATACTCTGTGAGAGTTTTTTGCACTTTGCAAAAGCATTCGACATGGTAAATCACAGCATCCTACTAAAAAATTGGAAAATTATGGATAAGGGGAACAACTAAAATGGTTTTATAGCTACCTTGATAATCGTACACAGACAGTAATGTGTAATGGTGCGCTATCGGAGGTGAATCTGATTAGATTTGGAGTTTCCCAGGGCTCCAATCTTGGACCTTTATTATTCCTTCTGTACATTAGTGATCTGGCTACTGTCTCAGCAACATTATTCTTTATTTTATTTGCCGATGATGCAAATGTGTTTTATTCGCATAGTTCCTCGCAAACTCTGGTAAGGGTTATTAATGTGGAGTTATAACTGATGTTGCAATATGGTTTTGTTCTAATAGACTCCCTCTTAATCTAGATAAAACTAATTTCATTTTGCTTAAGTCACATAGGAAAATTAGTCCTAGGGGTAATCTAAATTTGCTCATTAATGATATTCCTATAAATCAGGTAGAGTCCACTAATTTGCTTGGGGTTTATGTTGACCAGCATTTAACCTGGAAAGATCACATTAACCACATTTCTTCAAAAATCGCAAAGAACTTTGGCATCTTGGCCAGAACTTCGTATGTACTCCCTAAGCCAATTAGAATTAAATTGTATTACTCTCTTGTCTACCCATACTTGACCTTTTTCAATATGATATGGGCATCCACATATGAATCTAGACTCAGAAAACTAGGGTTACTACAAAAGAGAGCAGTAGAATAATAGCAGGTGCTCATAGATGCACTCATACGGAGGCATACTACAAGTAGTACAAGCTATTGAAAATTAGTCAACGGTCCTCCAAATGTCTGAGTTCATATATCGATACGAACACGGCTTACTCCCTGCTATCTTTAGAGGATACTTTTCCACTGGATTTGACACCCACACCCACAATACTAGAAATATAACAGCTTATCGCCCCATAAAAGCTCGAACCAACGCACGCAGGTATACTATAAAATTTTCTGGACCCTCATCATGGAATAACATCCCATTGGAAATTCGTCTGTCAGATAATATTATAGCTTTCAAAAATATGTTACGAGCCTTCCTCATCAATTCATTAATGCACTAAATCATTAAATACCGTAAATCCTAATTAATTACTAATCACTACTATACATTAAACTATATGTTGTATATAATGGTGCATATGACTGCATTTAGTGAAACTTTGTTAATTTTTTTTCATTTGGTGTTTTGTTTCGTTTTAGGTTTAATTTGCAATAATAAAAATAAATTGCCATTTATTAGTGTGATATTGCTACATGGGGTCCCTATATATATATATATATATGTATGTATATATATATATATATATATATATATATATATATATATATATGTATATATATATATATATATATATATAGAGGGGTTCGTATTCCTTCTGGGGGCTCCCATTGTAGCCAATATAAGTTTGCTTGTGCATATTGTGAGATGTAGGCCTACTCTATTTTATTGTTGGTTACAGTAAAACACTTTTTGATTTTGTTATATATGCATTCATTCATTCAAATATTTATATAGCGACCTTTCAAGGTAACTACTCAAAAAGGAACGTTTTCAAATGACCATAAAAAGTGCCAATACACGATTTAGGAAATGGACGCAACTCCAGAGAAAGGTCGTTCCAAACCCTAATAGGCCTATATATAAAATTATATATATAATATGAAATTCGTCGTATATGTGCATGTAAATATGACATTGTTTTGGCTACAACGCAACAAATTCTCCCTGCTGACCCCCTTGCAAAAATCCTGCGGGCGCCCATGAACGTTGCCAATATTTCGAAAACTGAAATGTTCAAGGAGCCGAAGAAAATCTACAGAACCGAAAGATTAACATTAATGTTATTGAGCTGTTATTCAAACAATATTATTATTGGTTTCCGTCACTGAAAATTCAGTAACATTGTTGACATTTCGATGTTGACGATTTCGGTTATATAGGCCTACATGTATCATCCATATGCTGAAATAAATAGCAGGATACCGTGACATCTCTGTTACTATACTATAGAGCAGACAGAGGTTCCCAATCTGATTGCACGCGCCTTCGTGGGATGTGACACATCGTTTTAGATGGTGCGACGAAGATGGAAAGTGTACAAAGTATATTATTGTACAATATCAATTGTGGAGCTGTCATAGGAGTTAGACCGTAAGATTAGAAGATTAATTTCCATGTAGTTGGCCTATTGTCAGCACACGTGCCACGAGTGGTTCAAAATGGAACAATTTCAACAATGTGCTAATTCCTTTGTAGGACTTGCAAACATTTATCAAACATTTCCCAGATGTGCCGGGCATATATAGGCCTAGAAAGAATTGAAAACCGCTGGACTAGAGTACCTGATGTACGTAATACTTGATCATGATTCGTTGTGATAAGGTAAACATTTTCGCCATTGGTGACAGGATCGTGGTCAGTATAACTATTAGCTAGGCTACAGTTTGGAGATTAGCCTTGAAGTAAATAATGAGATGGGGACCACGAAAGGCTAGATCTTGTCAAGTGAACGCATACCATCCAACTGCTGAGGGTTCAATCTGTTGAACGAGAGGTCTTGTGCATATCCATCCATCCGTCCGTCCGTTTCATTCGTCCGACGTCTGTCTGTCTGTTGCCCGTTCCGCGGTCGAGAGTGGCAGACTGGCGGTCGGTAGATGGCTAGAGCTCCGTGAAATGACATTTCCATTCTGCGGGACAGTTTGATTTTGACCCTTGCTGAAAGAGGTCGTCGTAAGAGGATTGTTCTAGCGCCCGATCCCAAGAGAAGGGACCGCCGCCGCACCTGTCTATCTGCTCCTCACGGCTGCTGCTGCTGCTGCTGCTGCCTGTCATCCAGTCGCCATCATTCCATCATCAGACGACGAACGTTGTTTGATTTGGTCGAGAGGGATGCGGCAGAAGGTAGGGAAGAGAGGAAGGCAGAGAGAGGGAGGGAGAGGGACGGGTGGAAACACAGAGAGGTGAACGGTCACCAAATCGTTGCACTGTCTCGACGGAGGACTGAGACCATTGCATGCATTATGCAGCGAATATCTTCCATTCGCCGACCAGATCAGTCACTTCGCCTGGCGCAGAAAACCTAATTACCAAAGTGCACTGCGCGCTATTATCTGTGCTACGCGTCCGGCGTTAAGCAGCGAATTTGTATGTAGCACTACGAACGGTCACTTCGACGCCACGCCACTCCCCCGAACAATGCTAACGCAATTACTGCAGCCAGCGAATCGTGTGGAGGGGGTGGGGGTGGGAGGGAGGAGGGGCGAGGGACGAAGAAGTTTCACGTAAACTGGCGAAACAACGGCTAATAACTTTAGGCGCTAATTTGGCAGATTACGCGAGGTCCCCGGTCGAGTGGAGGGTCGTCTAAATCTGTCGCCTCTTCGTCGCTAGGTGGCGGTGGCTGCGGTCGGTCGATTGAGCGCGTGCAACGCTTGACTCACGGTTCGTGACTTCGACTATGAGCACCTCGGCCGCACACCACAGGAACAACGGACGAGTTTCGTCGATGGACAGTCAGTCACGGCAGCAGCCCTCTCTTTCTCTCTGTCTCTGTCTGTCTGTCTGTCTCCTTCATTCTGTCTCTGTCTCTCTTTCTCTGTCTGTCTGTCTGTCTGTCTGCCTCTCTCTCTCTCTCTCTCTCTCTCTCTCTCTCTCTCTCTCTCTCTCTCTCTCTCTCTCTCTCTCTCTCTCTCTCTCTCTCTCTCTCTCTCTCTCTCTCTCTCTCTCTCTCTCTCTCTCTCTCTCTCTCTCTCTCTCTCTCTCTCTCTCTCTCTCTCTCTCTCTCTCTCTCCTTGACGCTGCATCTCTGATGTCATTCGGAGACGATAATTTGCCAGCGGAGGTAGATGCTGCTTAAGCATGCGGTGACCCGTTGACGATCTAACAGACGCTAGCTAAAGCGCTTCGTAGGTGGCTGTTGGCGTGTGTAGATGCCATTTGGAACAGTCTGAGGACAAGAAGGATTTGTCTCTGTCTATTTAAGGTCCCAATCCTTCGAGAGATGGAAGAGAAAAGAGCTGAAGCCAGTCATGTTGCTTAAAAAGAATGTCTGATGGCAACATACACTACCGCTTTAATAATTTCTATTTTTCCTGTATCAAATGGACAAGTCATATATCACTGGCGTTATTTTATGGCCCATTGTTGCCATCCAGGTAGCGATACAAGGTGCACACTGATTGCGTCTACAGTTGTATGTATACCGGACTCATATCTGCTGTTTCTCCAATTGTAACTGTAATTGAACATTTATATAGCGACACTTTAGGAGAAATTGATCAGAGGCGCTCTCGATCTGACACATCAACGGGTTTCATTCCTCTCAATCAGCTTAAACAGGTTTCATTCTGCATCTTCCATCGTTTTCTCGATGTTCCGAGAGTCGTTTGGTCATTAGTCAATACTCTTCGTTTTCTTCTTTAACTTTCCGTCCATTGATGTCCGTTGTCTACATGCACTGGTATTCATAGCGCGATGCTGGCGTGGATGAGAGGGTGCGACCGATGGTGGTAGCTCTACAGCGACCTCACCACAATGTGCGCTATAATAGAGGGCAGGCAATCAAGCGATCATGAACTGCCACACATCCCTCGCCGATCTCTTCTTTCTCCGTCTGCAAGTCAATGTCATGATCATCTAGCCATGGCTGATCAATACCCCAAGTATGTAGGCCTATGACGAGATAATCAACGCCTTCCATTAGCAGTGGTGATGACAGAGGTTCTCTCCATGCAATAACCTCCTCTGGGCATCAGTCATTCCCGCGATTTGGTCGTATTATGTCGCATGTTGCTTCTGATTACCCAATTGCTGACTCTGTCCATTCCTTCTTCCACTTTTGCCCTGCCATTGACTCTACTCATTAGCTATAGGTGTCATCCGCAAATTAAGCGATCATGATTATCTGCATGAATGGTGTGAAGTTCAGATGCGCCTGCATCATATAAGTCCGGATCCTTGCACCACCCTGGCGTTTATAACTGCGAGTTCTAAGATTTTCCTTAAATTTTGTTACGTATAATTGCGATCACGGAGACAGTTCACTAGCCACTTATAAAAACTGGCTAGAGGGATGGATGGATGGATGAAATATGACGGATGAATAGAAAGATGGATGGATCGATAAATTGGACGGATTGATTGATAGATGGCTAGTAAAATGGATGGATGCTTCAATTCGATTACTTCCTTACTGTCCAAGTTATCTTATACATCAATGATCGAAAACGAAGCCTGAAATGACCGCCAGGATGACGAAAAGATGATGATGATGACGATGTTGATCATGACAAATATGATGATTATTATAATAACGATGACGACCATGATGTCGACCAATTTGTAGAATAATTATAAGGAATGGTCTTCTCTGTACTTTGTATAGAAGTCTGACCAAATATGTTGTGGAAGAAAGGCAATTTCTCATGCCGATGCTATGATGTGTACACTTACTGCTCGGAGTGGCGTCATTGAGAGGGAGAAAGAGGAGGAGGAGGAGATGGAGAGGAGGAGGAAGAGGAGGAAGAAGAAGAGGAGGAGGAAGAAGAGGAGGAGGAGACGGTGGAATTTAAAATATCAGCGATGAAACTGATTTTATTTAGATTGCTTTGGCCTAGAAGACTAGCGACAACATCAATGAGAAGATGGCAACAGACCATGCAATAAACGATGCAACAGCAGCAGCCACAGCAGCTGACGCCAGCGATGGACACAGGCCACCACCACCACCAACAGCAGCAGCCAACGCTTCGGTGATGATTCCGATTGTCATTGGCCAACACCGACCAATGGTTGTCCATCGGGGCGTGGTCAGGGGTCAGGTCGCTTGACTGATGGTCAGAACAGGTGTTGCTGCTGCTGCTGATGGCGAGAATGGATACGGACGACGCCAAGTGATAACAAAAGGACTCGATGAAAGTCGAACGAGAAGTCATCGACTGTTCATTTGTTCTTTCGCGGCGCAGCTGAGGATCTGATCATCCTCTCCCATCGCATCCTCCTCCTCCTCCTCCTCCTCCTCGTCCTCTTTCTCCTTATGCCAATCACGAAACATCGACTCCTACGACTCCTCCGACGTACTAGGTAACCTAACTTATGCAGTTCGATACAACACACGATACATTCTGTACGAAGCAACGAAATTCACACACAATAAAAATTAATCAAGCACAATATTTTATTATGCAAAATATGCAATAATCATGATATAATATAGGCTAATATATGACATCTGGTGTACAACAGCACAACCCAGACAATAGGCTACAATCTGATACAACACAATATGTCTATAGCATTGTACTAAACACACAAAAGTCCAATTTTACACATTATTTCTTAAGCATGACTCACCATTAGGAGACGATTACGATTACTTCGATGTGTATCTAATAAATGGCCAAATGCCGTCACTGGATAACTGAGCAGAGAAGATGGTGCATGGTAGACTGTAAAAGGAGACATCATCACCTAATGCGTCGTCGTTGTTCGTATTCTGTAGCCTACTATAATAGGTCGTCGTTGCTTCTCATCGTTCGCTTATCTATCGATCAACAACTACGATTGCAGAAGATTATCTATATTCTAACGATATATATTCTGTTCGACTCTAGTCTATTCGGACGATGTTCGAGAAAACTCGTAGTGCTAAGGCGAACGGAAGCGATCTGTTGAACTTTCAAAACCCAAATCATCGATTCAACGCATTCGACGCTTCACACATTCCCCAAGGTAGGTCTATACGTCAATTGATTCTATTCGTCAATTGCCTCTTTCCATGACCTATGAGCTTAGCTCTGTAGAAAAGCAGATTTTTTTTATTAGGCTCATCTCTACCTAAAGACCTGCAGTGATGAATCTGACCTCACTTGAATTTAATATGACGATATATGGCATATTGTATACGCAGTTAATTGTGCGTTATATAAATAAGATATAGGTTCTGAAGAATTTGCACGCGGTTCTGGTGCAAAATGGGAAATTTGTGATAATAGAGATCACGGAGTGAAACGTTCTAATCTTCTCCACACGTCAATTTAGTTGCATAATAGAAATAATGGGTAATGGTTACTGGTAAATCATCGGAAGGTATTTAATTGTTTATATCTGCGGCGAACCAACCGACATTTTGTAAGGCTTCATTTCCTGCCAAGCGATTCTATATATATGGTAGATTGGAGAGATACAAATATTTCCAGAAAAGGGAAGTCTGATGAGTTAGGGGCTTGAATGAAAGCAACGAAGAATTTTGCATCTGCATTAGGGAAGATGCTGCTTTCGACAAATCTTTCAAATGCCTCAACTTTTCTGCCAAAAGTTATGAAGTACAACACCACCAATCCAACTCCAGACAGAAGTTAAGTGGATGCAAATCTGCATATGCAATTATGCATATGCAATTATGCATATGCAATTATGCTTATGCAATTACGCATGGAGCAATTCTGTATTAAGATGATACCACTATTTTATGCTCTCAAACTGACGCAAGTTTAGGAACGATCGCAAGCAGCGAAGACTTTCGCTGAGAACTTCCAGATCTGCATTATTGACCGATGCCTCTTCATAAATCAGAGTATATAGGATGGATGATAGGGTGCGTTCGTCTTAAGAATGATAAACCGTTTCATGTTATAAGCCTCTGATGAGAAAATTGCAAATGCATAAATTGGAGATCGCTTGCAGTTCCTGAGAACACTGATTACCCTGAATACACTAAAAATCGAAAAAGGATATAATTATATATCATCTGCTGATTGCCTGGAGGAAGACAGAATAAAGGATAAGAAAATTATCCTTAAGACTGTGCAACCGTAGCAAATGTGCCTCAGACAAGATTGGTCTATTAACCAACGTTTGTTGTTATGTTTTATAGTCGGCCTACGTGCAGCCATAACTTGAGTCCGTATATAACTGATTGTTTGACTAAAATGATCATGTATACGTGTAACTTGTCAAGTGATACGTATTTAGACAATTCTCAGAATTTGAACTAGGAGACTCATTTTAATCCGTGATGTCACATATATTTTAATTAGCAGATTGTTAAATTGAGTGCACAATACTTCTACAAAGTACTATATACGATGACTCCATAATTATACAGAATTTTAGAAGTCCTGTGGCCGTTTCAGGTAATCCAAAGACTGTCACAGGTCGAAACAATTGCCCTCTAATTACGCCCGTTGGAGACACGCTTTCCTCCCTTGCCAGCTGTCCACCTGGGTTGCTGCACTCTGGAAAGTTTCCGTCATTCAATCAGAACGAAACCTTTGTGTTGCCTCCTCACTCCTCCACGTGGAAAGACAGGAATCCCATGTTCCGGTCGCGAGAAGGGATCCTCTCTCCAAACAGTTGGTTGATGACGTCAGCGCTGTCCTGGCTTCAGACCAGACGAAGCTTAGAACTCAGTCATTTTGAACAACTGCTCAACAGCAGAGGTAGGACCTCCGAAGTCACTGTTCGCGTATAGACCTACATGGATAATCTCATTAGCTAATCGTATGTATACCACTTGGTCAACTGATATGACGAATGACAACAGCATCGTGTATGGAGGTGTGAAACGTAAAGTCATTGTAACTGACGTATGACACGGTAGCCAATTGGTAGAAGTGACTGCCTTGTTAAGTGAAGATTTCTAGTTTGAGTCGCAACCCAACGGGTATACTGTGTAGATGCATTGAGCAAGCACTCAACACACAATTAATGCTCTGTAGGATTGGCCTAAGCCTAAGGCGTGCTATAAATGTTTTAGAATCGCCCTAATAATAATAATAATAATATTAATAATTGTATTGTATTGTATGGTTGTGTGAGCTCTTCTCAACTTGGAAGAAGGACAACATTAGATATAGTTGCATTGCATATTGCATACATATTTCTTGTCTGTCGACAGAGTTATTTCTGAGTCAACTGAAGCTCTATAATGGACAAACTCAAACGACTCTGGCTACTTCCGGAGACGTCATGACCTTTGGTCAAGTTAGGTCGATAGCTGCTAGTCAATCGCCGGTCTATCCTCCTTCTGGTGTTCCAATGCCAACACAACCAGCAATGATCTTTGACCGGAAGGCCGAGGAGAATGCCAAGGCCATCTGGAGTCCAGGCCACGAACTGGAAAACAGCGATAGACAATTCAAATCGAGGGGACAACAGCGTCTGGCGCTCTATCATGACGGTTGGCATTAAAATGTTCCCATCCACTTTCAATTTTTAGAATCGCCCTAATACTACTACTACTACTACTACTACTACTACTACTACTACTACTACTACTACTACTACTACTACTACTAATAATAATAATAATAATAATAACAATAACAATGATAATGATAATGATAATAATAATAATAATAATAATAATAATAATAATAATAATAATAATAATAATAATAATAATAATAATAATAATAATAATGGTCGTTAATTCAAAGGCCAATGACCTCGAGAGGGCAATCGGAAGATTGTCCTTGCTTTATACACATGACGCTCTGGTTCTGCTGAGAAACAGTCTAAGTGTACCGAAGCTCTTGTACAGTCTGCGCACAGCCGTCTGCGCTGATTGCCCGGGCTTGGCTCGGTTTGATCAACTGCTGAGAGAAGGACTGTCAACCATTTTAAATGTGGACCTTGACGATGACCGCTGGCTCCAGGCTTCTTTGCCGGTGAGAGATGGTGGTCTGGGAGTTCGTTGTGCATCTACGCTGGCACTTTCTGCCTTTCTGGCTTCTGCTGCTAGTACAAGCGAACTCCAGGCATGCATCCTACCAACAGAGTCTGCTGAGGAATCATATGAACTTGCGAGTTCAGCACTCAACGCTTGGAAGACCCTGACAGATGCAGAACCACCAACAGGAGCAGCAAGTTATCGCCAGAAAGAATGGGACCTCCGATTCACAGACAAGGCATGGAAAGGTCTGCTGGATTCCAATAACAATCCATGCGACCGTGCTCGCCTGCTGGCCTCACGAGCACCTCATTCTGGAGACTGGATGCTAGCGCCCCCTGTGACTGCCCTAGGCCTGCGCCTCTCAAACGAGGATGTACGACTGGCAGCCGGGTTGAGGCTAGGAACGACGCTCTGCGAGCCACATTTGTGTCACCAATGTCAAGAGAGCGTCGACGCAAAAGGGCTCCATGGACTAATTTGTAGAAGAGGCAGCGGAAAACATCAACGACACAGCATGTTGAACGATGTCATCTGGAGAGCTCTTGGCAGGGCGAAGATTCCAGCGCAAAAGGAACCTCTCGGCTTGCTAAGAGAAGATGGAAAGCGACCGGACGGCGTCACGCTCATTCCTTGGACACGTGGTCGATGTCTGGCATGGGATGTGACAGTGCCCGACACCTACGCCAAGTCACATCTTGTCGACACATCTATCAGAGCTGGCGAAGCAGCCGAACGCGCAGCTAAGACGAAGAGGGCCAAATATTCCACCATAACCAACACCCACGACTTCGTAGCCCTCTCCTTGGAATCCGGCGGCGCTTGGAGCAGTGAAGGACTGGAGTTCATCTCAGAGTTGGGTAGTCGAACGAGTGCTGCAACCCACGATCCAATGGAGACGTCATTTCTGTTCCAACCTATCTCAGTTGTTCTTCAGCGTGGGAACGCAGTCTGCCTCTTCGGGACATTGCCAACACTCCATTAGCTCATCATGGGCGATAACAGCATAATGTGAAACATATATGTATAATAATAATAATAATAATAATAATAATAATAATAATAATAATAATAATAATGAGAATAAAGATAATATTAATGATGATGATGATGATGATGATGATGATGATGATGATGATGATGATAATAATAATAATAATAATAATAATAATAATAATAATAATAATAATAATAAAGACAATTTATGTGGCGCCGTAACATGGCCATACCGCTACAAGGGCGCCTAATGTATAGCATCATAGCGGTTTCATTCCATTTCACTGACAAGATTTGCTTCTGTGTTATGATATAAATAAGAAATTAATCAATTTACTTAACGTATATCGGTAAAAACAATTAAGCTTTAGACCTATTATAGTCTGTCGTTTGTCTGACGGGATTAATGAAAAAACGATGGTTAGGGATGTAGTCTCGAGACCGCAGTCTTGGTCTCGAGAACACTGCGGTCTTGGTCTTGGTCTCGAATGCATCGGTCTTGGTCTTGGTCTCGGACCATGGGTCTTGGTCTCGAATACATCGGTCTTGGTCTTGGTCTCGGACCATGGGTCTTGGTCTCGAATGCGTTGGTTTTGGTCTTGGTGCTAAATGAACGATCTTGGGATTGGTCTCCGTCTTATAAGTTAGCGTTCTTGGTCATATGCCGTATCAAAGCAATTTCTTCGATATTTGTCGGCTATTTTCGATTATTATAAACACCGGCATTTAGACCCTACGCGATTATTATAGATTTATGACGAGCTGACAGTCTATATAGCCTATACATGTTAATGTGGGCAAAAAATGCATTTGTAACGGAACCAGCCATTTAAAAATTTACTTTAACATATTTGTTTTGGACCAATCTAATAATTATGTAGTCGGCCACGTGTAGTCCGTATTAGCCTACAATTCCGAGTACAAGTAGGCCTAGGCCTATATCATTCAAACGGAACGTTGATCTACTTGTTCAGATGTCTCAAAGTATTTACCTATCTTATACTGTAAGTAATTTATAGTATTTATAGTGTTCTAAGGCCGAAGCCAAGGGCTGACCCGCAATAGTTCAGACTAGCCTGTTTTCTGGACCATTAGCGTCTTAACAAATTGAGTTATTTAAAAAAAGAGCATAGGTCTTGGTCTTGGTCTCGGATCCTCGGTCTTGGTCTTCGGCTCGGACCACCCGGTCTTGGTCTTGGATCTCTCGGTCTTGGTCTAGGCCTTGGTCTCGAGGTTTTGATCTCGTGCCCAACACTGTTATAGGTTGCATGTCTTAAAAACTTATCTGATTACTTCTTTAGCTCATTAGTTGCGAGCGTCGGATGATCTTAAGTAATGAGTAATAACTTAGCATAAAACGATTTAAGTTATTATTTTACATTTAAAGTGGTTAGAAAATGCTTTACACAAACCTGTATCAACATTTTATTTAACGCTCATGTAGTACCTATTCGAAGAGTTTTAAATCTCTAAATGTCTGAAATTAAGAATGATATTCACAATTTAAGGCAGTATTCCCTGAGGCAGTGTACTTCTGTAGCTCCAATTTTTCTTTGTCGTATACATGACCTAAGCCTAAGTTGCCAATTATTCTCTGATTTGAAGATGACCGTCATTTCTCATCTGCTAAGAACGAAGAAGATGAGATCAGTGTCTACGATGTAAGTATATAATTGGCGAATGCCCTCTTTCTCTCGCTTCTTCAATTGTTTGAGTTAGCGAGCGAGCGAGGGATTGATTTAGTGATTGATTGACTGATTGATGGATTTATTGCCTCATTGATTGATTAATTGATTGATTTAGTGATTTAGTGATTGATTGACTGACTGACTGATTGATTGATTGATTGATTGATTGAGTGACTGACTGACTGATTGATTGATTGGTCTTTTGATTGATTGATCGATCGATACAAGACAAGAGATTGGGGTGCATAAGGAGGCGCGTGAGTGAAAGTATGAGCGAAGTGCTTGTTTGCACTGTGTGGTGCATAAATACTTTATCAGTAGTGGGTGGAGCATTGGCGACCTCAACATAAATTTTCGGAGCCTACTGAATAAGTTTAGTTCCTTTATCGATCTTTTTCATTAGCAGTGTCTCTGTGGTCATGAACTGGTGTAGGGTGAATTGACTCACTGCTCAATCACGACAGAGAACTCCCAATTGAACTGCTCTTCACCCCAGTAATAATGCACTGCTTTATGTTTTCATCTCCTAACTAAAATTGCGCCATATAAGTGTATCGCTTTCAGTTGAAGTGTCGCAGTGGAAGAGGGCGCTTCAGTCCTCTACTCGGCGCCTCCTCCTCTCCTGACCTCTGTCAGATGCAGGGTCGAGCATCACAGGGGCACAATAACCCCCAGTCGCAGGAGAGGAGCTTCCAGTGCAAGCAGTGTGGAAAGAGCTTCAAACGCTCTTCCACTCTCTCCACCCACCTCCTCATCCACAGCGACTCGAGGCCTTATCCATGCCAGTACTGCGGAAAACGATTCCACCAGAAGTCGGATATGAAGAAACATACTTACATTCACACAGGTATACCCGTACACTTAGTCACTAATACAGACAGATATTATAAAGGTCTGCGGGTATACCCGTACCCGCGGGTATGTATGTATGTATGTAAATATGTATGCATGTATGTATGTATATATGTATGTATATATGTATGTATGTATGTATATGAACATTTACATAGCGCCCGTACCCGACCCGTACCCGCAGGTATGGGTAGGGCACGGGTACGTATTTTATGGGTCGGGTACGGGTAGACAAATAACGGGTACGGGAATACCCGGTTTTACCAGTGTTAACGTCATTTGTTAGGGTTATAATGTCACCGTTAAATATAGGTGAATATTGCATCATCAAAGACTTAATTACTATAATAGACAAACTGGAACATTCGAAATCTAAATACGATATACCTGCATGTAATACCTGCTTTGTATTTCTGTTAATCGCAATTTTTCTCATTCATCTTTCTCCCCTTTTCCTGCTAATCGTCGTGATGATCCTTCACTACCTTTTCTCCTCCTTCATCTCTTTCTCCTCCTGCTCATTATTGCTGCTCATGCTCCTCCTCCAGCTCTTTATCTCCCTCTCCCTCTTCCTAGTTTTCCTACTTGATCCTCTTCATCCTCCAGTTTTGTCTTTTACTTTTGACCGTCTGCTTCCTCTTCTCTTCTCTCTTCCTCCTTCTTTTCCTATTTCTTCTCTTCTTCCCATCCTCATCAAGTTCCGCGATCCTCTTCTGTTTCTTCATTCTTTCTTCCTCCTTTTCTTACTCCTCCTCTTTCTCCACCTCCTGCCTCCCCCTCTTCTTCCTTCTGCTTCTCCTTCTGCTCTTGCCTGTTCTGCTGCCTCTCTTTCCCTCCTGTCGTCCATTTACCCCGCCTCCAGCTTCCGTCCTCCTCCTTCTTCCCTTTCTCTTCTTTCTAACCTTTCTCCTCATCCAGTTCCTCCTTTCTCTCCTGCTTCCGCGGCAATCGCTACCCTACGGCTGCTGTCATTGCTGCAGTTGTTGTAGTTGCTACTACTACGACAACAGCATAATTCTTACTATGTCGTGATCCTATTAGCCTGGCAGGCAGCAAGACTATGAGGGCATGCTAATAACGTCACGGGTATGGGTATGCCCGCGGGTATGGGTCGGGTCGGGTAGCAATTTTGAGTACGGGTCGGGTACGGGTACGAGTAAAGGTCCTGGATTACGGGTACTGGCTGGGTAGCAAAAGCGCTCTACCCGCAGACCTCTAACAGACAACCTGCAGATAGGTTGTCTACAAGCAAATGCATACATAATAGGGCTACACTAGTCTTGTGTCAGTTGTATTTGCGATTCAACCATAATATTGATTAAAATTTTATTTTGTAATTGTATGCTACCAGCAACTAATTTGTAAAATTACGACTTAATCTGTGATTGTAACCACGAGATTTCGTCGTCTCTTTTACGAATTTAGTCACGAGTTCTTCCGATGCTTGTTTATCGGACCGTCTCTGCGTATGCCTAGAGCAACGAAACCCCTGATAGGTCTACTATAAGGGCGCTATGAAAATGCTCTTCTCAGAAAATCCTTGGTTATTTGTACGTGATAGGTGAGAAGCCTTACGTGTGCCGTCAGTGTGGCAAGGCGTTCAGCCAGTCGTCCAATCTGATCACACACAGTCGAAAGCACTCTGGTTTCAAGCCGTTTGCCTGTCTCGTCTGCTCGAGGGCCTTCCAGCGCAAGGTCGACCTGAGACGACACGTCGAGACTCAGCACTCCTCCGCCTCCAATCACCTCCACAACAGACCACCAACGACGACGAACAGACCACTCGCCGCGCCTACCTGCTTTGATTTGCCGCCGCTGTCGCAGACACTGGCAACGTCTTCATCTGCAGTCAAGATGCCGTCGTTTGTGATGGCCGACATCCACAAGCAAAAGATGGACTGGATTCAGACGCAGGAACTTAGACATCATCATTTGGTGATCTTGAACTCGAAGACGAGAAGCTGCAGCAATGTCTCCAACCGAACCGTCATCGAGTTTTCTCATTCTTCTGAGAGGATCAAGAACGACCTCTAGCGGTCTACAAGCGGGACACAATTGATGATGTGTTCACGCTATGGCCCTGCATTAAACCGTAATTAAGTAGCGCTTGTTTAATCATTAACATATCTTGCTATTTATGGAATTGTCATTCGTTAGGACTGACAGCAAAACTGCAACGATCACCACCGAAGCAGCGTCAATGGTAAATCGCAATGTGACCGATGTACATGTAACAATATTTCGGTCAATGTGGCCTACAACCAGTAACGCACTCCTCATACGTTTTGCATCATTTATACAGCAGTAGAGGTGTCGAAGAGTCAACCCGTCGGCCATTTTCTGTCCAGCGACGATGCTTTTTAGGGTCCGCGGAGCCTAGGTTAAAGATTACACAGTTTGAGAACAAAAGCTCAAAGTTTTAAATTTAAAATATTAATTAGCCTCATGTTATGATGGTGACTGATTAAGAGCAAAATTAAGATTTCAAAGTCAAAGTGTTCGTATGCAAAAAGTGACTTGTGAACGAGTGTACGTAAATAGGCCTAAACGTTTGCATGTAGAATCGTCGGCTGTATGTGTGAATGTATGCACATATGTACAGAGTGGGCCAGCATAAATGGCCCGACTTTGTAGGCAAATAACTCCGCCAATATTTGAATGTTATTTATAATTAATGCATCAAATTAAAGGTATTTCACTTTAGTGGTAAGATTCAAAAACATTGGTTTTTGCATCTTTAACCATCATGGCGCAAATCGGGACATAACAAAAGACATCGCTTTTTAGTGACTATAGCTAATGACAAAGTCATGAATATGTTCATAGTAAATCCAAAAATGGAAACCCAACAGTCACTCATGTTGTACTACACAGCAATATTAATAATTAACTTGGAGACAGTTGCTTGTACCCGAGTCATCGTCTTGACTGCAAATTAACTCGGACACACGAGCTATGCAAGCGGGTGTGCGCGCCGTGCG
>OY365809.1:30272381-30284881 GCA_959347315.1 Bimastos eiseni | reverse complement strand
TATTTTCAGTGAAGTGAGCCCAACCAAAGCAAAGTCAGTCATTAAAAATGTTTCAATAAGGGAGTTCGAGTCACATGTACTAAGAAAAAAAATGATGCAAATCAGGAACCAACTTTTGACCAGGGATGTGGTCTCGAGACCGCGGTCTTGGTGTCGAGACGATCTCGAGACCGGAAAACTCCGGTCTTGGTCTTGGTCTCGACTGCGTCGGGCTTGGTCTTGGTCTTAAAGGAACGGTCTTGGGATTGGTCTCCGTCTTAGGTTAGCGCTCTTGGTCATTTGCCGTATCAGAGCAATTTCTTTGATATGTGTCGATTATTTTCTATTATTAGAGACACTGGATGTTTAGGCCCTACGCGCTTGATATCAACTTATGACGTGCTGGCCATCTATATACACATGTTACTATGGATAAAAGCTGCATTTGCAACAGAAACAGCGATTTCAAAATTTCCTTTAACAAATTTCAAGGTTTTGGAACAATCTAATAATTATGTGGCCGGCCACTGTAAACCTACAATTCCGAGTACAAGTAGGCCTACACCATTTAAAGGGAACGTTAATCTGCTTGTTCAGATGTCTTAGAGTATATACCAATCGTATACTGCAAATAATTTTTAGTGTGATATTCTCAGGCAGAATCCAAGCAAAAGTTCAGACTAGCCGGTAAACCTGTTTTCTGGACCATTATTAAGATTCGTATTCTTCAGCAATAAAATTAATGTTTTAAGCCTGTTATTCCGTTTTAGCGTTTTAATAAATTGAATTGCTTATAAAAAAGAGTATCGGTCTTGGTCTTGGTTTCGGACCCTCGGTCTTGGTCTTGGTCTCGGACCACCCGGTCTTGGTCTTGGACCTCTCGGTCTTGGTCTCGGTCTTGGTCTCGAGGTCTTGGTCTCGTACCCAACACTACTTTTGGCAGCGAAAGTGAAGCAGAGATTGCAAATTGCAACTCATTCCGTTGAACATTAAACAACAATCATCGAGTCTGTTGAACGTATGCTGACAACCGGTTATAGACCAGAAATGACCAGAATCTGAACCAGACTCATCGACATCTTTAATTTATGAACAGCTCTGCAGCTGAACAGTGACATAATGTTTCGATTGGATTTAATCTACAATTCATCTTTGTTGTAATACTTTGCATTTTGCATCGTTGTGAAACCCAACGCAAAAATATAGGCTATACAGACTATGCTTGAAAAAAAATCAGCTGACCTCTGACTTTGGGTTTAGCCTCTGAACCCCAATTGGGAGCACAGCCAAGCCAGAGACCCTATCTAGATAATCGCTTTCGCGTTCGCCATACAATCCAATAGGCTAGAAGTGTAACTTAATTTTGCCCCTTCTTGCAGTAAGTTCAGAAGTGCACACACGCCTGACGTCTGAAACTGCAGTAATCATTATTACAGAGCGATTGTGTGCGAAGAACTTGCTCAAGGTCCCAAGACAGTGACAGTTACTGAGTAACTCCTAAGACGAGGTTCAAATCCGTACTTTACTTCACTGGACCTCAACTCTAGAACGATCCCCTCCTGAATTCCGAAGATGTCTAAATCCTCCACCAACTGCGTATCATCTAGTATCATCTACGTGTACCTCATGCTTTTCTCAGTTTTCTGCCATTCTTTTCCCATCTGACTTACAGCTGCATGTAAGTGCATCTGAAGGCTTATCTTGCATTGCATTTATAATCCTGGCTTGCGTTCCATTCCAATTCCAAGCCTCTCCTCTTCAAGAATCCCTTTCCCGATCCATCCTGTCCTCTGCCTTCAAATCGGTGCAGAGAATTTCGAAAAACCGATTCCTCTGCAACCTTTTCCCTCCGTTCTTATGGCCTCGAATCTCCAGTTTTGGATCTCTGGACAACCCGAACGACACGACGTAGCGCACCTGAAGAAACGGGGTGTCTGCGCTTAGCCTTTAACTTGCGCTGTATAAATTTCTACATTACGATGTATGTACTGTTGCAGGCACTGAACTTCACTATATCTAACAAACTAATGTATGTCGTTGCTATAGGTATTAGTTTTAAGTTTGGAACGTATATCGTTGCCAATAATTTAGTTTGGTATACACCTATATATACTCGCGGCTTCTGGTATTAGTTATAAGCAAAGTTTTTGGTGCGAATGCATTTATGTAGAAGTACGGAAAAAGTCAGCGCATGACCAGTGCTAACCTTGTGCAGACCCTTTGGTCAGCAGTTGGTCAGTTGGTCAGTTGAGCGATCTAATTCGTAGCAGTGGTATGTGAACGGGTGATTATGGATGAACAACTGATAGACGGATGGACGGAGGTCGCAAGCAAACGAAGCAGCGACAGCGCATATGAATAATAATAGTACGGTTCTCTTCTAAGTTCTTTTGTCCATGCAAAGGTTCAGAGACACGCAGAAAAATACAGACATACAAAAGAGAGACACACAGACAGACAGTCGAACGGACTGACGGACGAACAGAGGGCAGACAGAAAAATAAAACTGGACGGATTCATGAACAATGACTATCAATGATGCGCTTGAAGTGAAGAAATCAGACTATATATATAAATATATATATATATATATATATTCATAAATATATATATATTTGCTGTTGGTTTAAGTAGATACACTGCATCGGAATCGAACTCCGGATGCAATAACAACAGGCTCTAGACTGACAGCTAAGCAGACAGACAGACAACTTTTAGAAAGAACAAGAAGAATGGGAGTGCTATTCAAAAGAATCAATCGGTCTACCCTCGCGGGTCTTTGCGTAGGTTGCCCCTCTATTAGGCTACAGTTCTTTTATAGGTGCATTTCAGCCTAATTGTATAGTCTGCTCATGTTTGGATAGAGCTAAGAATGCCGCTCCGCTTGAGAGACTTCGTTGACTTTTGCTTCACCTGCAAAGGCTTCATGTTGATACTTATATCTATAAGCGTAGGCATTCAAGGGACGCAAATAGTCCTACGCCATCCGAACTCTAGCCAGTCTCACGCACCTGCAGCTACACTCTATAATACCTGCCATCAAATAAAGTATCTCTCTTACTTTCTCTCCCTCTCTCTCTCTCTTTCTCCATCTCTCCCTCCCTCTCTCTCTCTCTCTCTCTCTCTAGATACGTGTGTACGAGTCTTTAGTTTTCTCCCTTCGCGTCGTTCCTCGTGTCGTCTACATTCAGAGTCTTTGTGTCTCTGTCTCTCAGTCTATCTCCTGTTCCTCAAAATATCAGAAGCAGTACTGCGAAGCGTATATACCTTGGGCTCTGATGTTATCATGTACATGTGTAGGCCTATAACTTGGGCTCTGATGTTATCATGTACATGTGTAGGCCTATACCTTGGGCTCTGATGTTATCATTTACATGTGTAGGTCTATAACTTGGGCTCTGATGTTATCCTGTACATGTGTAGGCCTATACCTTGGGCTCTGATGTTATCATGTACATGTGTAGGCCTATACCTTGGGCTCTGGTCACAGTTTTACGTTCCATTGCATGCACTCCATTGCGATCACTCATATAGCGCAAATGATAATGGATGATGTTCGGAAACGTTGTGGCAGTTTATAGGAGGAGTTAAGTTTTTAAGTGATGGCACAGAGACTATTAAAATGAGAGTGCCGACAGCAATCAATCGAGTCACCCACGGCGCTCTCTTCCGCGACTAAGGAGTCTGCAGTGAGGATTCCAACAGCGCTTTTGGGAGCATTTTACATCATTATGGGACATGTCCATTGCGTTTATTTAAAAGATAGACTGCTTACTTTAATAACAAACAGTGGCACAGTGGCCGATCGGTTAGAGCGGTCAACCCGTAGCGTTCAGTGTGCGCTGTGTGAGCGGTTCGACCCTCGTCTGGGGAGTCACTGTGTAGGGACCTCGAGCAAGTCTTTCGCGCGAAATTGCTCTGCTGTACAACTGCAATTGCGCCGTCGAGGCGTGTGTGTGCACTTCTGAGCAAAACATGTTGGAAGAAGGGCGGTATCAAATTTCGGTAATAAAAAATAATGGTCATGTTCTTACCTAAATAATAAAGTTTTTTACCTAAATAATTAAGTTTCTTTCTCACAGAAAATTGTGTCGTAATAATCATAATTATTGACGGATTTTATTTCTTTAAAATATTACGCAGAGTCGAGTGGCAGCAAATGCTCACCCTTGCTCTTTCTGCAGTCGCTCATGGTCCCATAGGGCCTACGCCCCAGGGCTGCAAACATGTTGGTTCTTTGGTTATTTGGTTTTTCACAAAAACCAAAATAACCAGATGCACGGAGTGAATTTGTAGGGACTGATTGACGTTCAATAAACTCTTACAACGTTCGGTCGCCAAATGAAGCAGTAATGTAATGTAATGTAAATCGTCGAAAATTTCTCAGCTCCCACAAAAGCCACGTCAGGGAGACCAGCTTATTAACCGGCCAGTGTTCATTCGTCACCTAAACTTAGTGCTATAGAAGTCTCGGCGCTCGTGTAGGCCTATACCAAACACCATTACACCATTACAAGCCTGACTATATATAGGACATTTTATGCCTAATAGGTCTTGCATGTAAGAGGTTGATTCAGGATGAGAGTATGAATACTTGACATTGCACCCTCCAAAGTATACCTTTTTCTTGCGTTTCAGGGGCAATCTCGACTGCGTTCTGGTCATCATAAAAGGCTCAAAAGAAGAGTTCATGGCGTACTGTTTAGGAGCTAATTTTTTGGATAGATTATGAAATTGACACCAATGAAGCATTACAATTAAATAGATAATTGCCTCGCTTTGCATCTTGTATGACACGATAATTAGTTGCTTATTTTCTTGTTTAAATAGAAATTGGAATGCTGAAAATTAATTCGTGTCTAAATAGAAGTTGGATTGACAGCAAATGTAATAGATCTATGCGTAACAGAAGTTAAATAAATAACCTGTCATCATCCGTTCATACTGTACTTGTAATCATGCTGTGGTTTGTCACTGTAAAACTAAACTAAATATTTTCATTATAATTATTCAGCTGGATTGATATAAAATATATTTTGCAAGTCCGATGTTGCACACATATTCGTCCTATACACAGTGGGCAATTGTCCTGGGCCATTGTCCTGGGCCATTGTCCTGGGCCATTGTCCTGGGCCATTGTCCTGGGCCATTGTCCTGGGCCATTGTCCTGGGCCATTGTCCTGGGCCATTGTCCTACACTCTTT
Source organism: Bimastos eiseni (assembly GCA_959347315.1). Lineage (NCBI taxonomy): Eukaryota > Metazoa > Annelida > Clitellata > Crassiclitellata > Lumbricidae > Bimastos > Bimastos eiseni. Next base: position 30,279,698 of record OY365809.1, on the reverse strand, counting down.
AAAGAGTAAGAGGAGGCTGCAAATGAGGTAATCGTTGAATAGTGTGATTTGGATTTGGGTCTAGGCCTCGTCGCTTAGCGATGGAAACACCATTGATTTTTTAGACTGGAATAGAACCACGAGCCAGAGAGGTGTTTGTTTTATGATCTGTACAGCTGAGCTAACGAGTGGAGGACAATTGCACACCCGACAATTGCCCCACCCCCGGACAATTGCCCCACCCCCGGACAATTGCCCCACCCCCGGACAATTGCCCCACCCCCGGACAATTGCCCCACCCCCGGACAATTGCCCCACCCCCGGAAAATTGCCCCACCGGACAATTGCCCCCGGACAATTACCCCTTCCAACTAGGACAATTGCCTCTGGTTAGACCATCATCTCGTCCGAAGGGCAATTGTCCAGGGGTGGGGCAATTGTCCGTTCCCCGAGCTAACCGTGTCCAACTGTCCATCCTGCGCCATGCCCTATAGTCCCAAGCGTCTCCAACATCCTGCATTGTGTGCTCTTTATTTCTAATGACTCCATGTTTCAGATCCATACATTAATTTTCAAAAGCCCTTTTCTCTTCATAAAAGTGTCCTTACTCATCGCAATCCATTTTATTCATATTTTGCATCTGTTGTAACCTTGTGCGCATGCAGCTAATCTCAAATACAATAAGTCGCTGTCCACATTACAGTATAAATAGACCTAACCATAAAAATGCTATGCTGCAATGCAAAAATGAAATATGAAGCAGGAAAGCAGAACAAACTGGTGCAATAGATTCCAGAAAGGGAGACAATGGAAGAAGAGTTTCCATGTTATATGGAAAGAAGAAGAAGAAGAAGAGAGACTCATCGGCTGCAGGATTAGCACAGATAATTATTACCTATAATAGGCCTAGATGCACTTTTACAAGCAGTGATCAGAGGACTTGGTAGAGAGACTTAGGTGCCAGTGAAACAACATTCGATGAACACACAGGATTGTTACGTTTCGTTTAGTAGGAGTAGTTCGTATCCCACCCCTGCAGATACCAAGACACGCTTAATCGTAGAAATTCGTCAATAGCATATCATACACGTATCTATGTAGACAAAATCTGCGCATTATGCATGCATTCATAAACTTACATACATACGTAATTCATCATGTGTGTCGAGCCCATATTATTGAGTTACAAGCTGTTCACTATGCGTAGGCCTGGTTAGTTGCGGACGTTCAAACAACGCCGCCTCTGTGAATGAACGCAGTAACACAAGCACACGTAGCTTCTTCAGTTTATGCCTTTTCTTCAGAAATCGGTTCCAATGGCTGACTGTGAGTGCTGCGTTCATTTCGCAAGCCATGCATCCATCCATGCGTGAATGAGCAGTTAGTCAGCGACACGCCTCAGCTTCTTGAAAATGTAGCCGCTAGTCCAGGTGAAATTGGCGTATACCTGTCTTAAAAATGTCGACTGCACTGCGACAAACACGGACATAGGCATTACTGCGGCTATTGTCACAGTTCAGACACAGCCAGCCACAGCCTCGTCCACGAGAAGCCGGTCTGGTCTGCTGTTGCCGGTCGGTCTATGATGCCTAGACCGTGCATTTGTTCCCTTACTTGGTCGGGCTGACGAAAACATGGCGGCCCATCCAAACTGGTGACATAAAGAAACCTAATATCTTCTAAAGCGCCATTACTGTAGCACGTACATCGTAAAACTCTCCAAGTACCATACCGACGGCATTCCAGAAAGCTCAGATTTAAGACTGATTCTCAAAGTTTGAAAGAGATGTGTATGTAATGTATTACCTGTGGAACGAGTGGAGTTTAAAATTGAGTCCTCTGCAGTCATGCATGACTGCGGATGAGTCGACTGTTACCCTTTAGGGCAAAGCGTTCTTCGTCTGTTTTCAACGAAAAACAACGTATAGATATTAAGGGAAAATTTTTGATGAACTGACTTAGGTGACTTCGTCAAGAAAAGTTCTTCGCTCTTGTCGGGGTCTGCCACATCAGTGCTTAATTAGTGAGACTGTGGCTGTTGGGTGTGAATCGGAAAGAGTCATAGGCCTACTAAGAGATATGTACTAACAGAAAGATACACAGGCGCAATGTAAAACAACACAAGGTAAACTACCAGACAGTCAAAGAAGACACGAATATCCTAGATAGACAGAAGCAAACAATCCAATAATCTTAATCACATTTACATTCTCAATCTTAATTCAGATCTCAATCTTAATCACAGCCTTTGCCCTAATCTTTAAAAGGGCAATTTAGTTTCTTAAGAGCTTTAGACCACTCTTCTCTCTCATTGGCTGAGGATTATGTTTGACGAGGGTTGCAGTGAATGTGTGGGGTAGGCGAGGACAACGTAATATTCCTAGGTCAGGTTTAAAGGCCCGTTAAAAGGTAATTTTGATGGGACGACCACAACGCGTGTGAGTATGGGAAGCCGATTAGGTAATTTGTGAGCGTCTACATCTCCATGCACATTTAAATCAAAGGGCATGCAATATACACTAAAATCCAGATGGTTTGCCTTCGTGTAGCTCCCCAAATATGTTCCACACCTCCCGTAACTTTTTACTGCTGTCCAATGTAAATCGAACACAATTAAGAGAATTAAAACAAATCACGTGCTCTCGCTTATCTTCCTGCAATTGCTTCCAGCTTCGGGCATCATTTACAATTCAATTGTAATTTTTAGATCGATATACATTTATAACAGCAAAGTCACCAAATATATCCATTTTTCGGAATTACATCAGCTACATTTGACTGAAGAAGAAGTCGCACCATTTCGACATCTATTTGCGACTGCTAATTTGTATTTCGGCGTGCCATAGAATGACACGCATGACCGACTGGCCACTTATTGATGTATCGGCATGCCGTAGAGCACCTTAGCGAAATACGCGTGCATCGTCTTGAGCGTGGCATTCTGCGGCCGAGCAACAGTCGAAGCAACAGCAATCGCTGAGAGAGAGAGACGGAAAGAGACTCACACACCCTCTGCTCCACTGGAAGATTTCATCGATAGGTAAGACTCCATGTGTCGCTCCTCCGTTGCTATAGTTGCTTATGGCTGAATCGATTCAACGCGCATTTCGAAACCTGACAAGAAAATAGGAAGACCAACCACACACTGCGACTATAGAAAGTTTTATTATAAGGGTCTGACTACAGGTTTTTTCTTGTCGCTACTTTTGAGGAACAGTTGAATTCTTTAGAGTCATTCACTAAGGCCTATCAATTGAGCGATTTAGGCTGCCAATTATTATTTGGTCTGTTTGCAACTGTTCTGTTCAACCGAGGGATCTGTTTTCAGCCTTTTAAAACTTCGGTTGCTTTATTTTTTGACTGCTGACTACTTCCGCAGTCTACTCTACGAAGGAATAGGGCATACATAGTCTCCGATCTGCACTTTGACATAGCGCACTTAACAGCTGTCGATTGTAGATGCTTATTCCCACAATACGACTTTTATGGTACAGTTGCGCCTTTGAATAAATACGTGTCCCGCTACTAATTGCATTACTTACATTTAAAGTTTAAATTTCAAATAATTGCATTTTCAAATATAATAGAAATGCGAGAAAAAGCACACAATAATGCCGGGCATTTCAATGCAAAGCGTGAAGAGAATTAGATTGGTCGAAGGTGGCAGCTGCAATCAGACATTTTCTGGTCAGATGGAATTTGTGTTTTGTTTGTACATCAGCCGAACGATCGAGGATTGCACGACGGTTTCGGGTTATTGTGTATAGGTTATAATATATATAGAGCATGATTGCGATGATCGATCGACTTAATTATTACGTTACCTTACTTGAACATTTATAGGCCATGTGCATGCGTGTATGTATAATTGTATATATAAATATACATGTACTTTAGGGGTATATATATATATTCATCTGTGCATATTAATATTAAGGCCCATAAGTAAAATTGAGCGACTAATTAAATGGACCGGTGCTGATAAGATCGATCCAGTTTTACGATCAGCCATTGTAGGAGTTGAAACACCTGCAGCGTAGACCACCAGCAGGTGCTTACTGCTTAGGTTCTCCAGAACTCAACAGTTGTAACTCTTGCACAGCGTCGAGGCAACACTGTAGATCTAGCCGCAGGTCCAGCGAATCCGAAAAAGAATATAGACTTAATGCTGGTTGCTGGAAAGGGGAAGCGAGGAAGACTACGCTCAACGACTGAGAATTAGTGCTGAGGAGACTTTAATTGCGAAAATTGCACAAGATCTATTTTTCACTCTGAGAAGACCTTTTTGGCCGATAAAACGATTAGAATTCTTGAAAAGAAAGTCTAGAGGCAAGTTTTAAAATGCCACTGCTTATCATCTGGTCAGTTTCACCGAGAGGCGAAAACATTGCATAGCGTAACATAGCAAGGGCTTTAAGTGGTTCCGTCTATTTAAACTGATCTGGTCTGACGTACATTTTGACGTAATGCTGAGAAATTTGTATGAGGTTATCCAACCGTGGAATTTGGTGAACGGTAGAACGGAAATGGTCGGAATGGCTGCTGACGTTGTTGTTGTTGCTGCTGCAGCTGTGACCCATTGGCCAAAAAGCATCAATTAATGCCATGAAATGCAACAACGTCGTTCTGTAACCCATTTACCCATCATTAAACCTATAAAGTTTTCTTCTCGTTGAAATTAGCGTCTTAGTTGAACGGTCTTTAAACTAATAGGCATCATCACCGTCATCATCACCGTCACCATCGTCGTCATCATTGTGACTTATATACGACTACAATGGTATATTGTTCCAATTTTTGCTCAAGACAAAACACGGACTTTTAGATAAGTTATTTCCAAGTTAAATTTCTGTTTAGTTATCAGACTTCAAATTCATATTTTGAATTTTGCTGCAAGCTGAAGCAAATTATTTCAATCTATTTATGATGCAAATACAGTGCTCAACCGACCATCACCTGTTCCTCTCCAGCTCAATCCAGGCCAATATGAACCTTCATATTTCTAAATATCCTGTGCCGTTGGTTTCTCCGCAGCAGAACATTTCCTGATCTGTGATGCTGTCCTTGAACTTTTCCTGAAGCTTTTTTTATTGTATTTTGGTCAGTTGAGCAAGATGGCTTCCGAAAGAATAACGAGCTATGAGATGACGACCTCGTCGTCCTACAACACGGACTATGATCGGGCTGTCAAATCCGTTATCACCCCTCGCACCCTTATCTTCCAGCGGACCCAGGCGGGCTCTGGAGGAGGGCGGTCGAGTGGGGCCCAATACGGAGGCGGTGCCATGGTCTCTGGCAGTGCATTCAGCGGGACAGCCGTCGCCGAGGTGTCGAACATCAAGACCGAGAGGGATCGAGAGAAGAAGGACATGCAGGACCTGAACAGTAGGTTCGCTTCCTACATCGAGAAGGTGAGGTTCCTCGAGGCACAGAACCGGAAGCTGGCGGCTGAGCTGGACAAGTTGAAATCCAAATGGGGCAAGGAGTCGACGCTCATCAAGACGATGTACCAGACGGAGGTCGACGAGGCCAAGAGACTCTTCGAAGAGGCCGAGAGAGAGAAGGCTAGGCTCGAAGTCAAACTGGCTGCCCTGGAAGAACAGCTCGACGAAATCCGTCGCAGGTCAGTTGACTCATTGCATTGAATCTAATAAAATCACACTGGAATACATTGACATATTTCAAACTACATTGAGAACATCGAATTGAATGTATTATATTGATTTAAGGGGTTTTTGGTTCCTAAAAAGAAGTGCTACATTAATTGTCGTGACGAACTGACCAAGTAGAATGACACACCAGATGCACACAGATATCATTGATACGCCTATCAACTCTGCCGTTCATATGTGCATGATTATAACGGCGCTATAAAAATTATAAGATGTCGCAACAACAGAGCATTCATTGTTGTTGCTCGTTGTCGAATAGTGTCTGATGACAGAAAATGACTTTCGCTTAGACTTTTAGTCAAACTATTAATTGTGATTCTTTCTGTATATTGTCATATTGATTGCTTGCGCATGCGCAGTTTGATTACGTTATGTTAAACGAACAGAAGTTTTTCTTCCTTTCCTGTTCTAAGATCTAATTTCATTCAACACATTCTTCTCCTCCTTTTGCTTCTTTTCACGTTCATCATTTGTGTCAATCTCTCATTCCATCTGTTGCGTCTGCGTTGTTTCCTATAATTCACAGACTGTTGCGCCATCTGGTATCTGGCTATTTAGTCTTTGATCAACTGAACAGTTCTTCTCACACGTCTAGCCATGCTTCTTCCTTATTGCTTCATTAAACAAGCTTTCCAGGTCATTTCCTGATCACGCTCCCACCAATCATGTTTTGGTCTGCACCCGCTAATGTCCCCAATGTGCTTTTGCACTGTAGGCCAGGTTTAGTTTACTTCCCCACTTCATCGCATTTAAGGATGAAAACAGTTTTCTCCTTAAATATCCCAAACTTATCGGTTTGCTTCTCTCTCGCTCTCTCTCTCTCTTTACTCCTTCATTATTTCTTTCTGTTTGCTTTCGTCGAACATTCTAGCTATTATTCACTTCTCTCTTTGCGTCATTTTATCCCCATCCCTCTCTCGCAAATTCTTTCTCCGTCCTCACTGCATGTCATGCCTTACAATCGTACTGCTACACGTTTGCAAGAAACATAGAAAGGACGTGGGGTGTTGAAGTAGACGCCACGCTTCGCTGCTCAGCAACAGATGAGTCCTGTTTACGCTCTGTTCATGCGCGTCCGATGGCAGCAATAAACGACTTCAAAACGTCCGACGTTTGATTTGGGTTTTGTCAAAGGGTGCGCCTCCAAATATGACTGCTACTATAGAAATTAACTCACAGATCCTATCTCTGACCTATGATCCTATGATACAAATGTCAAATGATTCTTCCAGATCTTCAAAAATTTTGCTAGTTGCATGGCCCTGATCTCATACACTGAAAGCCCAAAGTTTGGCGAAATTTGAATAGGTTATTAAATTATGTCTCGGACTTTCGGTGCTCCTTCACACATAACCATAGTAAGTAAACCGATGAAACAGCATAAATTAGCGCAGAAGCAATCAAGTGGTTGTTTTTGTATCACCATAAATCAAACCAATTAAAATAATTCGGTTTGCAGTGAAAGTCGCAGTTTTACTTCGACATAGATTATTAAAATTAAACCTTAAATTTCCAATATTGAAATGGCGGGATTCAGTGAGGCGCATCGTTTGCAGGTTGGAAGAAGCGAAGCTTGCGCTTGCTGAAAGCCGCGAGAAACTGGAACGCCAGAACCAGCAACTGTCCGACTATGAGGCAGAGATGAATCTATTGAGAAGAAGAGAGG
>OY365809.1:29941010-30272181 GCA_959347315.1 Bimastos eiseni | reverse complement strand
AGACTTGAGAATGTCTGAAAATGACGGTTTGTGTTGCACCAATTGCTCTAAGCCCAGATTCATGTCTGGCTCATTTGAGACTAATTCCAAAGATTCGCCAGATTTTTGTTCTGTCTAGACCCACATATTATTACATTACAAAAACCGTAAGAAGTATCCAGGTCAAACTGGCGCCATTCTTTGTGATTGTTCAATACGAAACAATTGATATGTAGTTCTGCTAAAATATGGACTGGTCCACTATACATGTAGGTTTAAGTTGTGAATGGTGAAATATCCTATTTAGAGCCAATGTAGTATCCTGCCTGACGTCTTGACGTGGGATCATTTAGACTGCATCACTGTAGATCACCCACACAGAGAAACGCCGTCTATCTATTGACCTCTGTTTGTGAAAATATGCTAAATGGTCGTTGAAACGTTTCATTCGTAGGACTTGGACAACGAGACTTTGCTCCATGTGGATGCCGCCAATAGACGAGCCATGCTGGAAGAGGAACTGGAATTCCTTAAACAGGCGCACGAACAGGTTCAGTTATATTTATATCAAGGTCAAATCAGAACTAATGGCCCATCACTTGTCAGATTACGTAAATACCCAAATTAATTATATTTGCATTTATTAAGCGTCAGTGCCTATACTGACAAGTATCATCCGTGCGTGAAGGAATTGCTCAAGGTCTCTGTACATGAAGTCTTCCAGAGGAGGTTCAGCTCGCACTCTCCAACTCGCTATAGACAAGCACATGACGAACAGACTATGGTGTCGCAGTCATCACATAGGCCTACCATATAAAATCAGTTGCGTATGACGACATGTAAGTAGAGTATGGATATGTATATATGTATATATGTATGTAGTATGTATGTATGTATGTATGTATGTATGTATGTATGTATGTATGTATGTATGTATGTATGTATGTATGTATGTATGTATGTATGTATGTATGTATGTATGTATGTATGTATGTATGTATGTATGTATGTATGTATGTATGTATGTATGTATGTATGTATGTATGTATGTATGTATGTATGTATGTATGTATGTATGTATGTATGTATGTATGTATGTATGTATGTATGTATGTATGTATGTATGTATGTATGTATGTATGTATGTATGTATGTATGTATGTATGTATGTATGTATGTATGTATGTATGTATGTATGTATGTATGTATATATGTATGTATGTATGTATGTATGTATGTATGTATTTATGTATGTATGTATGTATGTATGTATGTATGTATGTATGTATGTATGTATCTATGTATCTATGTATCTATGTATGTATGTATGTGGTTGTATGCATCATGCGCGCATGTACAGAATACATGTTTCGATTCATTAACAACACAACTAGAGCTTAACCTGCGTTGGAATTGAACAGATGAAGTCTTTAGCTAGACGTAGTCACCTATTCTTGTCCAGCATAATTCTTATCGCTTGACTGGCTGCTTCTGTTGCAGGAGCTGAGGGAGTTGGCGGCGCTCGCCTGCCGGGACACAACCAACGAGAACCGTGAACTGTGGAAGAGCGAGATGTCGACTGCTCTGAAGCAATTGCAGGAACAGTACGACACGAAACTCGACGACATGAGAAATGAGATGGACACCTATTACAACCTCAAGGTAAGCAGGTTCACTCTACCATGTCAGAACAATTGAAACCATTAATACACAGCTCTTCCATCGTTTATAACATACATGTACCTGGTGTCGAAGTCGTCAACCACATCGAGAATGGTTGATTCAACAGAGTAGATCGGTCACAGCAGAAGCAACGCCAATCGCAAATATAAACAAATATGATATTTTGTTCTATGATCTTCAGTTCTAGGATTTTATGGCTTATGAGATTCTGTTTCACGGTAATCTATTCTAATTGAAGCAGCCACAGACATTGGGCTAACCCGCAATGTTAAGGGTTGGAGATAAGCCAGTTTTGGCCCCTACTGCTGTAAGATCAACGAACGTGACTGTCACAGTGTGTCTTCCTTTGCTGGGATTCCCGTGTTGGGCATCATGTATTCAGCAATAACTTGGAATAATATATAGGCCTAATATATATAGTATATATATATTATATGTAGTGTATATTGCAGTGGCAGTGGCACTGCATCTGCAGTGGCGTGAAATAATATAGCAAATGTTACTTTTTGTTGTCTAGGTGCAGGAGTTCCGTACGACTGGAGGCAGGGCTGGCATCGATGTTAACCACACAAAGGAAGAAATCACTCGATGCAGAACCCAGATTGGAGATCTTCGCAGCAAAGTCAACGAAATCGAATCCAGGGTAAAACGATGAAACAGCGCAACAGAAATAGTTCATAGCGGAAAACTTATATAGTGTATGATCAATGTGAATGCGATAATTATGCTTACTGCAACAATAATATTTTCCCAAATATCCCCTGGATGACATCCAATTTTCGATACTGGGGTAATACAGAAGGAGAGGTCAGTAAGTAAACTCGTGAACCTACAGTGTGTCATGTACAATGTACCTCACGGGGAAACTCTGATCCATGATGAATCATAATTATGACTTCAAATCATGCAGTTCAGTGAGAAGCAACTGAGATTTAGGGACGAATGTTGTTTGTTGTTGGTTGTTTGTTGCACAGTACAAGTATTACAATTACAGCCATGAATTTAACATTACAGAGCCATGGGAGCCAAGAATGTAACGAAGATTCACACGGAGAGCAGCTCACAGGAACTAGACCAGAGAGAAACTTAGGAAAATTTGGCAGTCACGAAAAATAAGGATATTATTTTGATATATAAAAAAATGATATTATACTCAAATTCAGCCATAACTTAGAAATTAACGGCTGTTACAAGCGGAGGTGGTATAGGTCTAGAAACGTTCTTCTTTGAATGTTCTCCTTGGAATGTTCTCCTTTGAATGTTCAATCAGATGTGACGTGATTGTTGCAGAATGCCAGCATCCAGAGCCAGATTGATGACCTGAACAGAGAAATGGCCGAGAGAGAGGGTGAACTGGATTCGGAGAACAACGTCCTTCAGAGCGAAGTGGCCAGACTGCGCGCTGAGAGGGAGAGCATTCTCAAGGAGTTCGAGGACCTCAAGGACGAAAAACTGGGACTCGAACTCGAGATCAACGCTTACCGGAAACTGCTCGAGGGAGAAGACGATAAGTAGGCAACGTCATTACAGACATAATCACCCAGCCCCGCTATATCACGTGACAACGACGACGACGACGACGACAGCGATGATTGTGATCGTGAAAGAGATGATGGTGTCTATGATGCTGATTATAATGATGATGATGATGATAATGACGACGACGATTACGACCATGCCGGTGCTGTAGATGATGATGATGCGGTGTTTGTGATGATAAATGTTATGATAATGATGATGATGACGACGATGACGACGATGATTACGACCATGCCGGTGGTGTAGATGATGATGCGGTGTTTGTGATGATAAATGTTTTGATGATGATGATGATGATGACGACGACAATTTGTTATGTATTTTTACTGCTGTTCTTGATATTACTAATGTTTTCCTGAAATAACAGGGAGGGATTGCGTCAGGTGGTTGATTCGATGTTCCTATCGTCAAGCAGTCGCTCAATCGGTGGCGGAGGCGGTGGCGGTGGCGGTGGTGCCTATGGAATGGAATCATCATGGAGCTCAGGCGGAGGAGGAGGAAGTGGGGGAGGAAGTGGAGGAGGAGGTAAGACACGACGGATGATCGACTCATCCTAATGATCTAGAGTATCGTTACTATAATCTGTCTAGTCTAGTCTTTGCTCACTGTGTCTTTGTGGAAAGTGAACATTGATATGAATCCCTCGCCCTTATAAATTAATATAATAGCGCCGTTCTAATCAAACTTGTAAACCTGCCTAGCACAAGATGCAGTATTGGCATTTAAATCGAGGTTATAGTATAACCTCTATTTGAACTGATATTATCAGTCATTCACAATTATATCAGTTAAATATCAGTCAAAGAGGTTCATTCTTGATACAAGTAAAACGATGACGTCGATGATTATTTCAGCACAGTTTCGGTTGTACATTTTTAATGTTGCCTATTCTTAAGGCAGGCAAAGCACACAGAATAATATCTGTAAGGAACAGCCTTGCATACATGTATAATATACATATATTAAGGAGCATGCAGCTATTTTCTTCTTGTATTCCTGCTTCAGATGCATCGTTGAGCGTGAGTTCGCAGGTTCGAGGATCGATGTCAGGCCGAACGACCTACCAGCGTAGTGCCAAGGGACCCGTCGCCATTCCAGAGGCTACTGCCGAGTTCGTCATTCTGGAAAACACTGGACGAAAGGTCAGCTAGAGATCGCACATCATCATCATCGTCATCATTATCATCATCATCGTCGTCGTCATCAATGATTTCAACTAAATTAATAAAATCGTGTATATTCTAGTAATTGAGACAGAGAGATATATAGCCTGATACGTTTCTCTGTTGTTGTTTTCAGGAAGAGGATTTGTCTGATTGGTCTGTGAAGAGAAATGTTGATGGATCGGAAAATGCGTCATTCAAGATTCCCAGTGGAACCGTCATCAGAGCAGGCGGAAAACAAAAGGTACATACAGCGCTTTACAGTTCACTCATTCACTTCATACGGGCTTATGAGGAGGATGAGAAGGATGAGGAGGAGGACGAGGAGGACGAGGAGGACGAGGAGGACGAGGAGGACGAGGACGAGGAGAGAAGGAGGAGGAAGATGAGAGGAGAAGAAAAAGGAGGAGAAGGAGGAATAGGAGGAGGACGAGGAGGACGAGGAGGACGAGGAGGACGAGGAGGACGAGGAGACGAGAAGGAGGAAGAGGAGAGGAGAAGAAGGAGGAGAAGGAGGAATAGGAGGACGACGAGGAGAAGGACGCGGAGGAGAAGAGGAGTAGGAGGAAAAGGAGGAGAGAAGGAGGAGAAGGAGAGGATGAGGTGGAAAAGGAAGAGAGGAGGAAGAGGAGGAGGAGAAGAAGGAGGAAGAGGACGAGAAGGAGAAGGGGAGGAGGAGAATGAGGAGGAGGGGAGGAGGAGGAGGAGGCAGAAGGAGAAAAGTAGGTGGATTAGTTTTTGCGTTGAATTCTGGTTGAGAAAGAAATCCTCGGACGACAGAAGGAAGATCCGATGCTTTGTCATATCGTATAAACGGTTGTTCGTTTGCTCCTATAATCAGAGAGAAAGAGGAAGAGAGAGAGAGTGAGACAGGCAGACAGAGAGAGAGAGAGCGACTGACAGACAGACATACAGACATACAGACGGAGGTAGTCACTGAGATTGGCTACTGAGATTGGTCCCAGCTGGTCTCATATTCCATGACAGGACCAACAATGCAACTACTGACTGGGCTCAATGATTAACTTAACTACAGCTGGACCGAATCCTCTGTCAGCTGATGCTACGTACATTACTCTGCTTCTGCACTTTCCTATCTATAATTGCAAACCTATTCTCCTTCGTACGTTCTACGTTCAGTAAAGAAATATCGACTGGACCTTCACTTGGTATCTCTGACAACCCCATTGCCCAGCGCTTGTTAATGAGCTGGTTACCTGCATGCGCTTGGCTTTGAAATGGCACTTTCAAAGCATCGAGATTACGACTACGATCAATAATATTCCTATAGATAGAGTTCGTTTTTCGCATCTAACCTCAGCATTGACATAGTAATGTATTTGTCTAGTTCTGGGCTCAAGGCCATCGACCGAGCAACGCGCCCTCTTCCGAGATCGAAGTCTCAGCCGCTTCATTCGGTCAGGGCAAGGAGGTCGTCACAAAACTGTACAACCCCAGCGGAGATGTAAGCGAAGCCCATTTAGATCAGTTATTTAACTATTTCGTATGCAGCATTTCTCTACGTGTTGATGAATCTGTTTAGACATAGAAGGATCTTAGATGGAATTGGGCAGTTCACACAATGGTTAATTTCGCATTGGAAGTTAGAATCTTACTCGATAAATGCGTTAAGATGGTATGCTTATACTTATAGGTAGATGCGGCGCATAATGTCTCGTAATTAGGCGGAGATATGGTCAAATGCTATGACATCGCCAAAGCAAACTATAGCAGAAGTATACAGAACTGACTAAAATGTCGAAATAAGATAGCCTACAGAAATCGACTTCGGAGAAAATGCATTGCCTGAGTCGATTATAGAGAAGATAAAACATGGATCAGTGCAGATGTTGCTTCTGCAGGCCGTATCAAAGCATTAATCAAGACAATCTTTGCATAAGTGGTGCAAGCTGTGACTTAACTGCCTTACTGATATGGCTGATTGGTTTTATTTCAGGACCGTGCCTCCATTACTCAGAGAACGGTGTACGCCTCCTAAACGGCAGATCCAGCTAAGAAGAGATCGACGGCTATCGCTCAGCCGCTGATCGAAGCTCTCGAAATAATTACAGGAAATTTCGAATTGCAATCAAATTCTGAAAATCTGTATAATCGTCGAAGCCTGAAATGGCATTTCTCGCTTCTGAATGAGATATCTTGGTTTTATATATGCATCAAATACTCTAAGACATCATCGCTATTAGTTTTCGCTTCTTCTGCTTCAATATACGATCACCGTTTTATCTGAATTTTTAGAATTTAGACTAAACTTCTGTTTATTCTCTTAATTCTTATTCAACTTGGTCTTTAAATTATCTCGAAGCGGTTCCTAGGCTTTTTGCAGGTCTTTATTCAACTGAAATTAAACGATGGTCGGCCAATCTATCTCCTCTCTTCCGGTGTTTAGCGTCCAACGAGGTCTTACCTTTTGTTTGGCGCTGAGAAATTTCGGAGATTAACATGACTGATTTCGCGTAACACCCAGTGATGAGCTAGATGTTTCTGAATGTCTGATTGACACGCACAATCAACCAATAAAGTGGATTCCGGAAGAGAGAGATAGACATAGAGATTTGGAATTACCTCGTGGAGACGATAATCTGGACACCATCTAGGCCTATATCTGAACATAGTAGCCTATTGATTGATTACAATATGCGACCTATTTCATGAGCCCAAACCAGAGTTTACTGTATTTTACACAATTCTATAATAATTGAATTATTGTAAGATGGCATTCCTGTCAAATGACGTCATGCTTTTGGAGAGCGTTGCTAACCAAGATAATTTCTGAAGGAGTAATTGCAAATGATTTTAGTAACCATAGCAACCACTTTGAGGCGTATTGGCTTACAAATGGATACCTGAATGAGATTATACGATTTTTAGAAAGTAACTAATTGTCTACTTTTATTCTGAGCTGCTTGTTATAATTAACTATTTTTCTTGGGTTGCAGTTTTGCTTAGACCGTAGTTTGCTTGACTTTACGCTAAGGCGTGCTTTTATTTGTTGCGTAGCCTATAAATCAACAATCGTTTTTTGTTAAATAGCGAATTTGTAAATGAGCTGATAATGCCTGCAGCTGAAGTGGGCTAACCTTATTATACAGAGAAATAAGGTCACGTGGACGCCTCGAGAAATTTTTACCTTCACATTTGGAGTGAAAAGTTCGTAGTAGTCTAAAAATGTGACTTTCTGTTAGCCTGTAACAAGAGACCGTAGTTCGGCTTCAAGGTTTTTGGCAGATTACAATAATCGTCATTCTGCAGTAGGCTGTTTAGAATTATAGATGCTTCGGAAATAGTAATAAAATATACTGGTATTAATACCAATATGCTAACGAATACTTGTGTTTCTTTTTACGGCTCATGCCGTTTTGATCATCCGGTACAAAACGTGATCCTAAACTTGAAATGTCAACAGCTTCCAAAATGCGAGAATTAGCTTATTTAGAAGCCCTAAATCAAAACGAAATCGATTGGTAGTCAAAAGCCAAGATGACTTTTATTAAGATAATTTGTGCCCCATTTTCAAATTTCTGGGGGGCAACATTCAAAAAGTGGGGAGCAAAAATTTTTTTTAAATTATGCCACCCCACTTTTCAAAACCTTGTTACACCTCTGACGGCCAGGGTCCAATTTGTCAAAAAAGAAGCAGCGGGTCGGAAATGTTCTAAAGGATTTTTGATACCCTCCCGAAAGCAATTATCTCCTAAAAAGCCCTGAACACAACCCAACTGAAAAAACCAACCCAGTGTGTTATGCAAATTTTCTGATGATTTTCAAATAAAGTAATTACCACTACATAAATATTTGAAATTATAAGCCAAAGCCTATAGTAGAACGCACGATCTGCGTTGTCTTTGACTCCTCCAGGACTGCGTGGGTTCTTACCCTTCCTAGAGTTCGTTCCTTATAGTTCAGTTCTTGTACCATTACATTATGTTATCTAAACGGCAGGCATTGATCTTTTGTTGACCTCTTTATCTGTGAGATTCGATGTTTACGCTACGAGTGATCACTGATCGGCAAACCCGTAAGACCTTCTTTAATTTTCTGCCCTCTATAGGCAGGTTTGTGTGTCCAATGTCGACACTCCACTCTGTTATGGGTCTCATCCATCTTCTTGTATCCCCTTTTCCATCATCCTGTCCAGGATCATTGCTCTCGATCTTCCTCTGGCCTATTTCATGCCATAACTCTTTTTTGAAGTTCTCATTTTGTATACTGTCATTTTGGACTCCAATTACTGGAGCCGCGTCTGATATCAGCTGACTAGTAAACTTTAAAAATGATTAAAATGCCCTTGTAATTATGCCAATTTTGAGAACATGTGTGTTCCTTCTGCCGTTAAGTTTTAGAAAGTACAGGGACACGTGCCCCTGCCAGACATACATGTATGTTGCCAGCGCCACTGATGGGGGCCAAAACTCAATCGGTAAACTTTCGAGACCGATAGACCTATCTAGAATTTTGATCTCCTCCATTCTTTCTTTTCCCAAAATAGAGGGATGTCCTTTGTGCCTGTTTTCGTCCGTATACAAGGATAATCTTGATTGATTTCTGTTTATTTTGCATTAAGTTGCACCAATTAAGTATAATGCAAATAGATCCAAGTGCTCAAACTACTGATAGGGGCCTAGCACCAACAGATGATGGAGGTTTTAAATAGTCACTTTGTCAATATTCTTAACTTTGGAAATTTTTCACCAATCCATCTATTAATTTAACCTTTGCCAGTAGGCTACATGATCTTTTTAAGAAAGACAGCAAGTCTGCCCTGGTGAGGCAATTGGTCTTCTCAAATTGTTTTGTCGATGATTAATCCGACATCATGCATTAGCAATATGGCCTATCTATTCTATAGCTGGACCTACACGTTTTATCGTTTCGCAACTTGAAATAGAAGAAATTCTGCTCAATTTTACACGCGCTATGGTATGCAGAGCAACATTACTAGTTTACTAACTTACATAGGCCTGCCCAGCTAGTTAAAAATGTCATCAAACCAGTTGAACAACTTTTTGCCTTTTACATCTGAAAAGTAATCACCAAATGCTGCAGACGCCGGTAACGAATATGACGAAAATTAATTTTCTGAAAAGGTAAGTAGAATGTGTAATAATGTGTTAGAGGAATTGCGAAGTTGCAATGACGATCATGGACGGCGCCAGGCTCTGCTGGCCAAATAAGTGTCAGAACGGCGTCCAGCCTTGAAAATAGGTGCCTGGACGCCATCCATGACCGTCCAGGCACACTATAAGTTCTGCCAGGATGGCGATTATCAGCCTCAACCGTTAGGGGTAGTTCGAATTGATCGAGTTACTATCCGCGGAGCAAGGTTTCAGTTTTGAGCTGAAGTCTAACCATTTAAGGTTTTAATACTCTCTCTTCAACGGACGCAGGAAAAGACACTTCTGTTCTATAACCTCTTCTTAATGTGCATATCGCCAGCTTAAAACACTTTGTACGTTGCTATTAGGCTACTAGAGCACAACTATCGCAGAATAAACGCCTTAACCAGGGCTGTTAATATCGCGATAGAGTATCGCGATACTTTGGTATCGGCGACCTTTTTGCAGTATCGCAGGGTGTATCGCGATAGTTTTGTTTGGTCAGTATCGCGTGTGTATCGAGATACTTTTTTTAGCCAGTCATCGATATGATACGATACGATACCAATACTTTTTTCACACCGTAATAAAAAAATTTATAATTTCTCTTCCACTTGAAATCTTTGCGATCAAGAAACGGTGAGTAATAAATCATCGCATTCAGAATATTGTCTCTTCCTCACACAACTGCAGGGGCAGGCAGGCATATACCTGAATAATTTCATGCCTGTTAGATTTCAAGCCTGCGGACTGCTAGGGTAGAACTAGTTTAAACCGGTTGCTAGAGGGGTTGGGGTCTAGGCTTATCCAGAATAAGGAATGTGGACCTGCTAAGGAGAAAAGCCAGCGGCCGGCTGACTGACCATATGGTACCAGGATTACTCCAGTAATCTTGAGATGGGACTACCTGGCTGGCTGACTGGCTGGCTGGTTGACCACTGGGCCAGAGGCTTACAGAAGTGACTGGGCCAAGCAGAAAGACAGGTGAGGGATGTGAATGAGATAGAGAAACAGGTAGACTGAGATTTGTCTCTGTCTCTGTCTCTGTCTCTCTCTCATTCTCTCTCTCATTATCTCTCTCAGTCCCTCTCTTTAAAACAGCAGCAATGGACGAGAGGTAGAAGAAGCGCGGCTGGTGCCAGAGAGAGACGCATATCATCCTTGTCATGGTTGCGTCGTCAAATAAACTTATTACACACACACACACACACACACACACACACACACACACACACACACACACACACACACACACACACACGCACGCACCAGAAAGAGAGGTGAGATACGGTGATACAGTCTAGAGTTGCGGAGTTACCTTATAGAGTATAGTAAGACATTTTAGCAGACGGACCATTTTATTTGGCCTGAGGTAGACGATCGCCTCAGAGTCGTTTGAAGTGGCCGTATATAGGTTTTTGGTTCTCAATATAAGTTATAGCTAGAGCTCTGACAATTTAGCAGACGTCCACTTTGTTTGACCTGAGGTCGACGATCACCTAGGCGTCGTTTGAAGTGGCCGCGTATATGCTATTTGACTCTTATAATTAAAGTATAGTTAGAATTGTGAGACATTGCTGAGATTGTGTTAGATAATTTCAAAGAGATATGTTAATATTGTCAAATCGTTGCATTTGTAGTTATTTTGTAGTTATGTTGTACTAATATATAGAAACATGTCTTATCAAATGTGGCCCCGCTCCAGCCGAGGTGCTTTCCCTATTGGGCCACCTGAACATCATGCAGGGCAGGGGCAAAAACTTCCTAGACTAGAACCTGGACTCACTAGCCATGAGTCCCCGCTTGACCACCGGCCTCCTGGCATATGGCCCTTGAGCCGGCAATAGACGAATCGCAAGATCCTGGACACGGTGCCAGTGATATCGTAGGACTTGCTGTTTACTTCCCAGCTTACTGCTTGGTGATAGAGGCATGTAATCGCAAACAACTTGCCCAAGGGTCGTCGTTACACGGAGTCGAACTCGCAACCGCATGCTATGCGAGCAAGCGCATTACCGATAGGTCATCGTGTAGCACGCTTGAGTATTTTTGAAAATAACAATTTTTATAATAATTGTAGTTATTCTAAATTTTTAAGTTAGAAATATTCTTGTAATTATATAGATCTTTGATTTTTGAAACTAA
Source organism: Bimastos eiseni (assembly GCA_959347315.1). Classification (NCBI taxonomy): domain Eukaryota; kingdom Metazoa; phylum Annelida; class Clitellata; order Crassiclitellata; family Lumbricidae; genus Bimastos; species Bimastos eiseni. The sequence goes on along the minus strand of OY365809.1, from coordinate 30,260,558 downwards.
TAATTGTAATTCTAGTTTACTGATTTTTTGTATGTAAAAATAATAGTGTAATTATACTTTTTCTTGCTTTAACACATGTTTTGTGTGAATAAACAGGAAACTTAAGTTGCTCGTCAAAAAGTATTGGTGAAAGTATTGGTATTTGGTATTGCAATACTTTTACGAAAAGCTATTGGTATTGGTATTGCAATACTTTTTTTGATGAAGTATTGGTATTGGTATCGCAATACCTTTTTCCAGTACTGGTAACAGCCCTGGCCTTAACAGTCAACGCTACGAAATGTGCACGTAGGCCTATACAACGAAAAATCCATGACGACTGACTAATATCTCCTTAGTAACCCGAACGAAAACGAAGACTCGCTGGAAAACTTTAGGACTTCGTATACCTATTCTTAGGCTCTGACTCACTTATCTCGTTTTTATATCTATGCTCTGACTACGATTGCGGCTATTTATAGGCCGTAGGCAAAATGAAAAACTAAAAACGATAATTTTCAGCGGATATCACAAAGAAATCATGTCTTACATGTCGATGGGATATTCCGTTTGACTTTATCATAGATGATACATGTAGCTCTTCCTACCCATTCCATAATTTTAATGTGTAATACTTTTTAGCCACCAGGTGGGTTGTTGTCCTCTGCACTGTGACTGTGACTAGTTCAATGCCCACACGACGTCCAATTAAGATTTTCCAGTCCTGTGAAATATTGGTCCTTGTTTCTATGGCAACAAAAGCGTGGATATCTCGGGATTTTGAATTGCTGTTTTGTTTTAAAGTCAATTTCATATAATTTTGTATGTATATGCTTACATAAACACATGCTTTCGGCAGCCATTAGGAAAGATGTCTGAATTAGCAAGTATTTTTTAAAATATTTCTTCTAAAATTTCAATATTGCACTATTTTCTCTGCGTTAGAGAAGAAAATAAGAGTAGAAAACCCCTAATTGTAATTGTTTGCGGATATATTTATTCCACAGTAGGCCTAAATGGAATATCTTATGATACAACAGAATTAAAACCACGATTATACGCGTCTTAACCCTTACCCCTCCTACGTTTAATGCGTTTGATATAATAATTGGAGGGGTAAGGGTTAATCGTCTCTCCTTGATTAAACTATAACAATAAGAACCCTTACTGAATGCTTGATTGGCCATTTCGTACGTTTATGTCTCAGACAAGCTATGCAAGCAGTGGTCGTTGGACTTGGAATGACAATCTCAACGGTCTTGAGTTTATCAGGTAGACATATTATCCTTCATTGTTTTATTTAATGCACATTTGGAAAGAACTATAGTCTGATGCTATGTAATTTTTGCAATTTAAAGTTAAGATTAAAGTCATAAATTAATATAGTATATTTTAACGGCTCATTGATATAGTCCGACTTTGTTTATTCATTTGACCTCATTTTAACACTCTTTTAGAGCCACCTAATGAACAGCCCTGATTTATAATACTTAGACTTATATCCTCCCGCTCCTCCTGAAGCATCGGTTGATAAGATTTCTCCAGTTTGTACGGTTTACTGCAGTCTGCTTTGCATGTTCTCAGCCGATTCCCATCTCTTTCAAGCCTTCGGACGAGTAGGCATTTGGAAACGTGCTGATCAAGTTATTAGAAGTTTAACATTCAGTGGCATAACGCGCGATCTCCGAGCTCCAACTTGCAGGGATAAAGTCTTGCTTCCATCACTGAGTGTTCCCTTATGTCTGGGCCTACTATTGAGATTTAATTAAAGTGTTTTATATTGGTATAGAATAGTACTGTAAAGCATTTATCAGCTGTAGACAAGTTGGTACACTTGGTCAAAAACTATGGGTCACAATTGGTTCTAGACAATGATCCTTGGGGTTTGCCATGGTGCATTGATGTGGATAGGGTGACCACATTTCTCTTCTGCCATCCTGGGACACCACAGTTTCTCCAGTCAAATCAAATTCAATTGGGAGCTGGGTTCATTTGGAATGAGCACTATAGGCCTACTTGAGCAATGACCAAGCTGAATTCCAGTTCAAGATTTTTTTAATTAAAAAAGCATCTATTTGAAGATTTTTAATTATAAACTCTAATTTCAAGAAGACTTTAACATGATCAAGTAAGTTGACCATTTTTTAAATTAGAGCCTTATAATGGCAGAGTGCGGCACTATTGTAACATTTAAATATTGTAAATAGGACCAAGACCTTGAATCCACTCACCTCAAGCGACTGCAACTTAGGCCCTATCCAAAGCTTACTAGTCCAAGCTATTACCAGAATGCTCAGACAGCATCATATCACTCCTATCCTAAAATAATTATGTTGGCTAAAAGTGAGTGAATCCACAACCAAGTTCCATTACCAACCTGCAATCCCTACTGCAAGTTCAATGTACTCATGAATTCTTTACCATCTTACCAACTTGTTCTATCCAATCACCAGTCTCAGTCATTCTCGATCACCGGTCACTTCTCGTCTCAGTTCCTCCAACATATCCAATATATCCCACACTGCACCATGTCTCTGAAAAGCACGACGACCTTCCTCTTGCAACTTTTCGGTTCATATACGTCATTGCCAATCAGTGACCGTTATCTGTCCCAGATTCTTCTATCATCCCTCGAACTTTCCACTCAGAACTGATGTTTGACCTCTTCAAAGATTCCTAACACGCCTCGTACGATCCTCCACTTTCAATTCTAAAGGACATCCACCTTAGCAGCTGCTATGCCGCCTCCAGGTTCTCACCCCTGGCAGCCAAACTCTGACCTCATTCGGACAACCCTTTTGGACAACCCCTCTGACTTGGTGTGGTGCTCAATAATTAACTTTGCCCTGTGCTTGGTTTCGAGTGGGACTTGAGAAGTTTGGAGTTTATTATTAGGATTATGATTAGACATAAACTGATTAGCATCTATTTGAGAATGTAGGCCAATAATTAACCTTATAGAGAGTGCAGACTGAGTTGGAATCAAAATGTTTTATTCATATTCTCATTTTGAAAGGGGTGCCCCGAAAAACTGACCCCAAGGGCAACAAGGAGACTAACTTCAGCAATGGTTGTTATTTCTCATGTCAAATTATTGGAAAATTTAAATGGCAACTTGTACATGTTTGATGATAGAAACATCATTCCGGGACGTTGCATTGTCCCAGAATGGACCTGTCCAGGATGCGGGACATTTTTATCAGTTTCGGGACTGTCCCAGCCAATTTGGGACATGTGGTCGCCCTAGATGTGGAATTTTAGCTATGTTGGTCATGCAGCAAACAAGATGTTAATTATGAGTGAGCCTCTATGTTAACCCTTTAATGACCAGCGTGTACTAAAGCGTAAGGCATAATCAATAACGCTGGTCGTTAAAGGGTTAATGTGGTGGGAAAACTTTAAATGTCAAATTGTATCTTTTTGCTGTTGAGGCAGAGTTGTAAAGAATATGTGATGGCAAGGAGAATTAGTATATAAAATGAAGAGCAAATTATCAATAATGAATAATGATTATTAATTTATGGTATAGATCAGTTTCTGTCTCGATGTGGCATTTAGTTTCATTTGAAGAAACTGAAGTGAGGTTTTTGTATTTAAATTTCTTTTACCTTTCTGTTTATATGACTTTAAGATATTCTTCTTCTGTGCCATTTAGTGCCAACCAAACTGTTGATCGAGCAGACAAGAAGTACAAAGAGAAACGCCAGATGAAGGACAACCGAGGGTATGTGTGACGATGATGGCTTTGTCTTGAAATAGTTTCTATCAGCTATTTCTGTAGCTTCTTTTCTGAGCGTTATTCAAGAAATCTTTGTGTATATCTACTCTATCAGTTGATATAGGAAGAAGGAAAGGGACATACGTGTAATACGTCGTGTATCTGGACTAGGGTCAACAGGTGAATAAGAACTTAAATGGAAATTATTTGCAACATGATTCACATGGCATATTCAGGCTTCAATTCTTAAGGACTCCAGTTGTCAAGTTGTTTGATTAAAGTCATGATATCAGACAAACATCTGTGATGTTGGCAGAAGACTAGCCTTATTGAAAACTTTGATGTTTGAGATTAACTTCACATGACTTCAAATGTGTGGCACTATTTCTTTATTTCACACTATTGCTCTTAATACAGTTATGCATAATTGGGATTGTGTTCACAACTGTTTTCGTTATCTGTTGTTGGCTAGCATGAAGCAGTGCGGTCTGATAATAAATGCAGTACTTGTGTCTTGATAGGCAAAAAGGGAATGTCCTTAGGTGACATGATTTCGTTCATGAGATAATCACTCATTTATTGTTTACATCTCCATTGAGACTGATTCTCTAAAGATATTTAGTTTCAGAGTTTCTCTTGCTTCATTGTAACAAATGGTATCAAAAAGTAGCACTGACGATTAATTTTATCCAGAAAGCAGTGTTTTGTTTCCAGTTTTTATCATGTAAACGGTGGTAGTTAAAATGGAAGTAATAGCAGTACAATAAGTTATAATACTTGTTCATTAATAATAATAATAATGTAACTGATAATAAATGTTTGACCAGGTCATCAGGCTGTGGCACTGGCTATGGCCGTCAGGGACGTGTTAAGGCGATCAGCCATCGTTCTACCAGACAAGGAATCAAACAGACACATGATCACACAACTGTAACTCTACAGGATGTCAAGGGTATATTGACTACTAGCAAAGCTTTGACTATTCAAATATGCAACATTAAAATGTAATTTATATAGCGCCCTTCAATACATCTGCACAGATGAGTTTCTGTTGAGATGTGTAATCGTGCTATCTTTACCTTTACATAAATAAAAGCTTATGGATAAAGCCAAGGGCACCAAATTTATTCAAGAAGTAGAACAAGCCATTTACTTTATGCATCTATAGATTTTGCAAAGAGCTACATACTTTTCAATGTCAGTTAGTGCCATTCTTTATAATTATGATCATTACTGAACGGTTGATGGATTAACTCGTTGAACGCTGAACTTTGTGTGTAAACAATGCAATATATGCTGGGGACGTGTATACACGTCCCCAGCAGTCAATGTGTTGAAGGATGTTTTCGCTTAAATGCAGACACTTGGATGACAATCCACAAATATATTATCTATCTGCCACATTTGTAAATGATACTTATATATATATATATATATATAGTTGAGATACTTTTGCATCAGTAATCTATTCTTGTACCTTCAGAGTCATCTTGGAAAACACTGATCTACAACTTAAGCAATTCTGGTGGGTTCAGATATCTGCGACCAGAGGCAGTACACTGAGTTTAAAGTTAAGAACAAAGCTAAAGGGAGACTAGATTTTGTCTTTCTGTGCCTTCTTAAAGTTGTGTTTCTTGGTTTATGTCTGTGGTGGTGTACACTCTGGCTTTCAGGTCTTGATTGCACGCCCCTCTATTGGGCTTGACCTCCCTTCAGAGCTGCACTTATTACCAAACTGGGTTTTATAAATCACTGAGGTTTTTTTAACCGTGGGTAGGCTTCTTAAAAAATGGGCGCTATATAAGTGTCCAGAACGAATGAAGAAAAATATTTGCATGTTTAAAATGTGATACAATTAATGCAGTTGACGTTTAGCAAAATATCAGAATGACTTAACATGACTCACTTCATAAGAATACCATATGACTCTACTTGCCAGATGATGATGAGTTGATGGTTCTTTCTGTGTATGTACAGAAGTCGCAAAGTATATGTTGTCAGAAGTTGAACCAATTGCACCGGCATTTGAGCAAATGTTCAGGTATATGAAATCTCTTACAAGCATTTTCAATGGGCTCAGGTACTTACAAACGGTTTCTTCTATCTGTCATAGTATTCTGATCTTTTGCTGCTGGTCTCTCACCATAATTATCATCTCCAACATAAGCACAGACTGCACAGACCTGCTATATATTGTCATTTCTTGATATTCTGAACAGAAAACAAAGAGTTGCAAAGCATGAATTCTTACTTTCCAAATGACATGTGGTGATCATCACACATGCCATTGACAATATATAGTAGGTCTGTGCAGCCTGTGCTTATGTTTGAGAAACGGTTTTGCTAAAATGAAAGTGCATAGCAACAATTATTGTTTATCTGCCCCTTAACAGAAATCTAGTTTTATCAGGAGTGCCATTAATATAACTGCAGATGATAATTATGGTGAGAGACCAGCAGCAAAAGTTTAAGGAATGGGGCCATAGCGTAATGGATAACGCACTGGGGCGCAGAGCTGAGAAACAGAGTTCGATACCCGTATCCCCTGTAAGGTTGACTAGTCCTTCTTTCGCTAGGTGGCAGCGGTTAAATTATATGTATAATGTAATGGGCGCCTTGCATGGCTGCCGACAGTTCAGTTCGACTCCTGTGATTACTTGTCATCATTCGTTCATTCTGTACTCGTAATCGCACTACGGTTTATCAGTTTGAAATTTAAAAAGATTATTCTTATGCTGTGAAAGAGTGAGAAAGGCTTTCATGAAGCTGTTGTTGTTCTGTTCTTATTTAGTGCTCCTCAGCTGGATGAGTTTCTTGTTCTTCTTCTGAATTACTTTCACTGGTTCTTTGATCGTCTGTTTCGTGAGGTGAATCCCAATCCTGTGCACATGTAAGTAGTTTACAAGTCTTATGGTCTATGATTCTGTTGCATATCAAAAATTATGCATTGCAGTGTCAATATTTTGTCTGCTACATTCATATTCATGTTCACCTGGTTTTTACTTTGTGCTTAACTGTATATTATAATCCAGTCAGGTATATTCATGTTGGTCTAAATTATTTTGTAAAAGTCCCTGAGCCAGATAAAAGGCTACCACTGGTTATTGTGATTCTGATTGTCCTGCCTCTTTAAGAGAAACTCCTGAGAGACATTCAAATAGTTTGGAATGACCAATTTTTCAACAATTGTGTTCATCTCCCGGTGGCTACGGTTGGGTTCTTATTCTTATTCTTATTACCGAAATTTCTAATTACCGAAATTTGATACCGCCCTTCTTCCAACATCTTTTGCTCAGAAGTGCATACACACATGCCTCGACAGTGCAATTGCAGTTGTACTGCAGAGCAATGGTGTGCGAAGGACTTGCTCAAGGTCCCTACAAAGTGACGCCCCGGACGAGGCTCGAACCCACGCGCTCAGCACACACTGAACGTTACTAACCGATCGGCCACTGTGCCACACCAATCCATTATGGATCATGTTTAGACAAATATGCGACAGATTAATCTTTAACAGTACTGGTCACATCCCAAGATTCAGCAATGTCGCTTCTTATATGTGAGATGTCTTGCATTGGCTCCCTTTCCCATAGCGGATCACTTACTGGATTTCTGCCTAGGTTTGACACTTCTGCCCTGAGCCTCCAGTGCCAATGGTTATGTCTGCTTCTTGTCCTTGTCTTCCGAACTTCTATTATTTAGCGCTGTACCTTTCCATGGATGACTGTACAATCTCGAATGGGCTGTCTGTGCCTAGATCTCTTGCGGTCATGTTTCAAACAAACCTCATGACTCTTCTACTTTGGATCTGGAGCGCTTCTGAGTAGATTAGCTTGAAGTGGCATTAGTTTTATTACAGTGCAGTACATTTTAAACTTAAGTCTCACCTTTTCAAGAACTCTTACCCAGACTCCTTACTTGATATTCCACCTGTCAATCCTCGACCACAACGACATCCTCCGTAACAGCTACTCTGCCTCTGCTGACCTTCTGAAACTGGACACTGACCTTCCACGGACTTTACTTTGGACGAATCCTCTGATTTGATGCAGCTGGTGCCTTCACTTGACTTTCATGTGGCGCGTTAGAAGTTTGGAGATTACGATTGCGATGTTCATAATTATGTAATCTATGTGTCCAAGTCACATAACCATGTGTTTATGAACTGTGGTGCATGATTTATGTAAGTCTTAGTTTGGTAAGAAAAACCAAAGACATAGACTGTCTGATGTTGAGGATATTCTGCTTTATTTTTTGTTCAAGACATCTAGTAATATTTCTTGAGCTTTTCTTGTATGAGAAATATCAAAACTTGCTGTGTTAAGGCTATCCATTGTTTTAAAACTCATTCAGAGAGACAAGCCTGGCAGAGAAAAAGTACCTGGCTGAGATGAAGGTGAAGCTGGATAGCGCTCAGAAACAGCTTGGCCGAGCGTACGGTGTACTCATTCTTGGCATTGGCATGTGTGATGATCACCACATGTCATGTGGAAAGTAAGAATTCATGCTTTGCAACTCTTTGTTTTCTGTTCAGAATATCAAGAAATATGACAATATATAGCTGCAGGTGATTTTCATCCCAAGAACCAAGACTAAAATTGGTGATCGAGCCTTTCAGGTCGCTGGCCCACGTGCCTGGAACAGTCTCCCTGCAGCCACCCAGGAAACCAAAACCATCCCTGCCTTCAAAAAACAGTTAAAATCATACTTTATTTGTAATATTTAGAATTAGTATTATAATCTGCAGTGAACTGTCATGTAAAGCATCTTAGAAGTAGTTTGCCACTGTATAAATTTTCGTAATTACAATTACAAGATTACATGTATTACTTTCGCTGATCGTTTCAGGGACAAGGTTAGATTTCTTGCATAGATTTTATTTCATAACCTCCCAGTGATGTTTTGTAGTTTGGGTATTTGTTGTATTTTTTTGGGTATTTGTTGTATTTGGGAATTTGTTCAATGTCCTCTTAAATCCTCTCAGTCATAGGCCTCAATCTTACAGCTGCAGAAGGCATTCTGCTACTGTTGCACCTGTGGCTCATTTGCAGAATTCACATCAGGATGAGTTAATAATAATAATAATTAATAATAATAAATAATTAATAATAATGAGGAGACATAGAATAGGAAGCTGATGCATTGTCCTCTTTCAGCTGCCTCTGATCGTCCTCTTTCAGTTGCCGCTGATCCAGGGATGTGGTCTCGAGACCGCGGTCTTGGTTTCAAGATGGTCTCGAGACCGGAAAACTGCGGTCTTGGTCTTGAATGCATCGATCTTGGTCTTGGTCTCGGACCATCGGTCTTGGTCTTGGTCTCGACTGCGTCGGTCTTGGTCTTGATGGAACGGTCTTAGGATTGGTCTCCATTCTTGGTCATTTGCCATATCAGAGCAATTTCTGTGATATTTGTCGGTTATTTTCAATTATTAGAGACACTGGATGTTTAGGCTCTACCCGCTCGTTATCGATTTATGACGCGCTAACCATCTATATATACATGTTACTATGGGCAAAAATTGCATTTGCAACAGAACCAGCCATTTCAAAATTTGCTTTCACAAATGTTAAGGTTTTGGAACAATCTAATAATTATTGGTCGGCCACGTGTAGTCACTGTTAACCTACAATTCCAAGTACAAGTAGGCCTACTCCATTCAAACGGAACGTTAATCTATTTGTTCAGATGTCTTATTTAGAACCTATCGTATACTGTAAGTAATTTATAGTGTGATATTCTCAGGCCGAAGCCTAGGGCTGAACCCGCAAAAGTTCAGACTGGCTGGATCATTGTTAAGATTAGTATTCTTCAGCAATAGAATTAATGTTTTAAGCGTGTTATTCCGTTTTAGCGTCTTAATAAATTGAATTGTTTATAAAAAAAGAGTATCAGTCTTGGTCTCGGACCCTCGATCTTGGTCTTGGTCTCGGATCACCCGGTCTTGGCCTTGGTCTCGGAACACCCGGTCTTGGTCTTGATCTTGGACCTCTCGGTCTTGGTCTCGGTCGTGGTCTGGAGGTTTTGGTCTCGTGCCCAACACTGCTCTGATCGTCCTCTTTCAGCTGCCTCTCATCGTCCTCTTCGTTCTTTAGACCGACAAAAACAAGAACCCTTGGTACCTCAGACTCGTACCGCTTCTGCCCAAAACGCAATTTATGCATCGGTTGACCTTTTGCTTTGTAATGGGGATATCCCTCTCCGACTCGCTCTTATATTGTAACTGGAGGATGTTTATGCTTCTGCCCGTATTTTTCTTTCCGCTGAGCCTCTCGCACTCAGAGTCCCTCGGATTAGCCTGTATTGTACCGTGAGAGGCACTATAGAATGAATATCCTTTGAATACAACATCCAACCACTGATCATTAACATAGAACAGAATTAAGATCCATTGACCGAAACGGATAACACACTGGCATGCATGGCTGAGGAAATCAGTTCGCCTCCCGTATCCAAGTTTGACTACAATGCAATACAAGAATTCAAACTTATTCTGGTGAATATTTTGGTTTTGAGTAATTCTTTCTGTATAATGTTAAAAGAGAACTAAAGAGGTAGATTTTAGTTATTGCAGTCCATGTTTTATCCTTCCAGCTGAACGTTTTCTTGTTACCAGATTCTAAAATCATAGTTTTGGGGTTCATTGCATAAATCTGTTCAATAATGTCAGTTACTGATTTACAGCTTTAATTATTATGTTTATGTTGAAGGAAATACTCTATTTGTAGAGTAAATGTAGGTGTGCCTGATGGTTTTTTCGTTATCAATGGTGTTTTGAACACTTCTAGATGGTTCTAGATATGTAGCATTGGTTTTGTGTATCTGAGTATGGAATAGTGCTTTTTGTGTCTTGCATTTCATCTGTATCATCAGCTTTGAACTGTTTCCTGCTTGCTAACTCCAGATGCCACAGCTACCCTTGTTTAAGCCTTCATTACGACCCGACTGGATTACTGTTGCTCACTCTATGCAGGCCTTCCGGCTGGGCATTTGCAGTGCCTGGAGCGGGTCCTGCATTCTGCTGCACGTCTTGTTGGACGCATTCCTAAATTCGGCCATGTATCCGGCTATATGCTGGATGGGCTCCACTGGCTCCCCCTCCAACAGTGAATCTCATACCGTATTACCGTATCATCTCTTTGGTATGGCGGTCCTTGCTAGGTCTTGCCCCTGCTTATCTTTGCGATCTCTGTTACTCTACTTTGAGTGTACTGGGTCGCCGCTCTCTATGCTTTACTGAGTGAGGCATGCTCATTGTCCCATTTACCTGAACAACTACCAAACAGAATCGTGCCTTCTCAGTGGTTGGCCCCTCACTCTGGAACATGCTCCCGTTGGCTATGCGGTTGTCACCAAGGGTCCATCCACTCAGACTCATTTTATACTTGCCTTAAAACTGTTCTTTTTAAACGTGCTGGAGTCGGGAGCGCTCCGGAGTAGTAGCCTTGAAGGGGCGCTATATAAATCTCTGCAATGAATGAATGAATGTATCTTTAAAAATATAATTGATTGTTTTTCTAATCAACAATAATAATTACCTAAGTCACGTGTTTGTCTGTCATATTCAAGGCACATGATTGGACAGAAACAATCCCTAATATGCTGCGGCCAAAAGTTCTTCGCATAATATGTGTAAAAACAACACAATCTCTAACCCTGTCTGAATAATACATCATGTAATATAAAGTTAAAATTAAGTATGACTTATGGTTTTTCACGGGTTAATAGCTAGTATGTTATATTTGTGGTGGCCATGTTGGTCATTCTGCCTTAGTTTTGGTTTTTATTATGGTTTACCAATTTTTGGTCAAATGGTCCTCTTAGTTTGGTTTAGTTGAGCATAAAATGTTGTGTGAATAACTTTTGACACAGGTCTCGTGTATCGAATACATACAGAGATCGTAGCACTTATGAGGTGAGTTCCTGTGTTTGGCATATCATCTGTATCTTTAATATCATTGATGGTGGTATAAAGGGAACCATTTAGTTTTGCTTGAAATTGTGCTGTCCACATTATTTCTTTACATTTACAATCCATAAAATACCAACTCACGATGACTACCATTTGACAAACCATGACCTGATGATGACATATCCACGGCTTATCCATGTGATAAGTTATGCTATCACAAGACATGTGATAACATAACTTTATTACATGCCTTTTATAGTGTTATCGTTCTTCTTAAGTGTTCTTATGAATTCATTTTGACCATTTTTTTCCATTATAAGATTATTTTTATTTATTCAATTATGTTACACATGTTACATTGTAAATAAGTGTGCTAATGTTACATATTGTACTTACTTAATAAGTCAGAAAGTAGCTTTTGTTTTACACATTGTGCGTCGTAAATAAATAAATAAATTTGCAAGTGTGTAGCCTTGTTTATGTAAGACAAATGCTCACATTTTTCCAACAAAGTCACTTTTGATGCAAAAGTTGGCATATGTTGAAAATACAAAGTTGGATTCGACTTTTAGACATTTGCCATCGTAACACTTTGCATTTTTTAAATTTGTAGAAACATTTTGTTCAGTAGTATTTATACAACACACGTGCAGTGTTCACTGATATTTTCAGATGCTGTATTCTTTCTGTACGTTCGTTGTTTGGATTGCATTTCGTCGGAGAGAACACGACATCGTGAAAAGAGAAATAAACAGGTGAGTAGAACCAAAATTGTTTAATGACCAAATAAGAAGTGTGACTGTTTGATAGTACATACTGTTGGCAGCTTATATCATATGGGCTAATAACATAAACAGACTCAGAAGAAAAACTGCCAAGAAATGAAATTCACACCCTGCTAGCATTTTCATGGGCATTGGATGTAACCCATATGGACTCTATATGGGTTCCATATGGAATATGGGTCCTATATGGGCTCCATCTGAGCATGCTGGCTGGTCAGAAAGATTAGCAAATGAGTAACGTTTTCGGTATGTTTCATTACAAATTTTGGATTTCTGATATAAAGTTTTGCAGATGTATAAATCAAACATATTCATAGTTGTGAATTTAGGTTTTGTTACTCAGAAATGTCCAGATGTATAGCCTGATTTTAATGGTTATTTATTTTAAAACTTTTTCGTCTAAGTCATGATACACCACGGTTTATGATATGTCTTGCAATTTCTTTAAATTCCAGAATGTTAAGAACTGACACTTTTAATCCTGTTCTCAGAATTAAGAATGCAGGTAAGCAAGTCTTCTCATGGTAAGGAACTAATGTAAATTATGTTGTACCTAGCAAAAATTAAAAACATACAGCACTGCAAATGTTATAATTTTTTTTACTTATCCAACCCATTACCACCATGTAGTAAAACATAAGGCATAATCTATAATGCTGGTCATTAAAGGGTTAAGCTTCCTCATAATGTACAGCATCAGGTGAACATATCAGAGTTGTGAAGCTGGATAACTGGTGCTCTAGAGACATACATAAATATTATTCCAGCTGGGTGGATTCAATAGGGAATGCCATCTGAATGTGAGACAAGGGTACATTGAAGGTCGAACTAAGTCCTTCACGCAGGGAAGAATCATGCTCCGCCTCTCATCAATTGAAGAGCATCGTGTTTGGCAGTGATTCCCAACCTTCAGATGGCTAATGACAGTCAGAGCAGAGAGGTTTCAGACAAGTTATGAAGGCCTCTGAGGTGTATTGTGTGGCTCACAATAATGAATAATGTGGCCCCTTGATTCACAAAGAGAACTGATTGAGAGATTCCACAGTGGTCATCAACAGGGAATGTCAGCTTACCTGACACTTTATGTGGTTCGTGTGTTTAAGCCCTAGCGAGTGCTTAGCATACCCTTTCCACCACCTTCACATCTGCGGCCACCTTGCTTGTCACCTTGAATGTTTCAATAAACAAAGATATTATATATATCCCAGAACGAGTCGTGACAAGAGACAGTGAAGAAGTAATTGGAGAGGGAGACAGAATGACAGAGGATCTCTATGCGCCAACTCAGGATAGCAGGATGTATAGCCCAAACTTGAATGTTAAGTCCCCTATAAGTACAGTGCATTATTTTTAGCATAGTTTTATTCAATCGATTGGACTAAGCATATTACACTACATAGAATGAGACATAATTAAGGAATTAAACATTCTTTTAGATGTTAACAAATATGTGACATGTTAAGTTATACAGAAACAATGTGGCGACATCAATAAATATTCCTGTGTGGCTTCCTGTATCATCCTATTTGTGGCGTAGTTATTTTTAATATTGTAAATTTAAATTACTTGCTTTGTGTAATGAGTATATGATAAGTAATGAGATTTGACTTGCTGACTAGAGCCACAGCCTCTGTCATGTTGTGGACTATCGTACAATGTCAGTTGCTATCTGTAACTTATATATCCACATATCTGTGGTTTATGCATTGTTTTATGTCTTATACTGCAGTATCTCTTAGATAGTTACAAATTCAAATAGCTGACTAAACTTCAACTTCTGTTAGTTTATGATCTTACATAAATTAAAACTTTTAGACTATCTGAGAATCACAACTATAAATCTTGCAGTCAGCAACTCTTCTTCTCACATCACCAAATCATTAATCACTAATCATTAATCTTGCTTTTTGAATACAATAATGAAATTTTTTATGCATATAAATTGATTAGGCCTGTAACTTAGTTGTCTCAAAAACTGGGACTGATCACTACTCCCCTCTATCTTTGCATAGTCTCTAATTAGCAAATATTCATATATCCCAATGTGAGCTACAAAACTTGATTGAGTCTGTCAAAACAATCAGTGAGAGCCCAAGCACCAACTCTTCTTTGTAAACACAATTCAGTACACAACTTAGTGAATTTAGTATTCTTGCTTTCGGAACAGACACAGGAGAGGATGAGCCAGAATCTAAGCTTTCCCCGGCCGAATACAGACGCACACAAGGGTTTGTAAACTTATTAAGGGAATAGGTACAAACTCATTGTTTTAAATTGAGTGACTAACTGGCTTATGAAAGCTATTTCAATTTATGTTTCTTATATAAGTTGAATTGTAAAAATTGTTAAATATTCTTTTATTTTCTTCCTCTCTCTTTCATACATGTGTTACTTCGGTATAACTTGGAGCAAAGATAGAAAATGATTTAGGGATGTGTTATGGCCAAGCATTCAAGGATTGACGTGAATCCTTTAAACAAAGAAGACGTTGCATTAAATTGACGAAGTTCAATTCACAGATACATTGTGCAATACAGTATTTTATGAGTTTATTGTCAGTATCATGTTTAACACCTTGCCTGTTCATGACCTTGCGAACAGTAGTTCTGGTTTGTAGTGAAATTCATCTGTTTTCAGATCTTATTTAAGTGTATATGCTTTAAGCAATGGCTGTTGCATGATATTTTTACGGGTTGTGGTAATCAATTGAAATGTTGGAAAATACATAAATAAATGACAGTAACTGTAGATAATTAATTATCAGATAGAATAGATTGTAATTTGCCACCTCTATTTCACCATTGTCTGCTGGACAAAGCATCGACCAAAACGAAGCCATTATCTGGTCAATAATTATGTTGAAGGTCAGTGCTTAAGATAGATCTGTCTCACAATGCCAGATTTTCTTTTTTAGAAATCGACCACCAATTAGAAGCATTATCACGTGAGTAACTGGTTGTTATATATGATAGTTATAGTGTGTCTATAAAGTGGTGGATGAATTTCTTAGGTTATTAACCAGCTTAGAATGTCTATTTAGGTTTTACCTAATGTAGACAGAATACATCCAAGTCAGACTCTTAGTTTGTCTGATGGATCAGCAGAAATAAATTTTTACATAAGGTACACAGCTGAAACATTTCATACATAACAAACACTTTTAATTCACTAAAATATGAGTATATTTACATAAAAACTCGTAGAAATGGAGTTCTGATATTAGTTTGTTTTTTCTGATCAGTCACTAATTTCGTTTTCTGTTAACTGTGGTGCAACCTGTTTGACTATATATTTGACACTAAGTTACTTAAAATTTTATTTCAGTCAGAGATCAGTTGCTTTGGTTTCGATTCTTCCTCTTCCTAGAGAAGAAGCTGATTGGCTGTTTAAACGCAGTGGAGCATTGTCACCAACGTAGGTTTGCTTTTATGAAATTTAGCCCACATTATTGGTTGCACATGATGCTGTGGTAATTGTCACCATACTAATAGCTTCCAATTTCATGTAAATATTCACAAAACCGTAATCGTAATCGTGAAGTTCAAACTTGTGAGGCACCACTTGAAAGCCAAGCACAGGGCTCCAACTTATTCATGGTGCTGTGTCAAATCAGAGAGGTTTCCAAAATGGTAGCAAAAAGGAGATCTGAATCTGGTTTCCAGTGGCATTTAATGCCAGTTATAGATTTAGAGAGGAGCCAGAAGAGCAGCTGCTGACTGCTGAAGTGCTGAGGTGGATGTTGTTTAGGTAGAGAAGAATTGGAAGGCAGAGGATCAGATCATGTCAGGCCCATTTTCTTCATCATTCTTATTTCCTTTGAGGTGTAGGCATTTTATACCAGTTATATGAAAAATTCTAAAAAAAACATTTGAGTTTGTTTGTTAATCAACATTTCGAAATCGGTTTTTGGAACTTGTTTCTTCTTCAGTTCACTTGGGGAGATTGGTCGAGAAGACCTGACAGAAGAACAGATGGAGCTCGAATTTAAGTATCTGCATTTCGACATGCAGAACCTCAAGTGAGTCTTTCAGATGAATTTACTATTCAGTTAGACAACTACATCCGTTGATGTCCTACCAATAGCACCACCTATCATCCTTTGATAAGCTTTATAACAGTATCTGCTTAATTGTCCTTCTATACTGCAATGTATGGATAAGCAATAGCAGCAAAGAGCGGGAATAGATGTAACACATGGTAGCATGGTTCTGTTGGACATTTACAAGGAGTGCCACTTCAACCAAAACTTTAGCAGATACCACAACCCAAGTTAAACCATTATTAAGCAGAGTGGTGCTAGGCAAGTGAATAGAGTAAATACCACTGAAGTATTGCTATAAAGATCTGATATGGAAATTTGAGTAAATTGAGGTAAGCTGAAACTGACTGCAGATGCAAAATGTTCACTATTTCGAAAGAATGGCAGAGATGAGAAACTTGTCTATGCTGGTAGCACGTTTATTGTCTTATTTTGTTATCATTTGAAGTGTTGGTATTATTGGACAAGCACTGGATCAGTTCAATCTTCTAACTCTGACACCTCTCGACGAGGAAATCGACGATCGACGAAATCCTTTGCAAACAGAGTCAGTTCAGTAAATCGTGAAAATATGCTAAAGATTTAAAGTTTCATCCTGGGCTTTATAAGCACTATGATAATTGCACATAACAAATCTACATCAGTATTAAGGCTGTCAAAAAAATGTTGAAATGACGACCCAGGTACCCGTCAACCCGCACGTTCGGATATTTTGTTAGGAAATGTAGAAAATTGTGCATTTTTACTGAATGTCAGGCACCCGAGAATCGATTTCGTTACCTGGGCAGTCAGCCGATATGACCAATGGAATATTTCTGGCATATGTTCAAGGAATATCGCGCATTTTTACGAAATGTCGTTACCCGAGAATCGATTTAATTGCCCGGGCACTCAGCCAAGATGACCAAGGGATTATTTCTGGCATATATTCAGGTATAATCGCGCATTTTTAAGGAATTTCGGGTACCCAAAAAATGATTTCATTACCCGGGTAGTCAGTTCCAGTCGGATACCCGTTGACAACCTTAATCAGTATTTAAAATATTTGTCTACTTAGTACTCACTTATGAAAGTTAAATGTTGCCCTGCAATTTTCTGTGCATTTTAAAACTTTATAGTTTATTCGCTCAAAGCATGATCAAAGCATATCCATTATTGCTATTCAATTCTTGTGGGCTTCCTAAGGGTTTTGGGCTCTAATGATAATCCATCCTGAATTGTGCTGCCTCAGTCATAGCAAACAAGTGCCTAATAATAAAGTATACAGAGTGGAGCTTTTTAATATTCAAGCACTGTAAAAGACATATAATTATAATTAGAGCTCATTCATGGTGATCATGTACATGCATAATATGTATTAACTCAGCTTATTAGCATTGCTGTACTGTACAAGATGTATCTCTTGATTTCAATTTGTGTTTGATAATCAAAATTATTGTGACTTTTAAAGTGCAAAGTAACTTTTTATCTGGCCAGTGGTTAAGAGTATAAATTAACATGCTGATTGAATCAGTCTACCTCATATTTAATCAACTTAAAAGTCCAAATTCTAGCAAAACTTTGTCCAAGCTTCATAGGTCTCTAGATTAAAATGCAATTTGTGAGACTTATAAGAAAAATATGCCAAACTTTAGCATGAATATAAACAGTGTCTTGAGATTTAGAATCTTGCAGATAGAATTTAAACTTATTGCAGATACAATATGACTACTGCAAATATTTGTTAGTCTGAATGCTATTATCCATAGTCTTTCTCTTTCAGATTGTCAAATGTGGTCACAATTTCTGCTCCAGATACCAATACTTCCTCAAATGAAGGTATTTCTACCATTATTAAGCTGTTGGTATTGTCACTTTACTGGTAAACTGCTCAGCCGTGTGAATGCATACATGGATAAATCAAGTATTAGTCTAACACTTGCTGCTCAAGAAGTTGAAGCGCCTTTGAGTAGATATCTTGAAGGGGTGATATACAAATTCCATTGATTGATTGGTTGGTTGGTTGATTGATTGATTAATTGACACAATTTGGGATTATAATTTACCAAGGTGAGAATTTAGTCCTGCTTTTCTACTCGATCTCTCTGACTCCTGCTCCATTTCGATCACATTTTGCTCTCTTTTTTCGTGGCTTCTCTTACCTTTATGAATTCCATGCATTTTACAGACCTTTTTGCCTTATGTGCTTATTAAAGTTGAGTAATTTTTCTTCTGTTGCCACCTTTTTTTGCAGTGTTTTGGTAATGTTATACTTTGCTAATTTTGTGATCAGCCGTCGGCCAACAATTTGGAGCAAACCCTTAGTACATGTGGTCTAGTTGTCAGTCACAACAATGCTGACATGTTTATGACATATTTTTTTAGAACACGGCATTAAATTGCTGATGTATTTTAATTTTGTATGGAAGGGACATAATCAATCCTTGTCAATTTCATGTCTCATTGCTACACAAAAGCTGTTGTATGAAAGTACTCAAATAAAATATGCATGAAAGAGTAGAACTTGCTTTAGCCTTTGTTTATTTTCCAGAAAGATCCCTTCTTGAAACAAGTTGCAGTTTGTGATGCGTGGACTAAATATGGTGCCATAAGGGGTTGACATAATGAATTGACATAATGGGTTGACAAAAGGGGTTGACATAAGAGATGAAAATGCAGTTTCTATATTTGGGAACAAAGGGGCTGTCCACGTATTACATATGCAGCGAGGGAGAGGGGTTTCAAATTTCGGCCATTTTGCGTGCGGGTGCATATGGTGGGGGGGAGGGGTCCCGAAAATATGTACGTATGCAAATATAATTTTCTAATTATGACGTCCACAATACAGAATATGAAAATCAGAAGTGTAAACCTAATCATAGACTATATTCCTGCTTAATCAATTTTATGTAGCATTAAAACGGTTCCAAATGCAAGTGTTGTTAGTGTTTTAATTCTTCATAACTGTTAACAAATTTAAGTTGTTAAATATGATGCTTAACAGAAATAAATAGCCTGTGGTAAAATCAATGTCTTATAGATGTTTTTAGCTATTTGACCTTTGCAATGAGGGAGGGTTAGAGCTAAGATGTACGTACGCATGGGGGAGGGTCCACGAAATGTACGCGGTGCAACAGAGGGAGGAAGGGTCCGAAAATCCGATTTTTTTTCTTACGTAATATATGGATGGGCCCAAACCTTGTGGTGATATTGGGGCAAGTTGGTGTAATTGCGGTTATTTGACTGAATTGACTACTATGCTCACAACTATATCTCAGCTAAAGGCTGAAGCCAACAATTAATTATTTAAAAAGAGCTGATATAATATCAGTGATATTATAGCAATTAAAGCATTATATAAGTTGTCCTGAAATTCAAAGTTTTCTGTATGTTTGCAGTAGGACTGAGGCGTGAGGAGGCAGAGGAGCCAGTCGAACCCCCCACTGACTAGCTGCAGTCGAGAAGATTCGGATGAGGTTGTGATAAACGAATTGGTTGCCTTTCAACCCTTTTATGTCTCTGTCAGATCCAATTTTATATCATAAAACAATTTATGTTACATGGTTTATCTCTTTGTTCACTCACTAAAGACATGTTAAATCTGCAAGTTATAACAATAACTATAACAGCAAGAAAATTTTTAATACTGAATTTCATCAATTAAATGGTCTAATGATATATACAATGATGCTTATTTCTTTTTAATTTCACAGTAATAACAACAATGATAACAGAGAAGTACTTATGTAATGTGATGCTTGGGCTATATATATTATGGTGCCATAAGGAGTTGACAAAAGGGATTGATCAGAGTACTAGCGAAATAACAAAGGAACATAAGTTTCTCTATAACATACAGCAGAGAAAATGGTTCCAACGAACTCATTATTTTCCCTCTAGAGCTTATACAGTTACTGTTCACCGACTCTCTGTATTAATTGAAATTATTGAATATACATGTACCTTTAAGTCCATCTTCATTTGGCAATGTATTGGCCTAGTGAGCCTAAGTGTAATTTGGCATTCCACTTGATCAGTTACTTTTGAATTAATTAAGTTTTTTCTTGCATGCCTTCCCTTGCGGTGAGTTAACGTATCCATTAGGGCAATTATTTGTGGAATGAAGTTCGTATGGGTGAACTGGTACAAAATAAATCCAGATTTCATGGCACTTGATGTAGGCCTAAGTCGATTAACTATAATTTTCTGCACGACGAGACGTGTTCAGTGTCCGATTTGTTGGGGGGGGGGGGGGGGTCAGTTGGTTGGACCCCCCCCCCATGCTTCTTTTTCTGACCCCCAAGCTTTCAGCCTCTGGCCGACACCGGGGGTCGGCTTGACCCCCTCTAGTTCAGTATCCACGGTGTAGTGCAGTCGACTGCATATGCTACGCGCTCAGTCTTCATTGGTTGTAGCCATATTGTGTGGACCTGGAGTACAATTTGACTTGGTCCGCACTTGGTTTGCAGCTATAAATTCTGATCAGAAAACATGTCTAAGCTTTGTCTGATCAAGAGAACAACAAGCAGGGTACATCACACAGTCGATTAAGGTGCTTTTGATGAAAGGAATAGGACCTAAAACAACTTTTTCTTGCAATTTTGTCTCCTTTTTTTCTTTGTCATTGCATCATGGTTGGCTGTTGGTCATCTTTATGCATTATTCTTTCATTCATTCGTTCATTAATCCACTCATTCACTCATTATAAAATTTATATAGTGCCCTCAAGAAAGTGTATTAGAAGGCGCTCCCTGCCCAGCCAGAATGGTCTAGAATGATCCTTAAGTCTTGGACAGAGTCAAGTAGGGTAAAGTGCGGAAAGGTTTCAGCCACCAAGCACTGGTCAGCATCCGCCCCAAGTCTTCGACCCCCTAGGGGTCATCCACTTATTACGGACGCAGCAATTTTATGTAGCATTAAAACTTTTAAAAATTCCAAGTGTTGTTAGTGTTTTATATCTTAAAAACAGTTAACAAATTGAAGCTGTTAAATATGATATTTAATTTAAAAAAATAGCCAAAGGTAAAATCAATGTCTTACAGATGTCTTTAGCTATTTAACCTTAGCATTAGGTGGCTAGGCTCCCCCATGCGTTCGTGCAACTCAGATGTACGTACGCACGGGGAGGGTCGTACACGAAGTGTATACGCGGTGCAATAGGGGATGGGGTCCGAAATTCCGATTTTTGCGTACGTAATATATGGATGGGCCCTAGCCAGATGAATTTAATTTTATTAGTGTCGAGGATAAAGCAGTTAAAGGCCAGCCAATCTAAGAGGCATCCGTAGCAAGGCATATCTGCAGTAGGCCTACAATCGCCATAACAGTGCCAGAGAAACAGTGAATATATGCCTTCACATAGTCATCACAGAGTTGGTAAAGGACGCCACACGAGGTCAACAAAGGATCAATACCCTTTAGGTATTATAAGGTAATGGTCCAAGAACTGAACTATGAGGAACTCTAGGAAGGGCAAGAACCCAAAGAGAGGAGCCAAAGACTACACGGTTTTTTTTACTATAGGCTTAAAATTTCAAATATTTTTATAGTGATAAGTACGTTATTATTTGAAAATCCTAAGCAAATTTTTGCATAGCACACGTCGGACATCTGGGTTTTTGGGTGGAGGGGGTTGGTTCAGGGCGTTTTAGGTGATAGTGGCTTTGGGAGGGGGATCAAAATTTCTTTCGAACATTTCCGACCCCTCTGCTTCTTTTTTGACAAATCGGACCCTGGACGTGTTTCAAATAAAGAATATTGCGACACTACCATAGTCCTCTACAATGGCGTGGTAACCGATGAGTGCTGGTTTACACTTCTGAGTGGCTTAATGAGTCAATGCAGTTAGCCAGAACATGGCGTAAGCCTAAGATATATCTTACACCGTGGTTAGAGTCAGTGGGTTTCTTCTTCCGTTCCAGAAGGAGATTAATCGTCACTGGCCCTATAAGCGGACTCTGGCATTTGCCCCTTCTTCGGACCAACCTTTAATAAGGCAGAGGCAGAGGGGCAAATGCCCAGGGGCTCGGCGCTTTTAAGGGCCCCCAATCGATTCCGTTAGTATCCGATGAAGCTAGATCGAGTTGTGCCTTCTGCCCTCGAAGAGTCCTTGAAACTGCATAAATTATGATATTAAGCACTAAACGACCCAATTAAATGCTCGATTACGCAAAGTTAATTAACGCTTCCTTCCGGGATGAATGCGGCACGAAGCTGATGACGTAACGCTTACTGATCTGAAGTTCTGATCGTGTCGCTTCTCAATCCGATGCTGTGGCGTGGCAATGGGTGATTGGAGTGTGTGCAGATGATTATAAGGGAGAGCGAGCGCTGTGACATCTGAATAGATGGTGTGGTTCTCTTATAAGGAGGTGAAACGATCAGATGGCGTCGACTCCTGTATGATCTGAACCGGGTAAGTAGGCCTGTAGTTTAAACTACCATAAATATAATTATTGTAGGCCCTATTACACACTTGCAAATAGGCCTATAATTTAACCTGAGTGATCACTCTCTCGCCCCTCTGTCTGTCTCTGTCTGTCTGTCTGTCTATCTAGCTATATATCTATATTTCTATCTATCTGTAGATCGGTCTCTGTCTATCTATCTAAGCTGAGCATGACGTGTTCACAGTGTGGCGCCAATGTGTTCTTGTCTTGAGCTGTCTTCCAGATAGTGGGGAGACCCATGTTAGCAATAACCAGATCTTTCTCGATGACTGGAATCCACGTGGTACTAAGTCGACCGCATTGTCTTTCCAATCCCATGATCGAGGTCCTGCTCATAGCGGCTCTATCGCATGGCTCTCCGGCTGTTCTCAAACCACTATCATTCTGCAGATCGTGCAATTATCGCGTGCAAAGAAGCGCAATCCGCAATAATAGCAGACTATACTAGAGATGGGTATGGTTGCTATTCTCATAAGTTTGCTGATGTAATCAGTGTAGACAGTGTAGGACATTCGGATGATCGTTCTGAGACACTACGTACACCCGAGACGTATGTTACTTTATTACTTGCACATCTTGGTAAAGCATAATTATTCATGTTTAAATACGACTGTCATAAACGACGACTAGTGAAACTGTGGTCTATGGAGATAAGTTCTTAGGCCCTATCGTGATTCGTCAGGTGGTCCTTGTTGAAAGGGATACTAATGCTCCTGTTGTTTTGATCATATGAGCATTTAGTCTAAGTGTAGTTTTCACGAGTTGGTCGTTTCTGTTGAAAGTGTAGGAATGGAATCCCTCCAATCAACAAAGACGACGTCTTCGCTGTTGGACTCTCTGCTCTGCTGCCATCTTCCGACGTCTCAACAACAGGTTGGAAGCATCGCCAGTTTAAACAACCGACGTCCATCTGTCTTCTGGAGCTGGAAGAGGCTGAGATGGATAGTCGGAAGAAGCGAAGGGAAGGTGGGTGACATAGAAAGAGGGTTTCAATTGAGCGCTATAAGCGGTAATTCAGTGGCTGTCAGTTCTCTGACACCGCTTAATACACGGATTCCTTTGAGTGAAAGAGAGATCTACACGCTCATCAAATCCTGGAAGATCATACAAAGCAAATGCATCGAAATCGGAATGAAAATGTTCCTCAGGTGAGTTGTCTTCTAATAAAATTAGATATTTAAATCTCACGAGATAAGTTTTATCTCGTGACTCCTCACGTACAGCAGATATAATCATACTTAATATCAGACGCAACAGAGTGGAGCAATTATAATTATCCATCACGATCCATTTAAATAATTATAGCACAAAATTATCTGTGTGTATGTAACCATGCATGTATGAATGGCAACGATATACATCTGGACATAATTTAACCACATCTTGTATAAAAGATGTGATACATCGTCTTCTATATTGTCTACAGACATTGTGATGTAGGCTGTTGCAATTTGGGCTATGATTATAATTATATTATTGGATCAATCTTTGGCCTGTCCAGGCTGTTTGAACTGAATCCGCAGTTGAAGGAGACCTTTGAGAAGTTTCGGCCGATGGACACGAAGATGGAATTGAGTAAGTGCGCTGTCCTGGAGACGCATGGAATGGTTGTCATGAATGCCATCGATGAAATCATCACGAACCTCGACGAACCAGCAACAAGCATTGAACTAATCATTGAACAGGGAAGATCGCATGCACGATTCGGAGACGACCTCACGGAACACGTCTTATGGGTCAGATATTAAGCACATTGCACACATAAATAAACAGCATAGTGACAGACAAACAGACTTAGACTGACTGACACATTACCGGTGATGTTAGTGGTCAGCTATGTAAGTGACATCTAATTCCTGTCACTTGGCAGGATAACTTTTAACGTATAACAAGATAGAACTGTTGACCCAGTGTGACTGTTCGGTGCTGTGGCTTATTGCGCACTGCTGAACAATCGGAGTTACTTGTGCGTCGTGCCTTCTCACTGGCTGGTCTGATGACCTGGAACGGCCTTCCAGTGGCATAACTTTTAACGTATAACATGATAGAACTGTTGACCCAGTGTGCCTATTCAGTGTGCCTATTGCGTCTCATGCCAATAGGTCAATCTACCCTATTCTTCTCTGGCCGTAAGACTTTCTATTTAACTGACGCTGGGAGAATTTAAGAGTAGATGGCTTTGAAGGGGCGCTGTATAAAACTACTGTAATATGAATAATAATGTATAGTATATTCACAAAAGCTTGCTTGCAGGAAATCCAGAATTGTGGGTGTTAGTGGCTGACTAAAGGTGTTGTTGATTGACAGGCCATCGAGAAGCCATTTCTACTGGCCATTCGAGAGACAATCGGTGACGCATATACTCCAGCACTAGAGAAGCTTTATGTTAAAACAATACGATTCATCCTAGCAACACTTGTCATCGGGTTTCGTCAATCCTCCCCACTACATCTTCAACACTCCCACCAACCAACAACCAGCAATATGCCAAGATACAACCATAGCAAGACAAACCCTCTAGACCATCAGGACAACAAACCAGCAACTCCACACAACAGTGAAAATAATCAAACTGACCTTTTCGTGAAAAACCAGTCGATCAGTGAGGACAATAAACCAGTGATCAAGAACAAGAATCCAATGATCAATCTGGACAAGAACCATCAAAACAATAAACAGACACTTTCCCAGGGTAAAATCATAGCATGTGGTCATAGCTGATCAGGAGAATGAGACAAACGTGATAACTGAAAGAGGAAAATAAAAGATAAGGATGGATGCTGCATACTGAGTTCAAAACAAGAATGTGTATCACACTGCAATATTTATAAAACTTAATATTATTCAGCATTAGCACTCTGATAATTATTACAACAATCACTCAAACACAGTCAACTATGGTTTCCCTTCCATGAACAGCATGTCACACAGATGCACGATCATCTCTGTGGATCTTCTTCTTTATAAACACTTGGTAGTAGAAGATCTGTTCACTCCTCAGGTCCACTGTTCTTTCAGACAGAAAGCAGTCGGACTTCTTAAGTTATCCACTTCTGCCGAAATCACTTGAAGAACCCGAATTTATGTTGTACAGAAACTGTAGATAGGACAACATCTAGCAAGTGAAATTTTCAAATGATCCAGATGAAGTCAATGTCCAAGTTGAAATTCATAATTTATAAAATTTACATATGCTCTGATAAAAACGTGAATCAATATGCACATGTATTGAGTGATTTGTCATTATTTTCATAGTCCAGATGAACATCCATAATTTACATGTCAGTCATATGACCTCATCGACATTCAATCATTTATATGCATGTATCTAGGTCACACATCCTCATCTGCAACCAATCATTTGTCGAACTGATTCATAAGTAGGTCCAGCAATTTGTCTTGCTCGTTCCCTTCCTACATCCAACCTCTTAATAAGATACGAGGGATCAGCCTTAAGCCTGATAATTTTCTCCCTGATTGGCTTTAAATACTCAATTAGGATATCTGCAACAACATTTTTGTAAGCGAGCGTGTCTAAGTGGAGACTCTGTTCACAGATCTCCTCTGGAGTGAGGTCCGTAAATGCAGAATGCAGCTCTATTAAATTGGAGACTCCAGGTCTGCCATGTGGGTCATATGTTATGTTGCTTGTAAGGTCAGAAACTGCCTTGCGAATTTTGTCTCTAATTTCATCTGGCGAATCAGTAAGTTCAATGCGTGCTCTGTGATCCTTGTCAGATTTGCTCATCTTGTTGGAAGGCTTCCGTAAGCTTTTAATTCTCGTAAATTCACCTTAAATATCAGAAACAACATGTATACAGCATATTACTTAGTAAGAAACTTCTTTCCATAAATATAGAAGATTTACACAGAACAGGCATAATGACTATGACATACACCTTTTCATAAAGAGAACATGAAATCAACGTCAACATTGATTACTAATTGACCTTTAACACTTTAGCTACAAGACTGGAAAACCACTGCAACTCATCGTTAAAAAGTTTTAAAACGCATAGGCCCCTTCTCAAATCTTCTCGTCAATAAAAACATTTAACCATTTGAACATTTTGTTCTAATAATAAGCAATTATGTATGCATCAAGAAATTTCAGCTATTAACGAGTAGATTTGAGAAGGGGCCTATGCTTAATAATTAATTATGAACTCGGCTTGAGTGAATGAGTCTGAAAAACACCAACCAGTTATTGGTCGTGGAATTGGAAAGAGATGTCCAAATGTGTTGTTGAATTGCTTAGCCAGATGCCTCGCTAGCTCGACATGCTTAATCTGATCATCACCAATTGGAACGTCAGTTGCTCTGAAAGCAAAGCCAAATCAATTACGACACTGATTAAGCAAAAAAATTCCTCTATCACTTCATTATCGAATTTGTTTGTAGAGTGCAATTATGGGCAAAGTGATGGAATTTGAAACCAGAAAATTTGTAAGACAGCATTAATATCTACCATTTCCAGAAATTTTAAAGTGTTGAAGTGCCAGGGTTGAGCTGCAAAGGTCATGGATCCACAGCTGTCACCATGACAAAGCCCAAAACTGCCAATAAGCAGTAGTACAAGTAGCACAATTAATCTCAGTTGCAGGTACAATTATGCATCTGAAATGCAGACCTGTGCATTTATATATAAAATTCACATGATCTGGAACTATATCGTCCTCTGCAGGCACTGCATGGCTTAAAGCATAATGCATATCCAGAGATAGTTATTGTGCAAGTTTTATACAGGTTGCTACACAAAGCAGAAACATCCTGCAAGTTTAATGGATATAATACTGTTGTAAGCTATAATTTAAACATAAATGAGTCTCCATTCTATGAGGACATTTACAAACAGCAATTTTAAGAACCTTTGCACTGAAATACTAGTACATAGTTAAAAGAGTGTTCAGGTGTAATATCCTGACAATGCACTTTCAACAATTCACTCAGTTCAGTTTGATGTGGCATGGTTAATACGCAATACAATAGAACCAATAATTGCTAAAATGCCCCTTTATTGGCTAACTTCAAGAAACACAAAGTTCTGAAAATTTATAATTAGCCAGTATGTAATGTAATGTAAATCCTTCAAAATTTGTCAGTGCCACACAACAGCCACATCAAGGAAACCAGCTCATATACCAGTACTACATAATATCAAAGCAAACGAAGAGAATAGATGATAGTTAATGGCATTGAGAAACATTTACATGAACTGTCCCTAGGTATTATATATCTCCTTCAGGCTTGAATTGATAAAAGACATGTCAATTAAATTAGAGAATTAAAATCCTACATGACAGAACAATGATCCAAGTCACTATACTCTAATGCAGGCAACCTTACTGATCAGCAGCAGCTGACTAACTTGTATAGCAGAATATCAGCCGCCTGAAGAACAGGATACGTGAACAGACCAAGCGGAACCTCAGTGCTGCCAAATGCCTTCTCCTAAAACAACAATTAGACAAGATCTTTTAACTCCTCAGGTCCACTGTTCTTTCAGACAGACAGCAATTGGATCTCAAACTGACCGTGCAGTCTTACAAACCCCACTTATGCTGGAATCACTTGAAGAACCAAAATTTATGCAAGACTGAAGACAAGTGATACTTCCATCAAGTGATACTTACAAATAACCCACACTGGTCATTGTCGTTGGAAGTCTCTCTCAATATAGGTACATAGCCAATTGCATCACACATTAAGCATAGAAGTTAGAGTCCTGTGAAGACTATTCATAAATAAAGATTCAGGCATTTGCTTAGAATGTTTCAGTTCTAACGTCAATAATTGGAACTCCCAGGAGCGTTAGCTCTTTTTGGCAGATCAACCCTGTATACAATATTTGGAGAAGCTTTCTACTCCAGAGAAGAAATAAGAGGGCATTGGTTAAGAAAATGTCATATACAAGAACCAAGATACATATATAGCGTTAGACTGCACAACCTCTAAACACAAGTCTAGGTCATATAAAATTATATCACATGTGCAAATGAAAAGTTTGAATATGAGGAGCAATAACTAACAACAGATATCTAAAGTGCTATTTTTAATTAGAGAAATCAACCACCATAATCTACATGTCCAAGTTGCAAGTTATAATGGATCAACGAAGCATTAGAGCTGAGTAATAGTGAGTATGGTCGTGAAATAGATGCTCACCTTCCACTGGGGCAAATGTTCCAGCTTGTTCATAGTTGTCAAACATCCCAAAATCCAACACAATTCAGCATGATGAGAAACCTAGAAATCAAATGACAATCAACCATACACTAAACTAAGTCACTAAAATGATACATGTTAAACTTAAAAAACGATCCACTTCTCATTTAAAATTTATCTGTACAAAACACCAAAGGCATCCACAAACCTTCTAGTTTTGAGGAAAAGACAACATTGACTGTACTATAAACACAGGTCAGGTATAGCAATACAAGATCAAGTAATTAAAGGTTGTGGCAATTACTTCTAATTCATAACAGTCTAGCCGTTGATTCTTTTGTCTAAAGCACATCGAGCAGCCTGGTTCTAACATCTGGCAAAGCCTTACCGGTTAGCCAAAGTGCCCTTTCAGCACAGCTTAGCAGAGATACTTTGAACATCCATGCCATCTGTCAGCTGTTTAGCTCACTGTGCACTATTTTACTAAACGTTTTTACAGCCGATTACATGCCATTTAACATCATGTAGTCTAGCGCAGAGAGTGCCTCAGAGTATATTTCATGAAGAGGCACAATATCAAATTTCTTTGATTCATAGTGTAATTATGCATAGGCATGAAGCTCTGGATCTATGCCAGAAAAAAAATTATTTAGTGGTTTAATTTAAAGAAAAATGCACGTACATCTGATTGGCGGAAGAGAATAGTGCGATCAGAATCCAGTCCACAAGCCAGCAAACTTGCAGCCATGTCTAAAATGCTATACCTTTTAGAAAAAAATAAGAAATTAAAATATATCAGTGTGATAATAATATTTCAATTAACTTAGGACTCAAAGGCCAAGTGAGAAGTCAAATAAGTAAGTGCAGTCTGCAGTACCATATTAGTGTGTAGTCGTTGATGGACAATCATTTTCATTCAGTAGGTAATAAACAAGGGTAGGGGCTTAGGTAGGTGAATGGTAACACTCTGGACCAAAGGGCATAAGATCAGCATTGACACGGGATCAATCCATGCCACCCTCCCGAAGGTCAACTCAGCCTTTCCATTCATTAGGAGGCATTGGTATAATGAGCACTATGATGCATGGGCACCTTGCATGGCTGTGGAACAGTTAAATTCGACATCTGTAATAACTATTCATCACTAGTTCATACTATTACTAGTAATCACACTGCAGTGTGTCAATTTTAATTAATTAACATACACGAATAATGCTGTAAAAGGGAAAATGCGAGTAGTAAATATTTATTTTAACACCGCAGATCTTGATTGGTGCATTAATCAAAATAGTGTGTTAAGTTACTGGTAATAGTTTTGGAAATATAGCACCACTCAGCATCAAGCAAAATGGCACATAAACTGGGAGCAAATAAACAAGTCCATACTGTACTTAAACATGAAAATCAAAGGTTCTCAATTGTTCTCAAGCAATCACATTAATACTTAACCTTGTGATATCGAGCAGAAAACATAGCTGTACAGCTATTTTACCTCAGCTGCTCTGGATTCTGCAGAAGGGTTATTGAGTGCAGATCAACAATCACAATCACGACATCATCATATTTGTTTGTATCTTGCAGCTGTCTCCAGTGTTGAATCGCTCCCAAATAGTTGCCAACATGAGGAACACCAGTTGGTTGGATACCAGACATCAAACGTGGGTTTATAGACTCCAGCTTACCCTAATATATTAACAATATGTCCATAATAATCATTTTCAGTAATCCTATTAAAAGTAAATACGTCATACATGTAAAGCTGCTGACTGGTTGCAAAAATTGATGGTGCATCACTACAAGTTCTTAAATCAAATCTGGGAAGCTAACATTTCTGGTTAAACCCTACTTATCACTCAGCATCTAAAAATTAGTTATTTATCTCAACTTTCGTTAATCTGAAGTGAGCCCACAATTGGAAATAACACCACAGTCTTTAACATAGCTCATACTTTGGTGGGCAGATCTTCCTCCTAGGCCAGGTTCTGCTGTTGGCTCTGCTCTATTAAATATACGAGAGCTGCTTGTGTGCTGGTTTCAACATAGTCCAGTCACTTCATTCAGCCAGTCTTGAAAATCCTCTGGTCCCTTATTGCCACACGTCAACATAAGTGCACTGTGCACTCTTATGCTCTTTTACATTGGAGCAAACGTTGAGCTGACATTCGAGCTGTTACTTTAAACTTTGCTTAAGCCACGCTTTAGCGCATTAGATTCATAAACAGTCCAGATATATACATACAGCACATCCACAGCTCTCATCTACGACACCAACAACGTGCCTTTGCAACAATACCTTTGCAACTCATTAGTCAGAGTCATCACCAGAACACCCAAGCATCATCACATCACTCCAATCCTCAAATCACTTCATTGGCTAAAAATCCCAGAGCATGTTCACTTCAAAGACTTATCACTAACTTACAACTCCATACAATATTCCCAGCCCAGATATCTTTGCGAACTCTTCACCATCCAGCCAACCCACTCTACATGATCGTCCTCTTGCCTCACCCTCACTCGACCCCCGATTACATGTCATCTCAAGTTCTCCAACCGCGCCATATCAAACGCCGCACCTCGTCTCTGGAATAACCTTCCTCTTACATTTTGTGCCTTATCGGTTCCTCCATCATCATCATCGCCCGTCATGCAATGGACTGTCCTTTGGTCAACCCTTTCGATTTGAAGCAGCGCTCGTGAATAAGCTGGTGCCCTGCGCTTAGCTTTCGAGTGGCGCTTTAGAAATTTGGAGATTGCGATTACCAAGCAGCAGTCTTTTACAAAAGTGTTATTGGATTTTTAAAAAGAACTGGCGTCAAACAAATACCCTAAGAAAACTGTAATCGTAATTTTGACACTTCTTCTAATAGAACAGAAACAATGCTAACACGTAAAAGTCAGCTCTTTCAAGTGACCACAAGAGTCTCATTGACAACACCCGGCAACCTTGCCTGAATGGGCGATAATATAATAAACTTATACAAATCTCCATCACCTTCTGAGAGGTACTTGATAAAGCTGCACGATCTGTTAAATACTTAGAGAGAATTGTGTTTTGCTGAACTTTGTTAATTTTAGTGAGAATCCTACTGAAACAAGGAAACCGCAATCGCTGTAAACACGACATGATTAATTTGAGCAAAGACTAATAATTAACCTTTGGAAGTGGAATTTACAAAGCGTTGAAACGGCGTTAGAGTCGGTTAGAGCTGTTATAGAACTATGACTAGTGGCCCCATGTTACATGTATTGAACACTGGAGTACTTCGCTAGACTACACTGCTGTGGGGCCATTCACATATTATATAACACATAAAATCTCAATTTTTTACCCACCTCCCTAGAGATTCTTTAAGCTTATTATGCATTGTTTTGCTGACAGATAAATATTCATTCACGATGACTTTTTGCATCATAGTGTAAGTCCCTATAAGTGCTTACAAAAGAGTTATTTTACATGTGTTACATTACTAATTGTAATTTAAGGGTATTGTATCGTTATTAATGTCAAGGTAACGATGATGCATTAGATACTACATAGGTGGGCCGGTTTGATGGAGCTGAAGCCAAGATGTGCTTATCGGACGATTGCCTGTCTTCAAAAGTCTGATAAATCGTTCGGCGCGTTGGTCTCCGACAAGGCATATCGGAGGCCATTAGGTATGCCAAGGGAGGGGTTTTGACAGCTTTTCCCCCCGGCGCGAAATGATGTAGAAACTAGTTTATATGTAAGGAAGAGTACCCTCTAGCGGCCTAGCCCCTTCAACACAGGAAACTCATCGGATGTGGGTCAGTTTCAGTTTTGTTGGTCAACTTTTATATCAAGGGGTGCTCAAGATTTGTGACCCCTCCTTCCTTGTCACGCGTCGTCACAAAAGTCATAATCTCCCTCCAATATGACGTCACATTGCTCGGCATAATGAAAGTGATAATGATTTTTCACTCATTATGCATTCCACAAGATGAAAAGCTCTGGTAACATCATTATATTTATAAAATAATATGTTTAATAACATTAACTTGAAACGATCCAAAACTCTATGCTTCTTCATTCTCTCATGGAGAAGCAAAATGCTCCTTTGTGGAATAAATAGGGGAACATAGCATGAATCTCGTCATCCTGTTCAATGGATATTCCATTAAGAACCAGCTCTTCTTCGTCTATCCAATCTACGCTCTCCATTTTCTTCGATTGCCATTGCAACCATTAGTTCACATTGCCGACGTGCAACACTCTTTGTGGCCTGAAGCGCTTTGACGGAGTAATTGATTCCTGCTTGCGTGTTATAGAATGTCTGCCTCATGTACCACAACCCCAGAAATCACATAAAGCGTAAAAGTGAACAATCTAAAAAGCAAGAATGCAATGATCATAATTAATGTTAAATTGTGGCAGCAATTAATGCTAATTATATATAACTTGTTTAATTGAGTGAAGGTTTTAAATAAAGTTATGCATTTTGATGTTTGTTTTGTATGTTGTCAATCTTTGCCATGCAATCAGCCAACTGGTTGATTGCACGCCCAGAAACCACCATGTGGAGGTGTTGACAAAGGTCACCGCAGTCCCTTCACTTCAGCTTCCAAGCAGTAAGATTTCGTTGCCAGTTTGGTTTACCATTAGGACTTCCAATATTATAAAATTCGAATAATTTGCTTTTACTTTTGGATGGAAACGTAAGACAAACATTCCCCTTGGTACGAAACGTGAAGAGTTGCAACTTAGGGACTTGAGAATATGTAAAAAGAGCAGAAATACACATCTAGGACGCAGAACCTATCGAGCAAAAATTGGGCGAATAAAAGAAGACTGTGTATAATATGTAAAACTGAATTGGAAAGTCAACAAAGCGAGGGAGAGGATAAGACATCAGCGACATAGAGTGAAAAAGGGATAGATTAGTAACAAGCAATGTCAGAGACAGACGGAAAGAGAAAAGTGACATTAAAAAGAATGATACAGACAGAGAATACAAAGACCTATGATAGACAGGCACTTATAGGCATGTATAGACAGACAGAGAGATAGACAGACAGACACACCGACACACAGGTAGATAGAGATGCAGGCATGCATGCATACATACAGATAGACTGCCCTATCTCTAATTGATCTCCAGGAATATGTTTCGGCTGCTGTTGATCGAAATGAATATACAGTGGGAATATTCATTGACATAGCTAAGGCTTTTGATGCAGTAAATCATCGAATTTTATTGGCTAAACTAGCAAATTTTGGCATTCGGGGTTTAGCTCTAGACTGGTTCAAAAGTTATCTAAGCAACAGATCCCAATATGTTTCTTGCAATAGAGTAGTCTCGTCATTAACGGTAATAAAATATGGTGTCCCACAAGGATCTATCCTGGGACCACTCCTCTTCTTACTCTTCATTAATGACCTGCCAAATGTCTCACCCACTCTTAGATTTCTTTTTGCCGACGATACTAGCATTCTTGCATCCAGTCCCTCCTATGAGCAACTGATTTCATCTTTAAATCGAGAGCTTGTTTTAGTTTATGATTGGTTTCTTGCAAGTGGACTTACTCTCAACACCACGAAAACTAATTATATCTGCTTTGCCTCACATCGGAAAAAAATCCCCTCTATCGAAGAGCAATTTAAACTTGATGATACACCCTTACCTGTAGTAAAATCTACGAAATTTCTAGGGGTCTATGTTGACCAATTCCTTACTTGGAACACACATATTGAAAAAATCTCCTCAAAAATATCTAAAAATATTGGAATTATATCGCGCATTGCGTACCTAATACCTAAAACAATTTGCATGAACCTTTACTTTTCCTTAATTAATTCCTACTTAACCTACTGCAATGTAATTTGGGCGGCAAACTATCACTCACGATTGAATAGATTAGTTGTACTTCAAAATCGAGCATTTAAAATCATTAGGAAACCTCTTTGCCTGATAACTCTTCCTTTCCCATATTGCAAGTATCGCAAATAACGCTATGCCAGGCAAATGAATTTGTATATAAGTTTATGAATAAATTACTACCTTCTGCTTATCTGAACTACCTCAAACCACTTCAGCTAGCTAATCTATATTATCTTATAAATATTAATGATTATCGGCCTATTTTTCCTCGTACAAACACACGCAAATTCTGGAATGCTTACGCTGGTTCCATGGCCTGGAATTGCCTACCACACGAAATCCGGAATATAAACCACTATGAAACCTTTAAATACCGACTCCGTAAGCACCTATTGACTCACTCTACATGAAGTGTCTATTTCTTCACAATCTGTTAAGTTTGTATACTTTCTATTAATTAACTAGTTAGGTATAGTAACTTTACCACCTTACTGAATACTCAATACGTCATCCACCACTACTTAATTTCATCTCCGTAATTGGGTGACTCTGTCAGCGGGATCTCGGTCCCTTAAGAGTTTTTCCATTACTGTTTTATTTATTACTCTGTGTAACATCAGATGGTTTTATAAAAAATGTTAATTCTTACTCTGATGCTATTAGTTTATAACTAAATGAATCAATTATGTGTATTTACATTGTTCACAGAGATTTTTGTTACCTAAATTTGCATAATGATGGTGAAACAATAAAAAAAACTATGGTTATGGTTATGGTTAAAAAAACAGATATGCAGGCAGACAGATAGGCAGGTGAACAGAGAGACATGCATATAATTAGGCAGACAGACAGACAAAGATGCATACATACATAGATATAATGAGATACAGGCACAGACAGATATGCATATATACATACATACATACATACATACATACATACATACATACATACATGCATACATACATACATACATACATACATACATACATACATACATACATACATACATAGAGACCGATAGATATACATATAGGTCTAAACATATATAGACAAAGCCAGAAAAAACCACGGATCTTAAACATACGTGCATTCACAGCAATCCCTAAAAAAGGTAGCAATAAAAGAGGACACTAAAAAAAGACAGAGTCGAATTATAAGAAATAAAAGAAAAGAAAAATTTAAGAGATCCAAAGTAAAACTGGGATTACGACATATTTCACCGAAATCGGAGAAAGACAGTATCAAAATATTAAGTTGTAAACAGAATCTAACCCAATGGATTCGCCTTCGAGAGGTCCTATAAGGCGCTATAAAAATAGCCTAATGCATACATACATACATACATTCTTTAGCGTCGGTGTCACTCTTATTGTCCGAGACATCGATCAATGGTCACTTAATTCAAGTGAACTCGCCATCAAGATTCCAATGGACGATCCAGCATAACTCCAACAGACCGAAAACAGAAAACCAGAATACAGTGGACATGCAAGTTGAAAGTGATAGTCTTACGCCACAACAGCGTATAGACAGAGCCTACAGGAGTAAATAGAGAGAAGAGCGGCATGCAGATGGCGGCAAAGAAAAGAGAAGGGGGAAACAGAATTAATGGCAGCGAGGCCTAACGCATGCTTAGATAATTTGGATAATATTACATAGATAAATCTGGATAATATTATCTTGATCGATACCAGGTCATTAGCATTTTCTATGCAGCTTGAAAAATTAATGAACAACCAATCTATCGGATTCGTTTTAAAGCTTCATAAAAACTCAAACTAACCTATCTGCATCCACGAGAGTCGGTCAACTGGATCGTCTTCATCGCTCCTGTCCGGAATTGTGATCCATCGAGTGGCGAGGGTCACCCTCCAGTGCTTCACTGCATCGAAGGTCTCGAAGCAAGTAAATGAAAGATCCAAAGACAGATTAAAGTCCTGGCAGAGAGCATATGGAAAGTATACTGACGGTCAGAAGAAATGACCATATGTCAGGGATCGACGGTGCTAGAGCTGACAGAGCTGACAGGCGGACGGACTAGCTGTTGTCCTCGAATACAATTCGAGGGCAACAGCTAGAGCCACATATCAGATAATAGATTTGCGGTGTCAGTGGCGACGGTGCCATGTCTTACGGAGCTTCCAGTCCTGGCAAACTCACCAGAATTGAAAGATCCAAAAACAGATTAAAAGTCTGGACAGATATCTAGAGCATATGGAAAATATACTGACGGTCAGAAGAAACGACCTGTCAGGGATTGATGGTGCCAGAGCTGACAGGCGGCAAGGGGGGAAGTATCAGAACTGCCGGAGTTCTATGACCTGTGTAATTTATCAATACGCTGATGTTGTGTAAATTTACATAGCGCCTTAATTTAGTTTCTTTAAGTCGACAAAACATTGTAAGGAAAATAATGTAAACGCCTAGCTATAGGTTAAAAATGTCTTAGGCCTACATGTATAGACTGTTTGCTAGCGTTGTCTGGGTTTATGAAGTCCATAATTTTAATTTTTTAATTGTGGGGGACTCATTGCAGGGCTATGCCAATCGCCATTGAACACTAGACGTTAGTAGGCCACACCTACAGCAACCCATCCCAATACTATAGGTACTGGACACGAGACCTATGTAGAACTACAGTGCGACACAGTCTTTCATTTTTGTAGTCTACTTTTCATAGTCTACTTCACCAAGAGAGCAACTCCACGCAAGTCTTCCATTCTAGGAACTTCTCATTACAGAGGAGTTGGCTAGGTGGTGCATGTCCTAGCAGATATTTCCAATCAAATTTGAGCCCCGACTTCAATGTTGTAGACCATCCAGGCAACTACTAAACTACTCTGCATGCAAAGATGAATATTCTACTGCCAGAAATTTTCTGTATTTTGGTTAGGAGCATTATAGATAAAATGAGTAACCAAACATGCATTAATCTCCTTTGCAAATGACAATTTTTATACCCGTTATAAACAAGATCAAATTGTAAAATGAAATAGTTTATTAACGAATTGAAGCTGCAATTAAGTATCAGCCAATTATTAAATAAACAGTGAGCTTAGGTCTATACAATGAAGCCAAGAAAGGTAACCCACTACACTTGAAATTTCCAATAAGCCCTATAACTCAAACCTTTGGAATCATAATTATAAGAACTATTTTATAGCGAGGTCGTGCTAGGGAATTTGTGGACGCTGTTGAAATCTCGAGATTACGCGTATAATAGCTAAACCGATAGTTGAAGTCACCCATCAGCTTTCTGTAAGTTGTTCATGCTATTTCGATATGAACGTATTTTAAAGTATCTCCAAAGTGAATTAAGCTGCTTAATTAAATGGCTGTGTACGCTTGCCGGTATTCCCTATATAGGCCTAGAACTATATATAGTCCTATACGTCATCGAGTCTAAACGGTCTGCGAACTATTTCGAGACTTCATTTGACATAACTAGCCTAAGCCTATAAGCCAAGCTGATAGACCAATTTGAAACATCAGCATAATTAAAAATTCACCTTCTGCTGCCGAGATTCTTCCGTTCAATCATCGTCCTCCTCGTGGTTCCAGTCGAAAGAAGCAAATCGTTTTCCGATGCATTCAAAAGCCAAAAATAAAATGGTTTAATACAAAAAAAAAATTAGAAGTCACCGAGTTTCGATAACTTAGTCTACTCAAAATAAAACAAAGAATTAATTTGATATAGGCGTAAACAGTTATCAAAAGAAATTAAATAAATAAACTTAAATTCAAAACTATAAAAGCATAGGCAACTTTGATCAACTTATTCAACTGAATTTAAATATCAAATTAAATTCAAAGATGAGATATAAAAACCTCATCATTAAAATGTATCTTGTCGTATAAAAACTCACTGACTATCACTATAATATCATAGCTTATTCAAACAAAACTCAAGCATATATTTTTTTATTATTAAAACTTAAATTTAAAAGCATACAAATTATTTCCTGAGGCCCTACGGAAGCCATAATGGGTGTGATCGAAGAAGGCGTTTCCTCGAAAATTTTAGCCTAGGCCTGCAACTCGTTGCATCGTTCTCTAAATTGAAAATATTTCGAACAAAAAAGGTGTTTTATAATAAATTAAGATTACCTGCTGAACTTCGATGAAGATTCAGTCGAAACATCTGTTGGCACTGCAGATATAGGAAGAATTTCGATGAATATCTGCAGATTTTCAGAAAATTTGTGACATTTTAAAAATTCCATGGATGCCCATGCGGTATGTCACAGCGCTATTATTTTGTAATGACGTCAATGGTCTGCTTTATTTCACGCAGCTATGCGTGAGACAATACGTAGACGTAATCTATAGGTATACTGCGTCATTTAATTGACCTTTCGCAAAGTTCAAGCGCTTCTCTGAGTATGTAAGTAAGTAAATACGATCCCTTATTTGACCAACTGCTTATTCGCACTTTAGTGCACGACAAATTTGAAAGGTTCAGCATACTAGTAATAGGATATTATCCTGTGGAATAACACGATCAGGCGATCGCGGCCGTAGGTGTGTATATTGGCCGAAGTCTAGAAATTATGTATGCTTGTTTGTTTCAAACACACACGTTGGAACATTTCAGCTATCGAATCTTTAGATTTATATAGCGCCTATCGCAGATGAACTATTCAGAGGCGCTGTCAGCACAGAAATTGCGGGGGAAAAGAAACGTCTTTTAAAGAGCGAGAAGCCGATTCTAGAGAATCCAGTCGTTAGTTTAGTCCTTAAAGATGGAGGAAGGTCATAGTATATGGACCCACAACTGGTGCTGGGCGAGGGCAGTCTAGTCCTAAGCACGAAACAATCAAGACGATCAACAGAGAGCAAAGAACGAGATGAAGTTGCAGATAACGGATTTCGCCAATAGTTGGAGAGATATCTCGGGGCGCAGCCTAGCTGGGCTCTGGAAACTATAAAAAGGATCTTGCAGTGGATACGCGCTTTTACAGGAAACAATCCAGTGCAAGATTTCAAGCATACAGAGATGTGTACAAAGCGAGGGAGTCGCACACATGTAGCTGAAGCATTTAAGGCCGATTGAAGGGAGAAAGACGCTGTTTCGGTAGGCCCATTACCCACTAGAAGTGAGTTGCAGTAGTCTAGGGGGAACAGCCAAACTGATGAACTATATATGGTGGTAACGACAGAGGAAGAGACCGCGGTCGTCTGATGGCACAGAGTCGCCTCAGTTAAAAGTATATCAGGAGTGAACATAAAAGATGCAGGCACGCAGACATACAGCCAGACGAATATATGCCCCCACATCATGTTATATAACGAAACCTTCATCCTACCCCCACCCTACACAATATAACGCTAACAAAACAGGAACCCACCCACCTACTTCTTGAGCATTATATAATATGTGAACGACCTCTGTGTAGCCTGTGTGAACGCTATGGGACGATGCATATTCACTGTTTTAATTATTCTTATGGAAAACTGTTAGATGGTAAATATGTTGGATGTTCGGAAGTAAAATAGAAGTTTTCTTTTATCTTAGAGCAACTATAGTTATAATTACTCTTAAGTAATTGATTTTATTACAACTACCTTTAGTAATAATCAGACCTAGCCATAAAGTAGTTCAACTACTTTTGCAATAGTTATAACTACTGTAGGTGACTACTTTTCATAACGACTTTCATATTAATGTTATTGCAGTGGGCCGTAGAATAATGATGGTTACGCCTAACACACTGGAGCACATATACATAGTTATATTTTTAAGGAACTTGGTTCGATAATGGTCAGCTAAATATAGTTTATAGCTAATGCACTTGTCCGCATTTTTGGCATTTGGCTATAATGTAGCTTTATTTAACTTTATTATATGATTGCGTCAATTCTGTTTGTTATTCAATCTTTACAACGATAAGATCTTCGCTTGACCCATATCTTCACTAAGCTCCTTCTGAATATCCTTGGGGCTTGGTCGTGTGATAGGTTGCGCATGACGCATTGTGCACGTGGTGTAGCTGGGAGCCGAAAGGCATTAATTACAGTTAAGCGGTGAAAAAATCCCCATAAAACAAAAAGAGGGCAAGATTTTGCCCTTTTTGACCCCCCCCCCTTTGCAGACGTCCGCATCACTGCCACACCACAGCAGGCAAGGCAAGAATTAGTTCTAGGTTACGATTAATCCAATCAGACCTACATGGGGTCGTCCATAAAGAACGTCCGCAAAAACCTTCTTTTTTGACCTCCTCACCTTGTCCCATTCGACTGACCCCTCCTTTGCATACGTCCGCATCACGCGTGTACGAAGCCCCTAAAGGGACATAAAAGAAAAATATTTTATCTCGTGCGCACGAGATAACAACTCGTTCCCACGACTTACTAAGTCGTGCGCACGAGTTATTAACTCGTTCCCTCGACTTAATAAGTCGTGCGCACGAGATGGCAACTCGTTCCCTCGACTTAATAAGTCGTGCGCACGACTTATTTGACCAATAGCAGGCCGACTTTTCTGTGACGTAAACACACTTCTATTTTAGTATTTCTGGGGAAACACATAGTTCTGTAAACGAAACAATGTCTAAGACATAGAGTGTTTCGGGCATTCCATTCTAAACTTAAACCTCACCTTTTTAATAACTCTTACCCAGACTCATTACTTGACATCTGTCACTCCTCGACGAAAGCGATGCCCTCCTTAACAGCTACTTTGCCTCCATGCTGACCTTCTGGAAACTGAACTCTGACCTCCCACGGACTATCATTTGGACAACCCTTTCGATTTGACACAGCGCTCCTGAATAAGCTGGTGCCCTGCGCATAGCTTTCAAGTGACGCTTTAGAAGTCTGGAGATTTCGATTACTACTACTATACGGGTGTATAATATGTGGTGTGAAAGGCTTTGGCCCATAAGGAAGGCATTTAACGCTACAATGTTATTTGTGATGCCGTTTGTACGCTGAGCGTGTGCCAGACTGGGGATATCACTGCAGGCGAATATGAAAGCGAAAATGATGTTCAGACTGACAGAGCTAAAATACTGACAATATTAGATAGTTATCCCCGCGATTTATCGTATGAGTTGTGTTGTGGAATTTGGGAC
Source organism: Bimastos eiseni (assembly GCA_959347315.1). Taxonomy (NCBI): domain Eukaryota; kingdom Metazoa; phylum Annelida; class Clitellata; order Crassiclitellata; family Lumbricidae; genus Bimastos; species Bimastos eiseni. The sequence continues at coordinate 30,218,619 of OY365809.1, read as the reverse complement.
GCTAAAACGACAAATCGCCGTTGTCCCATTTCAACCTCGTTGCCAATTGTTGCAGCGACGCCATTATATCCCCGAAATTGAAGTTTGCTTACGTCACAGAAAGTCGGCCTCCTATTGGTCAAATAAGTCGTGCGCCGACTTATTAAGTCGAGGGAACGAGTTATTATCTCATGCGCACGACTTACTAAGCCGAGGGAACGAGTTGTTATCTCGTGCGCACGACTTATTAAGTCGAGGGAACGAGTTAACAACTTGTGCGCACGACTTACTAAGTCGTGGGAACGAGTTGTTATCTCGTGCGCACGAGATAAAATATTCCTCTTTTATGTCCCTTTAGGGGCTCCGTACGCATGTGTCATTGCTAATAATTATTTTACTGCATCGGTTTATAACAGACATTTATTGACAAAGAATGAGATCGAATAAAAGCTATGTAAAAAACATAAATTTTATATAAAACGCTTATTTACATGTAAGCTTCGTATATCATTCTCTCAAATGTGAAGTATAACCTAAAGCTACTATAGTAAACAACCAAGATTATGACGTAATTACCATTAGACGTGATTTTTGTGATAATTTAGCATGGTGACATGCGGACGTCTGCATAGTCCGAGACCCCCTCTCTCTGTCCGCACTTGTCAGCCTTTTTCCATAACCCCCTCCCCTCGTTGCGGACGTCCTTTGTGGATGCCCCCAAGTATAATTATAGTGATAGATAGACTTTAAAAAAGGACCATTTCTATGTTCAGAGACTATTTCAAAGAATTGTCTACTGCTTACTTTAACTGAATAAACTACTACATGTGTACAAGTCCTAGACTTATACGCCTACATGTATAATATGCTACTCTAATACTATAGTTGCTTCTACATCAGATCTCTTGAATAACTGAATATTCATTGATTGATAATCTGGATATTGCATGGTCAGCTTTGCCGAATCGCAATCTCGATCATGCTGTAACCAAATGCACCAACTCATGAGGTATACATTCTATGCCGAGTGTAGCATCACTTCATAACCGCATGTGTATGTCTGGAAAAACCTCGGGCCACATTCTTTTATTACCATTTCCGATTAACTATACAAGGTTTGGCAAACAACAATTAATCGCTAAACATAATTTATACCTTTTTGACATCTACTTAATTTATGGCATCATAACTTTGCCATAAAATCTCCAATCTGGAAAGCTGATTTTCTGTAGAATGTGCTGAAACTAAAGAAACCAAACTTGCCTCTGAAACCATTTATTGGCTGCTGCTGTTGTTCAATACGGACTTAATGGCCTATAAAATCATTAAAATGACAAACTATAGATTTAAGAGCCTACAGTGTTCTGGTAGAAAAAGCCAAGTGCAATAATGAGTTCAGCTTCATGATAGTTACATATATTTACTACTTTGAAAATGCTTCAACAGTTAGCCAAAGCCTATCCTTCAATTAGTTGTTATATGCTAGTATGCCCAAACAACAGTGTATTGTCAGTTCGCACTTAACATTTAAATGTAAAAAAATTGGGCTTGTCAGAGAAATTTTGAAAATGCACAGTAATCTACAAAACAGAATAAGAGGTGAATCAATGCAGAACAAATCGAAAGATAAAATGCACAAACTAAAACCAACGGAATGAGTTCAGAGTCTTACCACTGAGTCTTACAACCCTATCAAACTGCTGAAATTTGATACCGCCCTTCTTCCAACATCTTTTGCTCAGAAGCACATACACACGCCTCGATGGCGCAATTGCAGTTGTACTGCAGAGCAATGGTGCGCAAAGGACTTGCTCAAGGTCCCTACACAGTGACGCCCCGGACGAGGCTCGAACCCGCACGCCCAGCACATACTGAACATTACGGGCTGACCGCTCAAAAAGATCGGCCACTGTGCCACACCAATTAATACTAATTCCCTAATTAATACCTATCCAGGAATTATACTATAAAGAGAAGGGCAACTCACCATCTTACTTCACTATATCATGGACTGAAGGCAATACAGTAAAACGGCAAACTACCAATTTCAAATGTTACACTGTGCAATGGGATTCGAACCATAGCTTCAGTGATGAAAAGAAAGCATTACCTGTTAGTAGGCAGTAATTATCTTTACAGCAAATGTCTTCAATTGTTTTATACACTTTTCCAATCTTTTAAGTAGATTATATTCCAAATATGCCAGATGTCAACTGCATCTACAAGAAAATCTAGCCTAATACTGACACAACCAGAGGCCACAACCTTTACGACACGTCAAATTTTACCATTAGCAAGGCTTTGACAATCAATACATTTTCAAACACCAATGCATTGATTGTTCGTGATGGGGGCCAATCATCACAGTGAGGCAGTTGAAGACAAGACAAGACTTTAGCCATAGCTAAAGGCCTTAAACCTGAAAGTGGCTCAACTCCCTACAACCTCTGAAGTAACCAGGCAATTTTAGCAACACAGATGATGATGGCTTAATGATAGCCAAAACCACAAGGAATTAGGGAACTACTTTAAGCTCAACATAATTTTAAGCTCAACATAACTTTAAGTTCAATATAATTTTAAACTCAACATAATACAGCCTATGTGACTCGGTCAGCAGTTGTAAGCAAAGAAAGTGAAACTCGGCTGAATTTAAATCTTGCACCGTGTATGGAGAAGCTTCTTTAAAAACGCTTAATATTTTTAAGTCAAAGAGCTAGTATCACGAAATAATATTACGAGCACATATATAAATCACAACAAGTAAAACTGAAGACATAATTTTACTCCCATTAAATGTTTAATCATCATCCATCTGTTTTTCTTCTAAAAATAAAAAAAACTCCAGTTAATCAGTAAACACATAAGCACAGAACCAGTATACTAATGCAAACAGGTAATTTGTTAGTCAGAAACACACGACTATCGTAGTAACTTTCCGGCCACCAGAGACAATGGAATCACAACTTAGAAGGGACGCTCAATGACTGGCATGATGATACCAGCACGATTGACAATGCTTGGTCCTTTGTATGTGCGCCAGAACACGCTGGAACCCCGTTTCAACTGATTCTGTAAGAAAGAACAGATTGTCTCAGTATTCAAATCTTTTCACAGTTTCACTCCACAACCACATTTCAGCTTCATTAAATACAAACTTCCAGCTTGTTGATTACTAAAGACAAAAAAATAACTATCAAAAAATTAAAATAATAAAAAACTATTCTTGAGCTTCAGTTTCTGATTCTTGATATTCTCCTCCCTTCCCCACCTTTTTGTTAGTACTCAGTGAACCGTTATGCAGGCATACCGACGCATACCCTGGCGTCTATCCATATGGCTGTGGGGTGGAAGGAAATGAATGGGCCAACTATCCTAACATCATAAACTGATAGTTGCTCAAATCATGATATATCAGCTGTGACACCAAAATAGTTGCTTTAGCTGTGTCAACCTAGGTTGAGGAAAACATGAATTTGAATCAATTAGTTAGTATGAACATGTTCTGTACTAAACAAGAGACTGGATGATTTATGTGTTGTCCCCTGCAGTGGTTGCATGCATTCCTCTCTTGACTGCACTGCTACCATGCAATACAACAGGTTTGCTGTGGTTGGCTCTTGACTCTGACACACGGCGACTTAAATTAATTGCATGTCAGCTTCTTGCCCTATCTTTGCTAGGGCATAAGCGGAAATCACCAAGGACATTTGCCTCGGCCGAAAACCACGTTTTTCGGGACTACTCAGAAGTATTCTCCTCGGCAAATATTTCACACAAAAATAGTTAAAAGAAGAAATCTTTCAATAAAAACATTTTTTGTAAACACTTAATCTAAAAACGAAAATTAAAAATTTATAGCCGTATTAGTAGCTATTACAGGCACAAACATTTACTTTGTTTATTTTTCATTACATGACACGGCAAAAGTCCCAAAAATGAAATGTTTTTAGTTTTGCCTGCGAATGGTATTCGCCGGGCCAAAGTTGTCACTACTATTCGGTCCATACCCGAATTTGGGCTAATATTGCATCCAAATACTCGCTCGGATTTGGTACTCGGTAGAAATTGTCTGCTCGGCTATGCCCTAATCTTTGCCTATGTTTTGTCAATTGATCATCGTCTTAAGTCATCAGGCTGGGAGCTTCACTGAACAATTTTCTTTAAGAGGTGCTATATAAATGTGCAATTGTGACCCTACATACCAATGGGCTCTTGGGCCAAATAGTAGTTCAAGATTTCAGTTCTACTAAATGAAGAAATGAACTCAAAGCCGAACTCACTCACCTCTTTGCTAAGACGATTCCAACAATCAACCCAGTTGGTGTAGATTGGTGTTATTGGAGGACTACCTGCATACAACCTTCAAGGCAATAAAATAAATTTAATAACTGGCAGTGAATGATATATACAATTAATAATAATAACAAATAAGCTATCTACTAATTTGTATATTGTCCAAGCCAAGCTTCCTCTTCCTCTATTGTGACTACATCCAAATTAATCATCTGCAACTCGTCAAAAACTCATCGGCCTGAGCTGTCACTAGAACACCACCAAATCATTCCCATCCTCAAAAAACACCCATAGGCCGAAAATCCCACTTCAAAGTCTATCACTAACCTACACCCCTTAGCAATACCTCCAGTCCAAGTATCTTCACAAATTCTTCATCACCATCCAGTCCCCCGCTCTACTCAATCCTCCACCCACTCAGTCTTTCCCAACCACAGGGTCTCCATGACTCATCTCAAGTTCTACAACAGAGCAACCGACAACACCGCATTTTGACTCTGGAATGATCTCCGTCCTGAATTCCACAAATGGTCAGTTTCTGTCCAGTATTATCACTAGCCTTGTCACTCACTCAGTCATCATCCTCAGGTCCCTCTATATATCACAGCTCAGGCTCTCCACTCAGCATCGTAAAAAATTCCTACCCTCACTCTTCTTATCCTCTGCCATTCAATCTTTCTTGACCTCAATGAAACCTGCATTAGCAGCTCCTCTGCTTCTGCCATCCCATTTCTCTGGCAACTGGACTTGGTATCTCTTGACAACCGTCTGACTTGATGCAGCACTTATGAATAAGCTGGTGTCTTGCATTTAGCTTTCAAGAGATGCTTTAAAAATTTGAAGTTTATCCTCCAATACTTTTATACTCTACACTGCATAACCCTAATAATGCTGTCAGAACAAATGATAGCAGCAAATAACCACATATTTATGACGAAAGCAGTCAAAATGGGAACTGGAAATGAATGTAATTGTAAACTAAGTTGCGTTTGTGACAGCTTGGTCTTCTAATTAAGCGAAAATTGAATTGAATTAAATCCATTGATAATCTAATTGCTATGGAGTACACAGGTGTATATAAGCCACTCAGACATTTGATGCCACAAACTTCAGCAGATAATAAAGTTCTGCATTCTTAGAAGACCAAATGGCACTAAGTCTCTGTACAGCAGTTTACTACCAAACATTCTGTCTAAAGCCTTCCTAGGCGAATGGCTAAGACTTATAAGGTCCTGCAGAAAATAAGTAGCCAGATCAAATTGCTGCTTAGATAATTTGCTAAGACAAGTGACCTTGTTTGGATTAAGTCATGCTATAATGTTCCCCAGTTCAGTCATTAAATGAAATCCAATAATTGAGCTCATTAAACAGGTGAAAGGAAATAATTTAAGCTTCCATTCGGCAGGTTAGAGTTAAAGAACGATGGTCATGGATGTAATTTTCCTGAGTTCTCACCATGGAGTCACTAGATGTCTGCCCTTTTTGCAATTCTATTAATTTCAGAACAAGGGGTGGCAATCCTGGGGGTCAAGGGGTACAAGTCTCCCCCACCTTTTACATAGAGGGGACAAGTTATACGTGTGTGCCTCCACATTTCCTACTCCTCTCATTGAATGTCCCCCCCCCCCACCTGTCAAACGAGATCGCCACCTCTGTTCAGAACATTATCATTTTATCACCGAAAAACTACAGTGAGAAAAACTACAGAGAAGCATAAGCAGACAAACTTATATGATATGCCAGCAGATAGCTCTTAGTATGCAGTAAGTACTGGTGTTAATATCAGGCACAGAATTTCCATCACCCAACTGAGTCGGCCTTCCTCTGTTGCTTACAAACCTGCCCTAAAATAATTCAGGGTGAATACTTACCCAGAATTGTTGACAGCCATTACATTAGCCACAACATTAAAGGGGTACGTTATTTGAGACACCAACAACTGAAAGAGACAACAAATTAAATTTATTTAACATATCAAGCTGTCTCACATTCAGCACTTCCTACTTGTTCAGATCATTAGCAAAGAATGTTGAATAAGAATTAAAGCCTTTTATTTATTCAACATCAAATATTAATCTTTGATCGATATTGTTCAATCAAATAAACTATTATAGGCATTCAACATCAAGACCAAAAGGACGACTAGTTCTGCTAAGAGGGTAACGTAAACACCATGCTACATCCCAGACAGATTGCTACCTATTAATGTGATATAAAAATGGACCATTCTATTAAAATGTGATGTCATAACAAGTGCTAAAATTTGTTCCTAAATAATCTGAACAATCTGCTTACACAGTCGAAAATCTATGCAAAAGATAATGTTTGGCACATAATAATGATAATGGCATTTGAAATGAAAATAACATTTAAAAGCTATATGCTTCTATCACACCTTATGCTATGTAAAAATCACCACATTTTTTAGCATAAAGTCTCCAAATACAATATTAAACTGATAAGACGAACATAAGAGAAATCAGATGCATAAAAACTCACATGGCTAAACATGCTTGTATATCCACGTTTGTCCTACAAGGAAAAAAGACATTATCTGCAGTTAAACCATAATAATAACTATATAATAATAACTATATAATAATAACTATATAATAATAACTATATAACAATAACTATATAATAATAACTATATAATAATAACTATATAATAATAACTATATAATAGTAACTATATAATAGTAACTATATAATAATAACTATATAATAATAACTATATAATAATAACTATATAATAATAACTATATAATAATAACTATATAATAATAACTATATAATAATAACTATATAATAATAACTATATAATAATAACTATATAATAATAACTGAAGAAAAGAACAGAATCTCACTGCAAAATGCAACTCTACATATCAGGATCTTGATCAATGGTTTTACACCAGCGCCAGTGAATGGAGTTCGGTATTGAGCAGATCACTGAGTGGATGTGATCAAAATTAATAGACTGCAGCTCATTCCAGAGAAAACTGACTTTCTTTCATGCACAACCAGCAGACGGTGCTTCCAACTCGACGCCGCTCGCAGAGCATCTATTGAAGTTCTATCACACCTTAGACATCAGTGCGTGATCTTGATCATGCTGGAGTCTAATTTGTCCATGAGGTGCCATGATGCATGGATGGCTGCTTTCAGCACCTCTCAAGTGTGTTGCTGCAACAGCTTGCTGGCTACCTGGGAGCCTATTGGATGTACGCCAGTCACGGCTCATTTGTAACAGGAAGAAATATGATCATGTCATGCTGCTCCTATGCAATGTCCTGCATTGGTTGCCTGTCCCATTTCATATCAAGTTCAAGCTTTGTTTGCTTGTAATCATTCAAATCATTTATGGTACAGCGCTTGAGCATTTGCATGATGATTGTGAATAGGGTTCTCACGAGTACTCGACTCCAAAAGTTACTCGAGTAATCATTTTGTGCTCGAATACTTGTATGCTTCCACTTCCGGTCTGAAAATTGCAATTTACTGGTTCCAGTTTTCCAATTACTGACATCATGACATCTCATAGTCTTATTCAGGCAGTCTGTTGGCTGCCAGACAGCTTTCTGTGGCCTATATTTTATTTTTGTGTGTAAAAAAAAACTAAGGTTTTTGTTCCTTTTTTGCTGTTCTGTAGCTTGTTAATTGTTACATTGGAGATTTAACTTAATTGGTGTGCCAGAGCTTTAGCTAGAACTTATGCCATGGTCTACTTAGTCTATCTATAGTCTATAGCATGGTGTATAGTAGAAGCCATGCAGCTTTTATTAAACACTTCCGAGATTGACGAGTATTCGCTAAGCTATTCGACCGAGTACTCAACTCCAAAACTACTTGTTAGCGGCAGCTTTAATTGTGACAAGATTCATTCCTCTGCATCAGGGTTGCGACTTAGATCGTTTGAAGAAGACCAACCTCAGCGCACGAAGAATGAGGAAGCACTTCGGCAATCGTACGTTCTTGGTTACCAGTTCCAGATGTTGAAAAAAGTCTTCATTCGCCATCACATTGGCCGACTCAGTAAGCTCTTTCAAAACGAAGCTCTAAACTTACTTGTTTGCTAAGGCTTATCCCTCTTGTCAGTTCTTTGTTAGGCACTCTAGCATGACTGTGTGTGTTATGGTACCATATAAATTGTCATTATTATTTTTATCATTATACTAGGCAGATGCATTGAAGTGAACAAAGGCATTTCAGAAATAACTAGGCCAAAATCAACTGCTTTAGCAGTTAGAACTATGCAGAAGAAGTGAATTAAAAAGACTCGTATTGCATTTTGTGGTCTTACCTCATGGCAGCTGTCAGACAACAGGTAGCTGTTGATAGCATGAGTTAGAATGTTGACCAACCAAATTGTCAGGGCCTCACCAATTAATCGAGGAACCAATCCTCTGCACACAAGCAACACATCATGTACCTGTGGTCAGCAGTGTTATGTAGAACCTCAAAGTTATTATACATGACGAAATTGCTCAAAAGAATTAAAACTGGGTGGCATTTTGCTATAGCATTATAGCATGAACCATCTTTATTCACAGAATACAAACATAAAGAACATATATGCAAAAGAAAATATACACAGAATATATAACAAACGAACTATAAGTATAAATGGTGTGTACGGTCCCCGAAGAGATCGAATGATCCCGCTAGCTAGGGGCTTCTACTTCCAGCTTACTGAGTTGAAGGACTCCTGTTGAAGAGGCAGAAAATTTATCAACAGCAACAAGAGTTGAGTTGATAGCATGCTGGACAGTCGACCAAGAGCCAAGAATCTCAAGCAGTGTTACTTGTTGACAAAGCATTACTAGAACACTGTCTAGCGGTGTATTCATTAGCTAACGGTGTCTGGTGCAGACCCACTTAGTGGGACTTGAGCGTGCTTGGTGTGTGACCCAAATATTGAACGACAGATAGACAGACATTCCTCTTCTATTAAATTATTTATGAAAAAATTAGGAGAGCTATATTTAACTTAATAAACAGTGACTGATCCACTACAAGAACTTACGTGAAAAATCCAAGAATTCCATCTTTTTCCCAAATTTCCTGAATTGATGAAGAAATGGAGCTATAACATATTGAAGACACAGTTACAGACTACTCACAAGATCCCTTCAGTAGGCAAAGTTCATACCAAAGGCATAAAAGCAACAAAAAGAACTGAAAAACTTCACTTATATAGATGGTGTACTACAGGTCACTGGACAATTTAATGTGAAATGCATCAATATTAAAAAAAGATGAATCGTAATCAAGTATTTATATAGCGCCACTCGACCTCAGAGGCGCTCCTGACTTGGTCCAGTGAAGATGGCAGTTTTCAGGTGCTCATGGAACCGATCTGGTGTTAATGAAGAATGGTTGGTCCTGCGGGACTGAGATAGCCAATCCCAGTTGGAGAGATCCACAGTAGTATAGGCCACATGAGTATGCACCTTCGGGACGACCAGATAGCTAAGAGCTGAATACCATAGGGAGCAATGACTGGGTAAGGAGAATACTGGGTTACATACAGTTAGCCCTTGAGTCCTGAGTTTGAGTGGAGCTGTTTAATTGATGGATCCAAGTCATTGCTGTGCCAATCCATCGAGACTAATCAATAAATTGTGTTGTGCAGAGATTCAGACTGATTGCACATTGCTTTCATATTTTACTGCTCCAAAAGATGAAGATATAAAAAAGACCAGCTCCATAAGAAGCAACTAATGTCACTAATCACGGCTGCTCATTTCAAATACATGATAAAATCAACATAACATAGTTTAACGCACATTTCTATCCGGTGCCAGTTAATCATGCATGCAGTTTCCAGAATATGGCAAAAAAACTGGTAATTTTTGTAGGGCTATTTAACATAGGATATATTGCCTGTTATCACTTTGCATTTCTTTGCTTGCACTTCACAAGTGCTTTCTTCCCAAGGATTAGTGACACACAGTATTCATAGACCTGGGCAATAACTTTAGGTCACATTTTCTCAGCAAATGCTGCATTCACAATATCACATTCATGTGGTATGACTATAAGATTTGAAAAAGGATCTGAAATACAATTCAAGTTAAGAAAAATTAACTTGCTCATGCTGAAAAAGCCATGGCCGCCTTTTGGGATTAGCCTAAGTAACTGTTTTTCCTTCTACCTTACTCTTACCTGACCAGAGCATCTCAGATTCTACACAAAGGCAAATTCATGCCTACCAATTGTGATCATCACACACTTGATTAAAAATTATAACCCAAACTTGGCATGCTACAACACCAGACATGGCTCCTATAAGATTTTTCTCCAAGAGTTAAGTGGGGGTTTCAGTGCTGATGACTGGGATGTCTAAACAGTAATTAAATTAATTAAGTAATTTAACCTGTATTTTGACTCTCTTCCAATGAACTGTGCCACAGAACGAACGAAGATCACTAGAAAAAAGTATCACAACGTCTCAGAAATTTATATATATATTCTTGTAATAGATGAAACATAATCACTTTCTCAGTGATTCTAATTAGTCGTCTGTCAGCTATTAACAATCTTGTCAAAGTCAAATACAGCAAGATTTTGCACAAAACAGGATAATTGGAAGCGGCATATGAAGCGTACACCACTGATGTCAGTTAAGAGTACCAATATTAGTTAACCAAGGGTTTTAGACTAAAGGATAAAATGGATCACTTAAGAGAAGAAAATTATCAGCTATCAGTTGCAAGATGTAGGAATAAACTGACCATGAAATGGCTGACTGACAACAATTCCAGCACACCGTGAGCAAGTCTCATACATCGTCTGAAATAATACTGCGAGTTACAGCTTAGCTTAAAACATCATTACAAAGTAAACCTTTGCTGGTTATGCAGGAAAATTATGTCAGGTTCATCTTGGGTTAAAATTTGAGACAAAGCATCTTGTATAGAGATGAACCAAAACTCGGCTCAGACAGGACACCTTTTTAATCTCCAAACTTGTATTTGTGTTCAATAACTGAGGCGCAATGGAAAATGAAACAACGGGAAAAACATTGAGTTTTATTTATACCCATCCCCTAAACAATATGAACACCAGATTCATATATTCTGGAGACTCAGTCTTGAGGCAGGTCGTTATGTCAAAACATCGTTCTCAGTCTTGGTAACCTATTGCCTGGTTTCAGACTTGGACACAAGAGCACTCCACACTTTTTAGAACTCTAGTGAAGTGAAAGTCTTGTTCTGTCATAAAGATGTGGTCTCAATAAGTCTGTCATTAGTTCTTGTGCTACAAGATTAGCCTGTGCCTATGAACAGATAATCTGTCTAGGTGATGCTATGCGTGAGGCTCTCATATTCATACAATGAAATGGCAAGAAAAGCAGGGAAACTGATAGGCCGACAATAGTCATTTCTAACATTTAGCCTTATAACCTTTAATGCATTTTATTTATACCCATCCCCTAAACAATATGAACACCAGAACACTGTCTTTGATCCAGTGTCCTGGTCTCCATGGTATCAAATAATCATTGTCTTGGTCTCAGTCAAGCAACTGAGCAGATTTGGTCTTGTATCAATTTGTCCTGAAGCCTTCAATCTTGCAAACAACATTGATAACCGCACAGAGTCAGGGCATTGTTTAGCTTCGACTGTACAAGTTTGCTTTCACCTTATTCACCTAACATCTGTGTTAAACAAAATGACAATCTTTCATCAACCTTCCACAATCCTGTGCAGTCTCCCAAATTCTTCATGTTGCTTTTAAAGACCCTCATGTGTAACTGATCAGTGATAGAGGTTAATGTGGAATAAACTGTAACAGAATATTAAATAGAGTAATTTAACAGCGATACACATTCTTAGAAAATGAAACCTACGTCTTTGAAAAGTCTTTTGACGCCATCAATGAATTGTTCTTCTTCCTTCTCTTTGTCTCGCGATGACACTTCTAATTCTGCAGCAAGGGGCTTTCCCACCAAATGCTAAACAGAGCAAATGTAACACAACATCCAGTTCTTGATCAATGGAAAGCCTCACAAAGACAGTTATTTAGAAGAGAGAACCAACTCAAGGTTAACAACTGTTGTTAAAAATTAAAAAAACACAGACCATATAATGTAACTCATTCACTCATTATCCAAAACAATACATTAGAGCAATAGGATAATATTAAGCTAACTGATAAGACTTACAGACTGAACGGCATTTGAGACGAGGTTGCTGGTCATTGCAGAGACAAGTCGAGCGCCAAGACCTCGATACATCCCAAAAAATCCATCCGTCTTCTTTATGTAACCAACTAATGAATATTCAACAGAATAAAATTATAGTCAGAAACAGGCATCTGCAAGAATTTTTTAAGGCAGCAAAGTTTTAAATTGCTGACTAACGAAGGTGCCGAAAGCAACGACCAATTACAATTAGGGTCTGGCACAGATTCTAACACTTGCCAGTGGCCAGGCACTTCTGGAAGCATTGACATGACATGGGCCTGTTGTAAGTATTCTGGAATCACGTGTTAAGCAAAATGCTAACTTTACAAATAAATAATTATCAAATTGACCTAAATAATCAAGTGTTTTTTCACACTGAAGGTTGTGTCGCACTAATCATATTTATTTCTGTAAAATATGATGTGCATAATCTAGGGACGGAGAAAATACTACCCCTCCAGATGCCAAAGCAGTCAGACCAAAAAACAGAAGTATGCAATATGCTGCAACTGACGAACCCAAATTTTGGAAATGAGCCATGTACCTAGTGAAATAATATGATGACCAGAAAAGTAAAAATGTAGGAACCAGAATTTAGAAAAAATAGTATTAAAGCTGTATTAAAGCTCAGGAATGGGGTTTGCATGACAGCCCCATACCACAGATACAAGCAGGGTCGTAATGAGGGTAGCAGCGGGCCTTGGCCCAGGGCGCAAATGTGGAAAGGGCGCAAATTTCAGGATGTAATAACTTATTATTCCATAAAATGCACTATTTTTAAAATGTGGGGGTGCCAGATTGATGCTAGGCACAGGGCACAATTACTATTTTCAAAATGTGGGGGCCCCAGATTGATGCTAGGCACAGGGCGCAATTATAGCTCGGTATGACCTTGGATAGAAGTCATTCATGGTAAATTGATATCTTTGAATAACTGTTGCTGAAATCCTGCAGGAAAGGTATAAATTATTATAGTCAGCATGGTCAGAAATCAATAGTTGGTTTCATGTCAAGCATTAGGTTTTGCAAATGAATGCCATTAATGAGAAAGCCTGATTTTTTTTAAACCATCGCGCAACCCACCAGAGAAGTATTCTCTGTTGTACTGTATACTATCTGAGATCCAACAGTTTCTGTTAACAAACATCCCGCATGCTTACCATAAGACAAGACATTTGGATACATCAGTGACTTGCCGCCAAACCATCCTGAGTGAAGTGTTGGTGCAACAGGCTCATACCCAAGCTGTTCACAAACCAAACATTTCACATAAACTGGTAGAAGTTCAATTCCACAACATCCCATAGTACTTTTAAAAGCTTGACCTTCCACTGCTGACTAATAAGTTTCCATCTTTTACTTACTCCTCCAATGTTCGAGATTTGTGTCACCCTCAACTCCTCCCTTTACTAAGTACAAATCGAACTTGACATGCTCCGGTTTTATAATGCGAGGCAACATCACCCCTCTCTCATGCAGGCTGCTGTAACTCACTCCGAATGAGTCTCCCCATGTTACACCTCTCGCCCTCAGTCAATCTCAAAACTGCAGCTATGCTCATAGCAAGCTTTCCTTGGTTTGTTCACATTTCCGTTTATATGCTTGACACCAAATCTCAACTAAGCCCCAAATATCTCTCTGACATTTTGCACAAGCCTCTCTCTGCAACATCTGTTAGCCCCTTGCGAAGTACTGACCACTTGGATGTGTCTGTCTCTTGTGTTAGGTCTGCCTTGGCTCAATGTCGGGCATATGAACTATAAAGTGGCATGTCCCTACACTTGGAATGACTGCCCTTTGCTTCAGGTTAAGCTCAGGTCAAGGATATCCTCTCACTCTCAGAAGATGCCTACTCCAAGTGACATATGTTCCAAGTGCCATCATAAGACCTATCCAGAAGTGATAAAAGTATCACAGATTTCACTAAGCCTGCCAATGAGTATTAGAAAACTAGGAAACCAGTCTGAAACTTGATACCTGCACCATGAATTCGATAATCTCCGATAATCTGTTGTATCAAGAAATTACTTTTCATTATTAAGAAATTACAGCATAAATGAGGTAGCAGGTTATGGTTAATTGTTCTGTCTTTAGCCTATAATATTAAAGAAGCCTAGTTCAGGCAGAGGCAAAAAGACCCACCAATGCCTTGACAGGCTAGCAGCCGTTGAGACAGGTAGATAACAATAACTGTATTTCATGTCTGGTCTTCTCTCTCTCTGTTTGATTACAATACATCATGTCTGATGGCATCTGCACTACGTATGGACCATTCACCTGCTTGAAATAGTTCTGTTTGAACCATGACTAAATTTATGTTTCCATCCAAACCTTTTATGGTTTTGTCCAACTCCTCGTAAACTTCCAACTGCACGTAAAATCAACAACCGATATCCAAACCCTTTTTTAGGAGAAGCTTATTAGGTAACCATTGTGGACAGATTTAAACTCCTTGATATCAGCTGGAGATACATTGACTAGCATACATGCCTATATTAAATGTGCCTGATGTTTATATTTGGTCAGATAATGCGCCTCTCGGTCATTTGACCACCAGAGCATATTACGACCCACACACACACAGTATGAGGGACCGCACGAACCTGTATGAGGACTTTGGCGTATGCAAGCGGGTGAAAGCCAACCGCAACACCAGCTCCAAGGACGACTTGGGGTACGCGATCCATTTTGACCTGACAACTTCTGCTGAAAATAAATACGTTATAATATTCGAGTAAGTGGAACCACTATTTTGAGGCTAAAATATGACCGAGTAAATCACCATAGTCCTTGCTTTTCCATTAACCTCCTTGTTTCGATTACATATTATTTTGCCTATAACTTTGACGCATTTCGAGTACTTAGAAAGCGCCACCACGTGACTGAGTAGACCCACATTTTAAAATGCCTGTCAATGTAATGTAATGCGATGTATACGATGCAAAAATAATGCTAACTGCCACAAGTGCTTATATCTGCCTAGAACTGTTCTCTAACTATAACAAGCTAGCCACTCAAGTTTAATCAAATTCGAGACAACCAGTTCACGGGGTCTGTTTTAGACCTGTGTTGGGAAAGTCTTAAATTAAGCCAGACGATTGTATGTCATACAGGCTTAAGCCTATACTTGTCGTTGTAGAAAGAACGAAGAGGGGCTCGTAGAGTAATGGATAACACACAGGAGCTCAGTCTCTCAGAGCTGAAAAACCGAGTTCGATTCCCGTATCTTCCTCAAGGTTGATTAGTTCTTCTTTCGCTAGGTGGCGTCGTTGGTCAAATTGGACGCTGCTTGGCAGCGACTTCTGTAATAACTTGTCAATTGTCATCATTTGTTCATACTGTGTTTGTTATCATGCTGCAGTTTGTCAATTTGAAACAAAAACTAAAATGATTACTATCATTATTACGATCAATTACTCAAACATTTGTTATAGTCGTCGTCTATAATATACTTCTGTCTATTAAATATATCAGGCTAATTCTATATTACTAGCATGCCTAAGACATATCTAAAATCCTAGGATACGACAGGTTCGGACAGGGCTTGCAAATATGCAATGGCTATTTGCGGCACCACAGATATTATTTAATACCCGCCTCCAGAATTCTGTTCTTTAGCCGTCTTATGTGCAAAGGTAGGCAAAATCATGCACATTCCTTCTCCATTTCTGCCTGTTCTATGTAGCCCTCATCATCTGTGTTGTTGAAAGGTACGTCCATTTTCAGAACATAATATAGCAAGGGTCCTAAATGGTTAAGAAGCGTATGTTAGAACCACTGCAGTCTGTGTTATAACAGCATATCAGCTGCAATGCTTTCCACCATTCTGTCCCTAAAAGCCCACGAAGACCAGGCCTATCGCATAATACTATAACTCGATCCTAGACCCACTAAGAGGGGAAAGAGGACAAATGCCCAGGGCCCAAGGATTTTTTAAGAGCAGGGCCCACACTCAATTTGGTTGTACAGCCTAAAGATGGTTCAGAGGCCCATGACTGCCCTGCCTATAGCTGTGCCCGGAATTTCTGTCAGCTCGTACGTTGAACATTGTAGAAGCTACTGGACTAATCAAATTGTAGTGCAAATACGAGAAGACAGAAGATTTTGTCTTTTTTTCATATGTATAATTACTTAAACAAACAGTTTAATGCCAGAAGTAATACAATCTTTGATACAAAAGTCTTTAAACATATCAAATCTTAAACAAACAGTTTAATGCCAGAAGTAATACAATCTTTGTGTCGTTTAGCAAAGTCTCTAAACATATCAAATCTACAAGTGAAGCAATCATATTAAAAGTCTAACAATGGAACCATGTAAGCAACAGATTATAACCGGTCCAGAACACCTCTTGCAATAGCATGAATTTATTCGATCCAAAAAATTTCTGGACTTTTGTAGCAAAACACCAGACTAGTTTACACGTTTATGCTAAATGACGCTCATTGGAAAACATCAATACTAACACTAATAATACTCTGATACCGGATATGATATAATGTATAACTTTACCCAATTAGGAACAGTTTGTATTTGGCTGAGTTTGGCTCACACAACTCTTAAACACGCCCTGGGTCACTGTGTGTCGGTCGTTTCCCGCTCCAGAACCCACGTGACAAAATCATACCATCTGAAGACACACCAACCTGTCATGTGTCCAATGCGTCCTTACTAGAGTTGGGATGCAGATTCAACAGTCACAAATACACACCTAATCAATGCGCAGTGAATGAGGTAGGTCACAATGACGATTCATCGGTGTGACATCGTGTCCAATACAAACGAAAATACAAACAAAAGTCCAATACAAACGCGCACTTAAAACCGGTGGACTGACTAGGTCAGTAATAAAACAGCAGCTTAAAATTAATGAACAAAACTAGCAAGGTTGCATTGCATTTGTAAAATTAAACAAATGACTTAACTAACCCACTACCAGACCAGTACACCATTAGTGAAGAAACACAGATCAAGTGATAAGTAATACCGATGGATAGTAAACTGATTAAATTGAAAATGAAAACTAATTCAGAACGAACTAAAGCAAGTCCGTGATACAATCAGCCGTTATAATCCATGCACAGGAACAACTGTTGCACTGTGTTGCACAAGTCACGTGACAACTACCAACAGAGGACTCGCTTGACAACAGCCACGTACTCAGGATTGTTACGAGGTTTACGGATGTCTTTGATGTATTTAGAAATTCTCTCCAGAGCAGTTACAACGGTGAAGTATTGCTAAATCATTCCCAAACAGAATAACTAACATTACAACAAAATATTTAAAACACATCTGTGTGTCATATTGCCCTCCTTCTAAATTTCGGAAGAGCTCATATAACCAGTGATATATCCATTACCTAGAAGTTGAATAGAATAATGATTTTATTCTTGTTCAGTAGAAGAACAATTATTTTAAAAACTAGAATATAATAAGAAGTGAAATGGAGACCTCCCAAAGTGAATAAGAAGTAAAAATAATTTCGGAACGAAATTTAATAAACATGTCTGATGCGCTCTCCGCGGTCCATTATTAGTAGTTCTACTGCGCTACAGAAATAATTATATCTCAATTATTGTCGCCTTCGCGCTAAATGTGAATCTCGTAGACATAATCATGACCCTTGACAAATATTTGCAGGACATTAAGCAGCAAAGAGCAGTTCATAGTTCTCTTGAATTTTGGAACAGTATAAGTAAGCAGCATTTATCCCAAACTATCACCATTGGCTGAAGACCTGGTTTCAGCACCAGCATCTCAGGTCTACGCAGAGAGAATTTTCTTAATAGCCGGGATTTATCAACTGGTCGTAGAAATAGGATGAAGCAATCTCTGGAGGTGCGAGTATTTCTAAAAATGAACTCTAAGATCACTGATTGGTGATACAGTATAGTATGGAGCCCCTAAAGGGACAAGAAAGAAGAATATTTTATCTCGTGCGCACGAGATACAAACTCGTGAGCACGAGATAACAACTCGTTCCCACGACTTACAAAGTCGTGGGAACGAGTTAATATCTCGTGTGCACGACTTACTAAGTCGTGCGAACGAGTTTGTATCTCGTGCGCACGAGATACAAACGAGACCTTCTGGAAACCGAAATTATCATTTTTACAACCCTTTTGATTTGACGCAGCACTCATGAATAGGCTAGTGCGTTGCGCGTAGCTTTCAAGTGGCGCTTTAGAAGTCTGGAGATAACGATTAATACTACTAGGGGTGTATAATGTGGTGTGAAAGGCTTTGGCGCACGACTTATTAAGTCAAGGGAGCAAGTTAATAAGTCGTGCGCACGAGATATTAAGTCGAGGGAACGAGTTAATAAGTCGTACGCACAAGTTATTAACACGTTCCCACGACTTAGCAAGTCGCGGGAACGAGTTTGTATCTCGTGCGCACGAGTTAAAATATTCTTCTTTCATGTCCCTTTAGGGGCTCCGTAGTATAGACTGTTTCAATTAACAGTGTTTGTCACTTGTAGGCCTACTGCCTACCATCCCTCTGACAGAATTCGTGACACAAGCACATACAAGCCTCTGCGTCGCATGGCTCAGCTACTATTAAAAATAATAGTCTTTCATCAAATAAATTTAGGACAGACTTACTTATAAGTTTTTGATTGATTAAATAAGACCTTAACATTACATTGAATTTTCTTTAAAATAACTATGTTAATTTATATATTTTAGTTTCTTTTGGTTGCATTGCCCAGGTGGCAACTAAATAAAAAAATTTCCCACTTGAATTGGCTCCACCCACTTTCCGGTAAACATTGGAGTAAAGACGTCGTTGATAACTTCATATTTCAAATTTTATAATATAAGGCTTTACACTTTTTCACAAATAAAGTTATTAAATATATTGTTATAGCCTAGAGTGCGACGATACGCTATATGAAGGATATTGCTATAGACTCTGCATTGACTATAAATAGTTCTCCGCAGCTGGGCACGTGGCAGGTTAACTACGCTTTGCCTAAGGATGGTACTCGATGTTGCTGACCAGATTTGCCGTTACTATTCGGTTCGTACACTGTTCCGGCAAATAGTTCATCCAAATACTCGGATTCAGTACTAGATGGAAATTGTCTACTCGGTTATGCCCTAATAGTGAATAACCTTAGACTTGGTGACGACATTGCCTCCTGACCAAGAGAGGGACACTGGATTTGACCATGCTAAAACAGATCACTCATGTATACTCATTGCTGTCAAATGCCTGGCACGAAGAAATGATGATGGTCTTGACGAAGATATATTTTCTTGACATGTCAGAAAATAAAAATGTCACCTCAACCGCTGGAAAACCTTTCAAGACATCCCTTCCAAAATAGTCAGTCGTCGCAAGGATCGCTTCCAGCACTCCCAAGTCTGCAAGAGTGAGACCTGACCCAACAAAGTATCCAGTGCCATTCTGTTCAAGAATCTAAAAAAATGAACAAGTGCTTGAGAAAAATGAACAGCATGACCAAAGTCTCAACCATAGACCATATCTGAACATAACAGTCAATGTTGTTGTTGTTTTGACTTAAACTATCAGAAATTTAACATGGTAGTGGTTGTTTAATGTATTTTACTGTTTATTCAGTTTAGTCTTGGAAGTATATTTTAGAACAAATTCTGCACAAATCTAATCGCCACATAAATGAAGTGAATGATAGCGATTAACGGCTAGTGAGCAATAAGTCACAGTTGTATATATATGTATATGCGGACCATAATAAGTGCAACCGTTGTGTGGCTTCATTCAAGTAACGGACTCACTTTAAACTAACAATCTGACAGCCTTGCCTATCACTTAATCATGCCAATGTTTAATATGTTTGCAGATACGAGAAATAAAAACTGGAAAAGTGCATGCGGGATAAAAACTGTTATCGGAAAACCAACGAGATGATCTGACCTCTAGCAAGTAATTTCCATCACAACTCAGACTAACACATGCACATTGTACTGTAAATGTAATTGTAGAGCTGTACCGATACATCGGCAGCACTCATAATCGGCGTCGATTATAAAGATATCGGTGGTATCGGATATCGGCAAGATAATCGGTGGCGATATTAAATTATTTTTAATGCTATTTTCAGTCTTTAAGGGCCAAATAACGACAGCAACATCATTGAATCTGTGAAGGACAGCATGCCGCTCCGTTCCCATAGTATGTGGAACTCTGGCTTCGTCGATCATGGCTACTTCAGACCGCCCAGTAGGCATTGTGCCAGTACCGTGGGAAAGTGTCAGCATAGCTGTTGTGCAGTGAGTCCTAATTGCCTGCTTAAATGCTCTGGGCACAGTTGTCCTCTCTGCAGGCCGGTATTTTAGGCCAAAGTGCAGATCGTAAAAGTGACATAGATAGGCCTATCTTTTTTCTCTCCTCCGTCATGTAAGGTTGACGGCGGGCAGTGTGCCTAATCTGTTCTGCCTGCCTAGGATTAGTCTCAAATTGCATGTACACTGTGTGTCATCTACGGAGCAAGTGTTTTGCTTGTATCACAACAACAGGCAGTAGCAGTAGGTCTATCCTTTAGAACCGGACATCTTGGGTAACACAATGAAATAATCGTTAAAAAAATCGGCTAGATAATCGGTATTAGCAATGAAATAATCGGCAATAATCGGTATCGGCATAATCGGAAAAAAGTGATATCAGTACAGCTCTATGTAAATGTGACTGAATGTTTGTATAGCACTTTGTAAGATCTGCCAGAGGCCTTATTTCCCTGGATTGTATGAAACTGTTGTAGGTCATACCTTGTTAAACAATGCAAGGTACTTGATGACAACAGGTTTGTGTACATCCATTTGGTTTTCATCCTGCTCAAAACCAATACCCATAAATACTTTGCCCAGGTAGTCGCGTGAACCCTCGTATATCATGTCTATCCTAAAACATCATAATTACCAATTTTCTTAGATTAATATAGGAACAGGAACAGCCTATAGCTCTGTTACTTGCTTCTAAGGATTTGCTCATCCATATTCAAAGTTTGTACAAAGCCAGGAGCATCAGGTCAGACTCATACTTGGGCATTCCATATTTCAAGGTCAGCATACACAGTAATGACTTTCAGCACCACAGGTTCACAATAATTGTTAAGTATCGTAACTTTTTGAAAGCCATCAAAACAGTTGTCATTTATTTTGGTCATAATCCCAATTAGGGACCGACCGGAATTCGCCTCAGACATTCGCCTCGGCCGCATATCCCTTTTTAAAAACTATTCGGAAGTATCCGCCTCAGCAAATAGTACACACGCAAATAGAGACTTTAAAAAAATTGAAACTATAATTAGTAAATTCGGAATTCGATAAATAATTTCATTGATGTAATATAGTACCTATCTTTATTTCAATTTCCTCCTTCAAATAAAAGGCTAAAATTTCATTTATATTTTTATTATAAATTTATTACAGGTACACCATTACTTAGTTATTTCTCATTATCAAAAAATTTTTTAATTTTAAGCTTTGCCTTAAGTGACGACAATTGACGAGGCAATGGTACTTGCTGGAGTGGCCACTCTAGTAGCGACCCACTGCTACTCAGTTCGTACCTGGATCTGGCAAATATAACATCCAAATACTCAGATTCGGTACCTGGTGGAAATTGTCGACCCGGTCAGCCCATAATCACAACACAATTTCCAGATCTTATCAATCTTCCATTCATTCTGCAACTGAATTGTAATCGGAAGACGAAACTGCAATTGTGAGGGATGCCATGAAGTTCTGGTCAGTGGGACAATCAATCACCAGTGGCCAGTGATTGAAATCAATCGTAAATTTAAAAAGGCGTCAAGTGTTTAAGAGCAACTTCTGAGACACTACCAACCTCACAGCACCAGAGCACAATCAAATAGAGTGGCAATGAAATTCTTGCAGAAAAGAAAGAACAAGTTCATTGCAGAGGTTGAATAGCAACCTATTCCAGGAAGATGGATTGGTCACAGCCAAGCTTTTATTTTAAGGGATAACCATGTCACCTTGCTTGGCAGAGCGAAGGAATCTATGGCCTGGTGTGAATGACACCGGCACCTAAAGCTTCCTGTGATAAACCTGGGAATGTCCTGCAAGTTGTGCCTTAGATTATGTTAGACTATAGTAAACTACCCACAATTCAATTACTAAGTACTGTTCAGCAATCAACTTGCAAGTCACCTCAAAGGCATTTCATAAAACAGGTATCTGACAATTTTCATCAAATGGATAACAAAAGTTGAAATTTTAGACCCGACCTGCTCTGCATTAAATGACCTGTACTATAAAGATCCTCACGATAACAGCTTTGCATTGAATGACCTGTACTATAAAAATCCTCACGATGACAGTAGAGCCCAAAGATCTATC
Organism: Bimastos eiseni; assembly: GCA_959347315.1. NCBI lineage: Eukaryota > Metazoa > Annelida > Clitellata > Crassiclitellata > Lumbricidae > Bimastos > Bimastos eiseni. The sequence goes on along the minus strand of OY365809.1, from coordinate 30,195,801 downwards.
AGGTTGACACTCTACACCATGGAGTGCAAGAATCGTCAGTCAGAAAACTCACTTGCTGATATCTGGTTCTGTCTCTCCAAACAGATTTCCTTTGCGAGCGACATAGCGTGCAGTTGCAGATGATTGGATCAGGTTCAAGCCATCAATTTTAAGCAGAGGCACTTGGTGAAACAGCAAATCTGAATTTTACAAAATGTACCCAGTGTTAAAGAGTCATTGTGCTTTTTGCTTTATCTCAGGTTTGATGTTCAATATAAGTCCAGCCTACAGGATTATATCCAAACAGCCTCATTGTCATATTACACAAAGACCAGTTGATGGTTGAGTCAAGTGCAGATAATAAAACTAGAAAGAAAACAATATTTGCAAATTCCTGTCCGATCAGGAAGGTAGAGTCCGCCAAGTTTCTTTGGGTACATGTTGACCACCATCTATCCTGGGCCATACAATTTGCCAACAAAATAGCTAAAAACATGGACTGGTAATTCTAACATGTTCAACCACTGAGATCAAGAAAACAAACATTGCAGCAAAAGAAAGTTTTCAATGTTTGCATAAGTATCACGCATAAATGTAAGTTTAAAATTTTAATAAACATCAATTTCTCTGCTCTGTACATAAACATTCAGCTTCCTCCCATCGTCCACTTCATTCGTCAATAGACTTGACCTCTTGGTTTCTCGTACTAGAACTGCTGTGGCTTGGTCTCGATCCTTTGCTTCATTTGGTCCCTCTGTCTGGATTGGCTTTCTCCCTCTGTTCGCTATTCTCAAACCTTCAGGGCCTTGTCATCCTTGTGCCCTGGATGCACTTCTGAATGGTTCACCCTACTAATTTTGTAGATTTGCATTGCATTTACAAACTCATCTGATGATTTATCTAATGATACAAGTTCTGTTAAATACACTTTGTGACTGCCAATGTGATTGCATACCATGTACTCTTGTTATCTGGGCTCTCATAGACATGGACTTGAATTAATACATGACCCTATTTAAGCACATGTTGGTCCCTTCTGGGTATGCCCTTTGAATCTCTGTTGTTAAAATATCTGTAAAATTTGATGTGTTAGATTTTCTAGGATCAATAAAAGAATTGATTGATGATTTCATTAATTGAATAATTATAAAATTGTAAGTATTAATGCATCATACCCCTGACTTAAGTGCATTTTAAATATGTAACAAAGAGTATTACGTAAACCAGATATTTCAAGGCAAGTACGGGTATTAGTACAAGCACACCACATATACTAATACCTGTAATACCTCTGCAATGGGAATCTTAAAGATTTGTCATCGTAATATTGATTGGCATTCAAGTGAAGATGCAAGAGGTCAATTAAAGATTGCAATAAAAGATAATTATGGGCATATAAATAAATAACACATGTTGATTAACATAGAACACGACAAACATGCAAAAGGACATCAACGCATTTAGCAATTTCGCTACATATTTGTCTAAAGTGCTCTTTCCACGATAAGTCAGTTATTGGAAACTCCGGGAAACAAACACAGATTCACCTGCAAAATTAGAGATCAGAATGGTATAAAAGAATTTCCTACATAAATTTAAAGGCAATCTATTTTCTCGGAACCAGTCAAAAGAACTCACCCGGAAACAAAGCCAAAAATTCCTCTCGGGTGGTTAAGTACTTTTCTGTAAACTAAACATTAAAAACTAATATAATGTCATGTCAAAAACAGCAGTCATAATGAGATTCCAAATCAACCCTTCACAATAATCAGAAGCAGTTTAAATTTTTTTTGCAAGGGTCCATTTACATATTCGGACGCAAAAAAATCGGATTTTCGGACCCCTCTCCCCTGTTGCATTTAGTGGATACCTAAAGACATCTATAAGACATTGATTTTACCATAGGCTATATACTCTTTTAAGGCATCATATTTAACAGCCTAAATTTGTTAACTGTTACAAAGAAATAAAACACTAGCAACAATTGCATTCTGAAAAGTGTTACAATTACCTAAAATTGATTAAGCAGGACTATAGTCTGTGATTGGGTTCACAGTTCTGATTTTAATATTCTGTATTGTGGTTCTCATAATTAGACAGTTATTTGCGCATGTATATATTTTTGGGATCCTCCCCCATCGTACGCACACTTACGCCAAAATTGGAAACCGCCTCCCCTCCCCTCGCGGGGTATGTAATATGTGGACGGCTCCTAATTGGCTAAAATAGACCCTAGATGTATTTATAACTAGTTCAACCACATTGCTTAAGGTAGAAGTATAAAAACCTTATCAGAACCAGTTAATTTGCCACCACTTATGGACATTTGATTAACAGCTGTCAGTGTTGTGTGCAACACTGTACATGTATATATATTTTAGCGTTCCAGTGCGCCTATGTCGTATATATACATCATAAAATATACGACCATTAGATATCTATATTTATGGCCTAATCAGCGTCCAGGCAATAAACTCAGCCACGTCTCTGTTACTACTATGGTGTGTGATGTTATTTGGTGTATAATGATGTATTTTTTAGTGTTTACTGCAAATAATATATGCCCTGTCTTACGTCACTGTGTATGTCACTGTTCTGATCACATGCTATCCCTGGTGTCAACAAAAAGATAGACAGTTTCAGAGATTCTGAAAGAAATTGATTTATCATGCAGACGACGATTATTTTGAAGAGGCGATTGATCGCGACAGTGATAAAGAATAGACGACATTGAACCTGTAAGTGACACTGTAAGTCAAGCAACAGAGGCCTAAGAACCCCCAGAAGGCCTGGATGTAGCCTACATGCATATCGCACAGCCAACCAATCCAAGCCTGATGAATTAGATGCTGCTGTGGCAACTGGATCTGCCATGCACTCTAGTTTGGGAGCGAATTCAGAGTAATTATGTTCCCATTATGGACATCCTACCGCCTCTGCACACAAGCAGATACCAAATAGCAGATGCATCACATGCTACAGCGGAAAGATAGTCGTTACATTTGCAAGACATGCCTGATTCCATGTTTTGACGATCACCATTCACATGCAGACTTCTAGCCAGATTGTCATAGAGTAGAACTGGAGTGTTGAACAATTCTTTGCATTTTATAGTCCTTACATTATTTTTGTCAATAATTAGTGCATTACACAATTTCTTCACACTGCCGATAATTTCTTATATGGCATCGCATCAGGGTAAAAAATGTTCCTGTGGTCAATGTGTTAAGTAAGAGCTGGATGTGATAAAAAGAATCATGTTTAAATGAAGGCTGGATTGATGAAAAGTATTGTATCGATGTCACAACATGCAACCATGCACGAAGCTGCCATAATCAGATGCAGTGAATTTCTAACGCTAAAAGGATAAATTACCAAATAAATATAAGTGTTTATCAAGGATATGGTCTCGAGACCGCAGTCTTGGTCTCGAGCGTATCGGTCTTGAACTCGGTCTTGAATGCATCGGTCTTAGTCTTGATCTTAATGAAATGGTCTTGGGATCAATCTCCATCTTAGATTAGCGTCACTGGTCATTTGCCGTACCAGAGTAATTTTTTTGATATTTTGTCAGTTATTTTCGATTATATTAGAGACATTGGATTATTAGACCCTACGCGATTGTTATCGATTTATGGCGTGCTGACAATAAATATATACATGTTAATATGGGCAAAAAATGCATCTGCAACAGAGGAATCAGCCATTTCAAAATTTGCATTAGCAAATTTCAAGGTTTGGAACACTCCTATAATTATGTGGTCGGTCAGTGCAACGTGTAGATACTGTTAACCTACAACTCAGAGTACCAGTATACCATTCAAATGGAATGTTAAACTACTTGTTCAGAGCTTCAGATGTGTTAAAATATTTACATATCGTATACCATAAGTAATTTAAAGTGTGATATTCTCAGGCTGAAGCCAAGGGCTGAACCCGCAAAAGTTCAGACTGGCTGGCAGAACTGTTTTCTGGACCATTATTAAGACTAGTATTCTTCAGCAATAAAATTAATGTTTTAAGCGTATTATTCTGTTTTAGCGTCTTAATAAATTGAATTGTTTATAAAAAAAGAGTATCGGTCTTGGTCTCGAGGTTTTGGTCTCGTGCCCATCACTGGTGTTTATGTACTTATAGGTACAGATAGATGCATAGAGAAAATAGAAAAAGGTCAGAGTAAATGAAGCTGACAAACCCTATTTAAATTATTTAACTTGCGGCTTTCCCTATAACTAAATAATACCAGAATGTCAAACCAACGTTACGTAGAACTAGATGCTTTAAAACTGAAACGGCCGAGTTCCAACCTCGATTCCCGCTGCTGCTAAAACTATTCGGATAATTTCTGCTCTTCCTCGTCCATCGAAGTAAAACAATTCGGCTTTTGATCCCATGTTGAACAGTAGGAAATAAATGACGCTACTTGAAATAAAGATAAGTTTAATATACGTCAACAGAGTCTGCTGCAGGTATTTATAGTAATCTTGGTTGAACTTCAACCCCTTGGTTCAACCTTGCCGGATGATAGGTCGATCCATAGACCAAAGTAACATCTCTAAACGATTTTGTTTCTCCACCAGTCTGGGCGAAAGTTAGCATTTAGGTCTTAGCTTCGTAATCGTAATCGTAATCTCCAAATTTCTAAAGCGCCACTTTAAAGCTAAGCGTAGGGCACAAGCTTATTCACGAGCGCTGCGTCAAATCAAAAGGGTTGTCCAAAGGATAGTCCGTGGGCGGTCAGAGTTCGGTTTCCAGAAGGTCAGCAGGGTGGCAGAGTAGCTGTTAAGGAGGGTGTCGCTTTGGTCGAGGATTGACAGATGGAATGTCAAGTAGTGAGTCTGGGTAAGAATTCTTGAAAAGGTGGGACTTCAGTTTAGAATGGAAAGCCCGGGGTGTGATGGACAGAGGCGCTAGGGACAGATGATGCTGCATGACGGGAAATGATGGTGAAGGAACCGAGGAGGCACAAAATTCAGGAGGTAGGTCGTTCCAGAGACGAGGTGCGGCGTTTGATATTGCGCGGTTGGAGAACTTGATATGAGATGTAATCAGAGGTCGAGAGATGGCCCGGCGATTTTCCATTGAGGGGGATGAATTTATGACAAAAGAATGAGGTGGGAAAGAGGTAATGAAAAGAAGGGTGCCGTAAGTCTAAGGAACCAAGCGGATACGTTGTCAAATCCAGTGGCAGTATAAGTGGTCGAATAAATAAAAGAGTTGGTAGTCTTCAATGAAGAATGTATTTGGGATGTCAGACAGTCAGAGCTGTTAGTCGGAAACTGGGGAGAGCAGTTTTGACTGTTTTGGTCGATGGAGATAGAGGAGTAACGGCCGGGGTTTAGGTCTGTGGAGGTATTGTGTGTAAGGTAGGCTAATTGTTTTCAGAGTCTTTGATCGTAAGAGATTTTCTTTTGTTCCATAGTGGTTAAGTCCTTTGCGAGGATCAAGGTTTTTTAAGTAAAAGGAAATTTCTTTAGCAATACCGCGGTTAACTACAAAGGGGCTTTTTTAAAATTTTGTTTAGCCGCATCAAGTAGTTCTTGTTACGTAATATCTGGTTTATTTCTGGCGTAGGCCTATAGCGTACGGTGAGTCAATGGAGGTAGGTATAGTAGTAGGCTACGTAATTGTTCTTTCTGGATAGAATTTTTCCAAGCAATTAAACAATTCGTAGTAAAAATATTGTTCTGAGGCTTCAATTTGGGGTTGTCTAGGCGGCGTTTGCTTTCTAAAGGTTTTCTTGATTTTTGTCTTATTGAGGTCAATAATGTTAAATGATGTAGAGACTTCAATGGCTTTGTGGTCGTTTTTTCATTGTCCTCAAAGGGGTCATCCACAAAAGACGTCCGCATCGAGGGGTAGGGGGTCATGGGAAGAGACATGGGGTAGGGGGTCATGGACTGTGCGGACGTCCGCATGTGACCATACTAAACTATTGCCAAAATCACGTCTAATGGTAGTTACGTCATATTCTTAGTTGTTTATTAGCAGCTTTAGGTTATACCTCACATACTTTCTTTCAAGCTTACATGCAAATAACTGTTTATTAAATAAAAGTTTTTTACATAGCTTTTATTCAATCTCATTCTTTGTCAATAAATGTCTATTAAAAAGCGGTGCAATAAAATAACTATGAGCAGTTGCAATGGGTGCGGGATACATGTGTGATGCGGACGTCAGCAAAGGGGATACGGGAGGTGGTCAGTGGAATGCGGACAATTACGGACAAGGGGGAGAGAGGGTAAAAAAAGTTGGATTTTTGCAGATGTCCTTTATGGACAATCCCTAAGTAGCCAATACAATACAATATTCATTTAATGCTATATATCAAGGTGACAGGGTAGTGTGAGGTAAGACTTCCCATGAGGGCAAGACGTCCCCCATCTTAAAATTATTATAATACAATTCTTTTTTCTATGAAATGTAAGACACAGTCCCTGAGGAAATGGTAAAGTGTCTGCAAAAGATCATTTATCAATTTATTAGACTGGATGCCATTTGACCGAAGCAGCTGAAGCTGGTGTTTAACACTGTAATGACAATCTGCTTTTGTTTCCCAGTCAATTTTGAACTTGTTCACTGTTAAAGTGTTAAGGTTGTTCTGATAAAAGCCACAAACGTGAAATTTAGATACAGACATATAGGCAGTAGTTTGAAATTTGTATCTTTGCTCTAACAAAATTCCGTTCCTACTTCAAATTGGCAACATGGAAAGTATTTTTTAATAACAAGACATTCATCTGAGCATGTAGAAAAATTCCATCAAAAAAAACTTGCACATTAATTTTTTATAACACTTTATATACAAGCCTCAAAACAGACATTCAGAATATCATCAAACATGTCATTAACTTGAAATTTACTTTGCAGTGAGATAATTACATGATATTTATGAGTGCCAGTCAGGTCAAGAACTCAGATGAAATCAGAAGAAACAAGAATTAAACATTTTAGGAGTACTTGACATTGAGTATGTAGGACAAAGTTCAATATTTGATATAATTGATACTCTATGTCGATAACTATTATTGAACATGAAATTTAACATTCTTCATCAGTGTTCATGAGTTCCAGTCATGTCAAGAAATCAGAGGAAACAAGAATTAAACATTACATGAATATATGACATTGAATATCTAGGACAAAGTTCAATTTTTTTATATAAAATTAGGATTCTCTATGTCGATAACTATCATTGAACAATGAACATGAAATTTAATATTCGTCATCAGAATCATCTTCAGATTCGTTACCAACTCCCAGTTCTTCACAAATGTCAAGATTATTGCAGCAGTCTATGCAACCACAGATATCAGTGCATAGCAGCTCTGCATTCTTGCATGAACAAGTTTTTCCGCTACATTTTGTCTTTTTGCAAGAACAATGAACAGTTTTTAGTACATTCTCAGGAGCTGGCACATCTTCCATCCAGTTAATAAGTAGTTCATTTTCACCTTTTAGCTTCCAGCCATGTCCATCTGGACTTGACATGGATATAATTTGGTGAAGTGATCGACGATATATTGCACACTGAAAGTTAGCACGAAGGACGTGTTGTTTCAAACAGTCTTGGTTCGGTGGCAATCCAGCATCATTGCTACATTTCAGTGTGAAAATAATATACCTGGCTTTATTTACACTAGAACAGCTCTTTTGTTCATACAAACTACAAACGAACTTTTCTCGGATGCTTAGCACTTCTTCTGTAATGTCCCAGGTCTGGCCAAGCTTGTTGCAAGTGTCACAAACTTCTTCAGACTCGAACATAATCTTGATGGCTTTTACTTTACCTTTGCCTCTGAATGCAGAAACACTATCACAACCAGTGAACACATGTAGACCTAGTAATGCTTGGTTCTTTATGATCCCACCATAACTGTGATACGCTGGTCATTTTAACACTTCTTGCATTGTTCCCAGTACCAGTGACAAAAAAAATTGAACTGGTTATTTCATAAGCAAAATAAAGTGAAAGCAGCATGACATCTGTGTCTGGACTTGTAATCAAGATTGTAGAGTATGTTTGAGAAGCATGTTTTGCATGAAGAATTAGTCTTGTATCAGCTTCCTCATGGTCACTTTCTAGTTCTTTGACTTCTTCGACAACCAAAACATTATTCACACGATGAAAAAAATGACACAAATTCTTGTGACAAACAAATAATTCTATGTCAACAATTTCTGTATCATATTTTTTCCATTCACAAAAGAGAAATTCAATGAGTTCTTCCTTGTTATGACCGCTTGAAAGAAATTTTTTAAATTGTTTTGGTGTCTTTTGCTCTGGACGAGTTATCTGCACAATTTGTAACCCTGTTGCTGCACGTCGCGATCTCTCACAACTTTTAATGCTAATCTGCGGATACCTGTCAACAACAAAGTCTATTCTGCCACATTTGTAATATTTTCCAAGAGAAATAAGAGTTCCCAGCAACTGCTGAGCAAGAGCACAAAATGTACTTGGTACAATACCCATCATCTGAATGAGTGCCATGCCATCGATCATTAAAGCTGAATTTCGAGGAACATCTTTCAATTCAACTTCCTGGACAACACGCTCCACCTCATGCATTATTGTTGACTTAACCGTTTTAACCAGCTGTCCATCGCCTGTACCCAATGATGCCGGAACAGTTGTAAGAGCATATGTCAGTAAATGATGCAGATCAATGTTCCTTGTCTGACCAATAACCAACAGCCGAGCAAATAATTTTTCACTGCATTTCAGATTCACTGTTGTTGAAGTAAGTTTTGTTGTTGTCCTACTTGCCATGGTTGCAAATGTTTTTAGCTTGTTGGTTTTTAAAGGTGTATAAAAATCTACACTTCCATTTATCCTAATTCTGTCCTCCACAAACTTCTCTGCACAAGACTTTCCAATCTCAAAGGCACACTGAAGATCATTTCTGACATCAACAGGAGCTACAACGCCTGATGAAATATTTATCAAGTCTTCTCCTTCGTAACTGAATGGATCTACCATTGATTCCATTGTGCTAACTATTGCTTGAATTTGAACTTCTTCTCTTTCAATTGAAGCTTTATCAAGTTCCCTTCTAGTCTTGGTTTCTGAATCTTGTCCAACCATTGCGCTGCATTCTTTAGCAATTGCAGCTCGGTGATGGTGTGATAAAATCCACCGATTGACGGCTCCTTTATTCAAGGTAATTCCAGTCATTCCACCTTGTGTTTTGGAATCTTTGTTTAGTGTTTGTTCAATTAACTGGTCACATGCAATCAAACTAAAGAAAAAAGCTGCCCACCTTAATCTGTGCAGAGCCTCAAACATAAGTTTATACATAAGTCTCATACTTCTGTTGTAGTGATGTCCAGAAATTACTCCATTCAGCAGCAACAATTTCTGACTCGATGAGGATATCCTGTAATCCTGAGTCTTGAAATCGTTTTTCAATGAATGCTAAAAATTACATAGCGGTGTGAAAGTCACCAAGTCTTACAACCAATCGTTTGGAAAGTACTTCATTCTGTCATCGGATCTGTTGAGCCTTGGCATAAATGGTTTGGTCAAAGACGACAACAATGCTTTTCAATCCGAGTTTGTCTGCTATATCCAAACTGCGACCAATATGGTATAAACAGTCGACAATTCTGTTGGACTTGCATCGATTACTGGTAGGTATCCGATTTTAGCCACATTCGGAATAATGGACACAAGTTTTGTGTTGAAACCAGTCCAGCCAGGTAATGTGATGCTGTTTGGCTGAAGCAACTTTGAAAAACAGAATGCATCATCAAGCCGGATACATTCTTTTTGAAGAGGCATTTGGATATTTCGAATGGTCTCCTGATTGAATTGAAAATTACTTCGAGCAGGCCCAGTTTTTTGCTTGGAATAATAAGCTAACAGGTTCTTAGGGGGTGGATCAATGGAATGCTTCCCAGTTTTCTTCATTTTCATTGACCGTTCAACCACACATGGAATATCTTTGGATATTTGCTGAACAATGATGCCATTTGTATTGTGAGTTGTTCCAGCTCCAGATATTGTTTCTTCCATGAAATTATTGTTGTCCCAAACAATTGTAGTATGGACTTTTGGATAAAAATCAACTGGCACAATGCTGTTCTTGCTGAGCTCCATTCTAGCCAAAGCTGAATCATGCTGAAGAACGGTTGAATGAGAAACGCAATGTCCAAATCCATGTAATATGGAAATTAGGTTAGATGACCCAGTCCAATGACGAATCGTCAGTCCTAGAGCTAGATGCTTTGGAGTTGCAATTCGACCCTTAGATGACAAATACAATATATCCTGTGCAATTGACACCAGTTTTCTGTCATTTTCACATGAAGTCTCAACAAAACCATCATGTAAAACTTCATCTGAGGAATCAGTAATCCATGCTAAAAAATTATAAAGAGCTGCTCGTATTTCTTGCTTGGTTGATTGCAAATTCAGATCAGCGGCTGTTGGAGGCCAGATCTCACTACATCCTCGATAATCCGATATCAATCCCTTCAAATGAACAGCGGTCATGCACATATTCCTTATCGATTCATGGCAATACACATCGGTCTGCTTTCGCTTTAAATCAGCAGTAGTATGGCCTTCAAATTCACTTTCCTCTGATTCATCTGATTCTTGAGAATTCCACTGATCAATTAGGGATGTAGCTTTGTACGAAACATACACAATCTCACTAAGGTTACGTAGCGATGGCCGAGAAAACTCCAACTGAGGATATTTTTATTTCAGCTTTTTCTTCAAATTGAAAGTTTTCACTTCCACAAAAGAAGAATCTGTTTCTTTTAACATATTGTTGAAGATATCACAAAGTTTAACCATGCAAATTATTTCACCCTCATGCAGTATTTTTTCATCAATAAGTACACACAATTTCTGGAAACACTCTCCGTCATACACAGTCCTTTCGTGTGAGGAATCGAATGGTTTACTTTTATTCATTAAAACAGAACTTGTGTAGGTTTTGTGACATGATCTATGATATCTCACTTCAATTGCTACACAGTCCTTTCCGCGAATCTGGAGAAGTAAAGGCTCATCATTGCGTTTCAAGGCAGCTTCTAGAAGTAATCCACCTGAAACATAAGTGAAAATTAATTCTTTTGATAGTTCTGCTAACAATAAATCTTTAAAGCAAATACAAAAATAATATATTCATTTCATGGCAAAAGCAGATGATGCACGTCAACTGCATACAGCAAAATTGGACTGCAACAGAGTCATATTTGGCAAAAAGATTTCAGGCCAGATTTTTCTGATTGTTGATACAGTGTTGGTGGGATAAATTTATGGTTATATTTTGCTGGCAGAGTAATAGTCAGGCAGCCTCTGACAAAGGCTGTAGCTGCACTAAGCCAGTAGGAGTAAAATATGTAGAATGTGGGTGTCATTTGTCTTTACCTCAGAAAAGAGGGCCTTGTCTGCCTTGACAGCCTATGTTCAGAACTAGGCGTTCTTTCTAGCAGGATCTCCGTTTACCGTAAGAGAAGTTCAACATTACATTGAATGCTAACGGAGGTTCTTTTCTTTGACAAATAACGGTATCCTCCACTTAAAATAATTACCGCTTGGAATCAATATGCATTTTACTCAAATCATGCCCAAGAATTACGGAATTTATTTACAAGCTTTGTAGTAACAAGTAAGGAAAGGCTGTCATTTTAAAACATAGGCATAAAAATATATACAATTTATGGAGTAAGCCTACCTGATGGTAGTTCACAATTTGACAACTTTTCTTTCACACGTTTTTGTGAAATTCTTTCTTTGATATATTTTTCCTGCTTGCATATAATGCATTCTTCTGGTAAAACAATTTCATTGCGTCTAACACGAGCAAGCATCAATGTTGATATCACAGACTGGCGTGTTATTTTCATGGCTGGTATATAACTGGCTGTTGCATCTATTCCATTGGAACTTTGCGAATGTATTTTAGATTTTTACATGCATTTTTCAGCCTTCTCAATGAGTAGCTTATCTGTAAATCTTTTGTAGCAGTTAAAGTGATACCGTAAACCTTGTTTCCGATTCGAGCTATCTGTCAAGGTTGAAAAGTCGACAGCTATATCTTTACATATACCGTCCAATTTCTTCCATTTAGCAATGCATTCTAAACAACACTTCCAACATCTATCTGAAAATTCTATCAATTCACCGTGTTCTGAGTTAATAACATGTAAACAACACTTTTGTGAGGAATCCATGTTAACAAACAGAAGTCGGAAAGCATCTGGATATGGTTTAAAAGCAAACTCACTTCGAAAATTGCGATATATCAGTAAGTACATATCAATAAGGCGTCATTTAACTTTAAAAATAATTTCTCCAAAATGTGCAACTTTTCGTTGATGGAAAATGAAATGTAAATAGTTCAATAATATATACATGTATTTTAAAAATTCCACTTTGCCAAGTGGAAGTATGAACGAAAAGTAACATTTTTGATGCTCAAACTAATGTCTAATATGCAAATGGTCATAACTCATAACCCATTGGTTATTGACTCATAACCCATTTGTCTGCATTGGGATGAATCACCAACATCCTTTACGCAAGGCCCTAATACATTGAAATCTTAAAGACCTAGATTCGTTTAAGTAATGAACACTAGATTAAGAGTAACACTTATTATAAGTCATCACTAGTCCTCATCTGTGTTGTCATGGGCCATGAACAATCTTTTAGCAATCATTCATCAGCTTGGCATGCTCTCTTTATCTATAAGCTGCTTCTCAAGATCTGCCCATCTTGACTATTTTCTGTGCACAATTTACTTAATAAGAAAGTGAGTATGTCATTTTTAGTTTTGAATTGCACAATGTGCCCACATTTGATATATTCGATATAACAATTGCCATTTGTATTCACATCATCTGAAAGCTGTGCTAATTTTAATATGCAAATCAGGCGAGTTAGTTATAAAACCATGGCCTAACTTGGAGCACTCGCCAAATGGAACACTCGGGGTCGGATAGACATACATGGAAACAATTTCAAGGGCAAAGAAACAAAACCGCTGCGTTCAAAAACTCAATCCCAAGCTGGGCTGTAAGACTAGTTTAATTTAATCTAAGAAATAAAATAATGCTGATGAAAATAATGCATTAATGGGGCGATACCAGATTAACGCAGTGGTCACTTCAGGGCAGATCTTGAGAAGCAGCTTAGAGAATCCATGCTGGACCAGAATTGAATGACTACAGTCCTTGCTAGATACTTTAAGTGGAAGAAATGAGCTTCATGTGTTAACAAAACAAAATACCAAAAACAAATACAACCACTAGGATATCCTGTAACCAGATATTAAAGTGGCTTTGCTTTATTACAAACTAAGAGTGGATACACAGAAGTCTTGCAGTAAATGCTTGAAGCGTCTTTTCATCAAAACGCTCATACAATCTTTGCAAGCACTTCGTTTTACAGAAACTTTTATGATTTACTGAACTGTCAACATAGAAACAATTAACAGTCAACTGGTTGACTGCTGTACAGTAGTGAAGAACATAGGGTAGAGATGACCGAGACAATCTATATGGCTGTGAAGGATTGAGTGAATTATGTCCATGAATTTTGGATGGCAACCTACAAAACAAAAATAACACCATCATAATAGTCAGAAATCCATCTGAATGCTACACTTAACAATAAACCAAATGAGAAATTTCTCAAAAGCTTAATCATTTATTACAAAACAAAACATCAGATGGTCAGTTCCACATTCATTGGATCATGGTAGCCCATCACACGTGGAACATCAGCCCAACACACACGGAGCTAATTACAATTACCATAATGACAATATTTTCTTCATAGTTGAAAATATCAATTTTGCAAACATTAAAGGGTGTCATATCAAAAACTATTTAAAAAATTTCACACAATACATAAAATGCAATTGCTGCATCTGCTTCATACGCATGTCCAGCATGGTCCCTATGAACTAAAGCGTGATTAATACACAGGAAAGAAATGTAATTTCTTGTGTCGTAATGACAGGCACTTACTAGTCTGTAACTTTGACGGAGGCAGAACTGCATTTTCCTGAAAAGACAATGCACATGAAATAAATAGTTCATTATGCTGCTCAATAGAAGCAGTTGAATAGAATCAATTTCTCAGACAGACTCAATTTCCCAGTAATCTAGTAGAAGGAACTTTTATTCAACTAAATTGGATTGAGCTGACATTTTGGTAACTTGTTTTACATGTACTTTTATTCAAATTTTCTTATATTAATTAGAATGAGTGCTCTTCCATAAACTGTCCGATGGCTGGTTAATCCTTTAAATTCTCAGATATTATAGGCACACGCCATAACTACATTTGGCAGCAGTATGTAATCAATAGCCAGCTACGTAATCTTACCATAGCACTGCAACATTGTTTTTTATGTTAGAAAGACAAACAACCTTTGTATTGTTTTACATTACACTCAATATTTGTATACTGTTACTAGTACAGGACATGAACACATAGTAACTTACAGAATGATTTCATGTACCAGACTAATTGATTATGCCCAATGGAACCTATTCGGATCTAACGCTCATCTTTACTTTTCATAGTTCAAAGTAAGGAAGTAAGTACGAAAATCAGTTAAAACACAGATTTGCAATTGCAATTGGGGAAAATTAACAACTTGCCAACTGCATTTTGGCATACAATCAAGACAAGCTTGCAATGCCCTCTACACATGCCATATTCAATTAAATTTACAAGCATCACAACAATGAAATGGCACATACACTCACACTGATTTTCAATTGCCATTGTGGAAAAATTATTCTGAAAGCACTTTAAAAACTTCTTGTATATAAAAAGAGATAGATAGATACTGCCATACTTTGAGATATCAAATGTTCATTTTGTGATATTTCCAAATGAAGTTAACACTTCAAAAGACACTGTTTAGCATCTACAAAATTACTACAAGAAGTGAAAATTACCTTCATGTATCTCCAGATGTTGAGTAGAAGCACATAGACTTCATAAGGCGTTAGGAATTTCAAAATGTCACCGGTGTAGCATAACGGTTCAGGTAGCATTTGACCCTAAAGACAATAGATCAAACAACTCATAGTTAGGCCTCTGTGGATTATGCGAAAAATGTTCGTAAATTAGGCGAAAAGTCGCATAATCGCATAAACCAAGGGTCCTAGTCATCAACAATTACGTCATCTGGTTCGCAAACTATAGCCCCTATAGGCTAATAACAGCTTGGACAAGCCAATAGCTGACACTGACCGAAATTTCAGAACTTTATGCAATAATTTGCAAAAACTTTCCAATTAGGAATTTATGCAAAAACCGCCAATTTATGCGAAAAAATGCTAAATCGCATAATCGCATGAACCATGAAGGTTACAAAGAAATAATCAGAAACAATCATTCTGTGAAAGGAAATGGCAAACAAAGCAATATGAAAGATGGGAAACATTTTTGTTCGCATTTGGACAAACCGCCAAATGTAGTCAATGAAAGATGACTTGGTTTTAGCCACAGGGACCCATTAGCCATGTGGACATATTCATTAAAGAAAACTCCCACAATGCCACATCACCAGTTATAGAAAGGACACCATTGCTGAGCAGGGTAACATACTATTATTCAAGGATATAATAAGTTTCTTGGTCTTTCTTGCATCTAATTCACTCTGTTCGATTAGTTTAAATTGTCAGCACAAAGGCATCTTCTATGAGTTTTACCTCAAGCTTCATTAAATATATACGATTATGAAAAACTTTTTACAAATGCTTTCTGCTTTAGCATGATTTTCAATTCAGAAAGGAAGTCAGTTTATAAAACAACTGACACAAAAATCACCAGTACTTTGTGCACTGGAAAAAAATGTTGCCTATGATAGCAGCTAACATTAATTAAATGATAAATGCAAATAAGTGTTCATTAATTCAGTGCAAATTCGCTGCTCCTTTGTCTGAAGATAACAACATACAGATTCTAAAACCCTAGAAAATTGTAAATATCCTTACAACATTAATGATAGACTATGACAATTATTCTATTAAACGTGAACACTTGATATGCATTTACTAATTGATGGTTTTCAAACCTCAGTTTCTTTCCCTCTGTTGAGTTACTGAATCTTAAGACTTACAACGAATAAACATTTTGCTTTTTTCACAAAAAGATAAAAATAGTGCTAAATTGCTTACATATTGTATACTTACAACCCTAACTTTCCTATTTACCCAAGCATTAACTGTTCCATACGTACTTTTCGCATTAATTCTAGAACCCTTTGAGTGATATCCAACTGCTGTGGTTGACTACTGGCTGCCTTCTCGCGCGAACTCTCCCACTGGGTCAAAAGTGTTGCCATGACTCCCCGAAGCAAACTCGAGCAGATCCTCAAAGCACCAGGGCCTGCATAAAACACAAGAAATGCTCCTAATACAAATCAACATATATAAATCATTCTAAAAACCCAAGACCTAATTACAATTAAAAAATTTAAACAATAGCAAAACAACAAACAAGTCCTTCACACACAAATGCTCGGTATTACAACTGCAGTTGCGCTGTCGAAGTGTGTGTGCACTTCTGAACCAAACTGTAAGAAGGGCGATATCAACTAACAGTTGTATTGTATAGAAGCACAGGTGTATACTATGTCATTTAGAAGACATCTTTTATAAATTATCCATGTACCATTATTAGAAATCCATTTCTGACAAAAATCGAAATGCGAATCCAATGTGTCTGTGTAAGTACAAAACACTCCTACACATAGCTCTTGCAACCTATCTGCTGCCCAGTGGCAGTCCTCATTCTAACAGTGGCATTTGAATACTTTGCAACCGTGAACAACCCATCCTTACAAACAATAATCACATTGGGTCTCGTCCTTCAATATGTTCCAAAGAAAATCAGCAGACAAGTAAAACAAACTTAGCCAAACAAATTATATAAATAACAAGTGAAATAAAGTAGAAAATGTGCAATTGTGATAAAACTCAGAATACACCATTTTATGCAACACAAAAAGACTTTTCACAAACATGGGTTTACCTGTACATAAGAAATCCATGATGTCCCATAACACTGGGTTTTCATTAAACTTTCTTCGAATCAGAAGATCCCTAGAATAAAAGTCACCAAAATTCATCATATTAGTCACTGCAGTAAAGTAAAATTGACAAATCTCACGCAATTAGAAGGGATGAACCGAGTGTCAATTTCGCCAAGTACCAAGTTTCACGAATGCGTTCAACTGAGTCCGAGTTTCAAATATTAAGATAAGTCTCATTCTCTTGATTTTTAGTTTGGAAGTTTGAACAATTTTCATGGCTTCGGTTATCTATTGACGATATATAAACACACAGCATGGAGGGCTTGGGCATGTTAAACAAACTGTCTGCCATATTGGATGATAATGCTATAATAATTTTGGAAACAACCATAAGAAGAAGAATAACTCCTAAACTTAGTCATAGTCTAAGTTGATTAAACTTAGTCTAATCAATTTTAGAATATATTTAAGGTGATTGAAACAAAAAAATAATTAGTAAATTTGGCAAAAATCCTCCTGCCAGTCCCTCGGACTGAACAGGTTAGGAAACGCTGATCAAGATCTTAAACCACCTGTGAATAACCTCTTTTAGCCTCCAGTTACACTGAATTCTAACCTTTCAACCGTGGTTCGAATGAATTCTTCTTCTGGCCAGTTGATAGTATTGTACATGACATCCGGTGAGACGATCTCTAATAGAACCAGCGCCAAGTTTCTTGCTGCCTCTGGCTTCAGTCTTCGTTCCTCAACCGGCACTTGGCAACCGTTCCTAGGGGTGTTGGCATGGCAACTGCATAACCATATGGCTTCAAGCAGAAGCTGCCTGTGATGAGTCTCATCTGCCTGCACACAACAAGTAACTTACTCAGCCAGATTCAATCACATGCGAAACACATTTTATTATTATTATTATTATAACTATTTTATTATTATTATTATTATAACTATTTTATTATTATAACTATTTTATTATTATTATTATTATAACTATTTTATTACTATTATTATTGATATTTTATTATTATTATTAATATTTATTGAGAAAGAAAACAATCTGACATAAATGCAGAAATGCTAACATGAGTGACGGTAAAAAAAGTTTTAGTAATTTTCGTCCGAGGTATTATTATTATTTATTCAGTCGATCAACAAATTATTATTATTTCCAAGCACAACTATTGAATGAAAACTCTGCATAAATCAAATGCCAATTCACTTGTGAGTTGGGTTGATTTGATGCCGTGAGTAATGCATCAAAGTCCAATCTAAGACTTCGACAATAGGTACATGGAGCGAGTGGGTTCGACCCTCGTCCGAGGCGTCACTGTGAAAGGATCTTGAGCAAGTCCTTCGCGCACAATTGCTCTGCAGTACAGCTGCAGTTGCACTGTGAATGCATGTGCACTTCTGGGCAAAGGATGTTGGAAGAAGGGCGATATCAAATTTAAGGAATTATCAATTATCAAAATCATGGATGAAAAAACATGACATATTGATTAGTGAACATAACTCTTAAAACGTACATGCTCCGAAGACAGAAACCATTTAAGTTTATGGAACAGAAACCTTGAAACCACATGGCTCTATCCATGTGGTCTGTAGCTTTAGGATGTATATCCCAAGCTTACAAATGTGAAGATTAGGTACACCAACCTTATTAAATGAATTTAGTTGTGCAGAGTTTTTCAATCCTTGACCAATTACACCAGCATGAAATACGAGAGATGAAGAACCAACTTTGGTAAGTTCATTCTCTATCGTCAACTTGGATTCCAGTCTCTTCGTTCTCTTTTCAGTCGTGCAACCCGCATTCATTACATCCATGCCAAATAAAGAACTGTACTCCTTAAAAAAACAATCAAAACACATTATCACATCACCTTAAAGACAATCACATTTTTCTATTGCAATATTTATAGATGCATAAGCACAAATATTTAAAGAGCATTCTAACAAACACATTCTCATATTGTATTGACAAAGATTACACTGTGGCACTTTTGTGGCATACTTATTCAATATATTAAGAGTCCTGATCACACATACATAAAAAATTTTATTTTATATTTATTCTATGCAAACATATATAGGAATAAATTACAAATCCAAGAGAAATTAATCACAACATTATATCCATATAAAAAAATTAAACATACGCATGACATATCAAAAACCACTTTATGTACCATTCAAATATTCGGAACTTTAAAAAATATGAAAAGTTAAGTAAAAATTAATATAGAAAAACATAGATGCTTGCCTCTGGTTGAAGTAAGTGATGTCTGGTATTTAAATCTCATATTATTATAATGCTACATAAATCTGATTATTCTTAAACAGCATGATTCCCTCAGCAGTGCTGGCGGTGACCGTTCATTTCGTCACAGATCACTTCGTTGCATTCATTTCATCGCAGATCATTTCATCACAGATCATATCGTCGCAGATCATTTCGTCGCAATTCATTTCGTCGCATATTGATTAGGGTCAGGTTAAGCATCGTGAGAGTCGGTTAGGGTCAGGTTATGCATGGTGACGGTTGGTTAAGTTTAAGTTATGCATGGTGAGGGTCAGTTAGGGTCAGGTTATGCATCGCGAGGGTTGGTTAGGGTTAGGTTATGAGTGGTGAGGGTCGGTTAGGGTCAGAGTATGCGTTGTGAGGGTCGTTTAGGGTCAAGTTATGCTCGGTGAAGGTCAGCGGCATCAATTTCCCATGAGTGATGGAGGCACACCCCAGTCCTAAGTGCCAGGAAGATATTCCCTCTTAAGACACAAAAAATTCCCCCTCCCTACCTGAAATTGATGGCATTTGCCTCCGGACCCCCCTACCAGGACGCCCCTGGTGAGGGTCACTTAGGGTCAGGGTATGCGTGGTGAGGGTCGTTAAGGGTCAGGGTTACGTTTAGTGTGGTTTTTAAAATGCGATGAAATGATCTGTGACGAAATGAATGCGACGAAATGATCTGCGACGAAAAGATCTGCAACGAAATAATTGCGACAAAATGATCTGCGACGAAATGAACGGGAACCGTGCTAGCAGTAGACAAGAACACAGTTAAGCAGTGATATGTACCTTTGACAAGGTGCTTTCAACAAGGCATCTAAGAATAGCTGACTGAATCGAAGTCTTCTCTGACAAGCGACTTAGGTACTTTATACAAGACTCACAAGTCCTCAACTTCTCTTGCACATCTATAATAGGCAGAAATGTGAAAGCAAAATATATAATTTAACTATTTGAGGAAACTAAGACTATGTACATTAAAGGGCAAAACACAGAAGTAACTTTTCCTCCAGACCAAAAATACCTAGTTGGCAACTGTCAAGTCTAACGAAATCCTTGATTCGATCGAGACCATCTGTTGGGTGGAGACTATTGAAAGCATCCAATATATAAATCTTTAAACAGTCAAAAAACCATTTGTTTACATAATTCACATTCATAAGCCTTTTGTTGATCACCTTCTGAATTTCATACCGATCAACTGACAGCTTCGTCATTTCTTACAATTTCAATCCCAAACCCATTAGACTGTACACATCTTATTATTGACAGCAATTGAAATTCAATTACTTGACATCTGGCTGGCAATGTGATCTTACACTTTATTACAGCATGGCAATGTCCAAGGTTATACGAGAGACAACTAGCCTATTTGATGTAGAGATGAAACTGAAACTTGCCTGTCAAGAACATGGATCTAAACATATAACTGACAACATCAGTGCAGAGCGTCATGAGAACAGCGACCCCTGATTCGTGTGGTATCCTCAACAGGGTCAACAGCTTCATAGCCTTTGATGAAATCTCGACACTCAGATTTGACAAATAATTGACAAGCAAGCCAATATGGTCACTAAGTGGCTTTATCAGCGGACATCTGTAAAAATCGAACAGCCCATCAGTAAGTTGTCAACTGAAAGCTTCAGTCATATTTGTGTGCATACATCAAGTTACTTTAAGTATCTCATGAATGAGCTACCTTAACATAGAATGTTGTTTCAAGAAAACTTCTTTAAGGCACTCCTGACTTTACAACACTAAACCAGCATAAAAATGAAAAGTTTCCAAGCACTGATAAAACATTGGAAAATGAAAGGACAGACACATACTCTGAATTTGTGGAGCAACCAAAGATTAAACCCCAACCTGTTTCCCAGAAGCTGACCATAAAGGAACACTTTTGCATGAAAAGTCATTGTTTCCAAATAAAAGGTGGCAATGATTGAGTAAAAAAGTGGAGTAAAAAAGATACGAAGAATTATTACAAATATCCTGAAAATGCCATTGTTCATAAACATGAAAAGACTGATAAGAAGAGAAATCAGAGTGACTAGCAATGCACAGATTCGAGAGACATACACGAAATCATCTAAAAGTAGGGCATAACTGAGTAGACAATTTCCACCGAGTACCGAGTCCGAGTATTTGGATGCACTATTTGCTGGATCCGGGTACGAACCGAATAGTAGCGGCAAATCTGGCCAGCGAGTACCATCCGCAGACGAAGCTTAAATTTTTTTACTTTCACCGTCTCGCATAATGAAATATTAGCAAAATAAATGTTTATGTCGGCAATAACTAATAATACAACTTTAAATTTATACTTTCATTTTTAGATTGTTAAATGTTTAAATTTTTTTATCTTAACTATTTATGTGTGTGGTATTTGCCGAGGCGAATACTTCTGAATAGTCCCGAAAAACGTGATATTCGGCCGAGCCAAACGTTGGAGGCGATTTCTGATTATGCCCTACTAAAAAGCATCATCTTTCATCAGTACATATCATACTAACCCTATACAAACATCAGTTGATGTGACTGAAGATGTTAAAGGCATAAGTTGAAACTCACATTATCACGTGTCCCATGTTCCTCTGCTCCTCGTCGGCCTCCCAAAGACACAGCTCGATCAGATTCTGCAACACCGGTTCCACGATGTCATTCTTCTGCGTAACCTTCGTCAACGTCTTGTCTATCGTCACTGAAATAATATCTGTATATTTGCCCTGAACATCCTGAAGGACCTGGACAAAGTGCGACATCTGTTGGAAAGAACAACCAAAACACTCACAGAATGCAGTAAAAGACAACAACAAAATGCATCCTTTGTATTATAACTTGTTGCATGTTCGATTATGATAAGATTACTTACTGCTTGGAGACTTACACTATATCTAACTGAACTATTATATTCCATCTCAATTGATATGCTCAGTAGCATTGTAAGGAAAGAGATGGTGCTTGACCCTTCTCATTCCTTTCTGCTGCTGTTACTAGTGTCATTTGAAAGCGTGACTGCCATCTAGAGAAAACCAACAGATGGTTTGGTGGCTTGGAACGGTGGGAACAGGTATTGGTAATTGGTTTTGCGTTCGACACAAGTTGTGTTTAGTTTTGCGAAGTGTCCACCGTTCCGTCACATTATTTAAGTTTAAGGATAAGATAGCCAGCTTACATTCTGCTCTCGGTTCTATATTTTGGATAACTAACTGAGTTGCTAGACTAAGGCTTTAGGCGTCTAGGACTCACGTGAATGCGAGCCTCTTGTACAAGGTTGTATTGTTTTCTTTTTTTCTGGGTGTGAATTATAATTTCCATTATCAAAACATCTACGTCGTGTGTTTTAGCGTAGGACCTTATATC
This sequence comes from Bimastos eiseni, assembly GCA_959347315.1. Lineage (NCBI taxonomy): Eukaryota > Metazoa > Annelida > Clitellata > Crassiclitellata > Lumbricidae > Bimastos > Bimastos eiseni. The sequence continues at coordinate 30,173,157 of OY365809.1, read as the reverse complement.
TCCTGCCTAGACATGCCACACAATAATTTACAAATGAACAGACTGCATCATAACATAATGAAAGTACAGTGAAGACATGTTTATGTGATGCCAGTTCACAAGAGAAATCGCTTACACCACGGTTTACAATAACACCTTTTTAATAAACGACAAATGCTTGTATGTAGTACAAGAACTTGCTGTGTATTAGTCTGCATCAGCTGCGCATAGCTGCACGAATATGGAGCAACAGTCACCATCCCCAACTGTCTTTAAGCCAGGCAGACAGTTAAGAGTTCCAGAGCACTTCAACTGACTAGAGCCATACGCTTACCACTCCTACACCAAGTAGTAGCTAAACCTTAAATAAATCATGGTACTTGTGTTCTTGCCTGCCACTGTCAGCCTCCTTAGTACCAGCATCAGCTTCACTGCTAAGATAACATTAGCTGTGTATGGTGTACCCATATGTTTAGAAGTTCAATCACTTTCATGCTTTGAAATGTAGGCAACAGTAGACATTAATGTCGCTAGAAAGCAACAAAATAAATGATTCAACTTAATAAAACTTTCAACTCAGAATGAAAAAATTGCATGGCAACCTACGTTTGTGTGTTCTTTATAGGAAGTCAGAAAGTCAGACAGGACATCCGCTGCGCAATCCTCTCCACAGTGCAAAGCAAGACTAGACAATAGTCTAATCACCCAAGTGACCCTTAAATGAAAGACAATAAAGCACTCTGTCACACATTTAAAGGATTTGAGCGATGGTAAATCGATGAATTTATATATATTTATATTTATTACATATAATATACATACATACATATATATTGTTAGAGAAGTCCTCAAGTTCAACCAAAAAGTATAATATAAATTAGCTTTAGTTACAAGTAGTTAAAGTATGGAGTATACCTTTTCCAGAAACCAAATGAAACAAAGTTGATCTTCAGGCAGAACAGAGTAATAAAACAGCAACTTTCAACACAATCTTGTTGGCAATTTGACAGGAAACGGTCAGTAGGTTTAAGAATAATAATTTATCACAAAAGAGTAATATCTAAAGTTTAACCTCAACAGATCTGGCAAGAACGATCGCGTCCAACCAAAAACACCAGTCTGTTCTTTACACTCCTTTATAACTGGTTTATATAGCTATCACCACACCTCTTTCTAGTCTAGCCACTAAACTACCGAAGGTAAATATACGTTACCATCCCTCACCAAGAGTCATACTCATACCAGCGACACCAGTAACAGCAAGATTATGCAACAATATATATATATATATATATATATATATATATATATATATATATATATATATATATATATACACATGAGCAATGGATTTATATATTTTTTTCAAAATTAAGCACTCAATCAGGTATTTAAAGGATCTATATATATATATATATACTTAATACATACAACCATACATACCATTGCTCAAATATACCCCATTTGTTGGATTATGTTGTGCATTTTAAGTAAGATTCAAGGGTACAGACTTGTATACCTACATCTGTGATGGAATGGTTGACTTAACTTATTATCTATCTGCCTCACTATCTATCTTTGGATGATTTCAGCACTGTGAGATGTAACAAGAAGTAATTTAAAGAGGTAGCGAACAAAGCACTTGTAAAATCCTAACAAACATCAAGGCTGCAATTTTTAATACCATAAAACCACCACAATCACCAAATGTTAGAAACTTTATTTCAAAAGTGTATAAAACTTAATTTCATCAAAAGTTCATTTTTAGCAAGTATGTGATAAGAATGGACAAACAAAATGTACAGCTCTCGATAGCACATGCATCTGACCATCAGTGTATGGGTGCGACATATCTGCCCAATTGCGACCTATGTGCATATTCTACAAACATCTCCATTTTTTGCATCACAACACCTTATGGAAAGGAGCGACTTATAGTCAGGAAAGTATGGTACCCAAAATGCAGAGGTAACGTAACAGGGCAAGAGTGACTGCTTACCTAGTTTCTTTCTATTCTTACTGTCAGATATATTCTGGATAAAAGTTTATGCTTCTTACTTTGGTTCGGTGGATGTTGCAAGAAGCTGTGAGAGGAAGTAAGTATGAGATTTGAGTCCATGCAACACAGGTATCTCAGGCAAAATATCAGAGGCTCGGGCATTTGTGACTCGCTGAAGTTCCACAATCAACCGATTCTGCAAAAATAAAGCAAAGCCTGTAAAATAAGCAACACAGCTTTCCCAAATGCTAACTCTAGAAACATTCTTGAAAGGTGCAACGAATGTTGCAGAAAAGCAGAATACATCCGTTACTCATTTATATTATGCAGAATACTCTTCATAATGCTACATTTGGTAGTAATGTCATATACTGCAGTAAGATGATATTGCACGACACCAGAAACTCGTCATAACGCAATCTTTGGGACTCAAATTCCTTCATAATGATGCTTATGCCGTAAAATGTTTATTTTCTATTGGTTAATTAATGTTGGGAGTTATGTGTTATATTAAAATTCATACTACAGAGGATCATGTCATGTCATAACAAGTCTGCCAATTATTTGTATAAACATGAACCGATAAAGCTGCTAAAATGTTAGTTTCATTGTTTTTTCCGTGTTAAACGAGAACTTGCATTATAACTTGTGTGGCACAGTGGCTGATCGGTTAGAGCGGTCGGCCCGTAACACTCGATGTGCACTGAGTGAGCAGGTTCTACCCTCGTCCGAGGCGTCAGTCACTGTATAGGGAACTTGAGCAAGTCCTTCACGCACAATTGCTCTGCAGTACAACTGCAGTTGTGCTGTCGAGGCATGTGCACTTCTGAGCAAAAGATGCTGGAAGAAGGGCGATATCAAGCTTCAAGAATTTCAATATCAATACAATTATAAAACTTTCTTTGTAAATGCCTCAATTATAGTGCATGACTTTAATCAGCTTTACGAGCACGTGGCTACATCTTTCCAATGGCAGACTTGTCATGTAAATAAGCATCTTTCACAGAAATGCAATTCTGACAACAATCTAAATACAATACAACCACTTGTGAGAAGGAACAATAATCGATTTATGATTACTTTCATTAAAAAATAGCAAAAGTACTTTTGAGAAATAAAATATGTAACACAGTTCCTCAAATCAGGACAACTGCCGACTAAACACAGCTTCTCAAAAAACCTAGTAATGAGACTCAATAATATTTCTTCAGTTATTCTAGCATCCAACAGCGTAGAGAATATTTTACATCTGAAAGTTCTTCTCTGAACATTCCTTAAGAACACCAAACAAACTTCAAAAACCAATTAAAAAAGTTTTCACCATAACAAGTGAACAGAAGAAATGGATTTCAATTTGAACAGAGCTTTCATTTGCTGCTGCACGAAGATCTAAAACAGGTAAAAATTGCAGAAACTGAATAACCCACTCCACTTCTAAATCAGACAAGCGTTAAAACCAGAATATAGATGCTCTCTCGACAACATCATCTTAGTCATTGAAGATCCTTTCATACATATCATAAATCAAACAACGAATGTTCTCAACTTATAATAAACAAGCGTTAATTATGCAAAGAGCTTCAATAGTGTGGCATGGTGGCTGACTGGTTACAGCAGTCAGCCTGTAACGTAGAGAGCGCGGGTTCGAACCCCAATCTGAGGAGTGACTTTTGAACAAGTCCCAACAGTATAACTGAAATTGCACCATCAAGGCGTGTGCACACTTCAGAAAGGAAATTTCAAAATATAGTGACATTGTATAGTCAACTAGTGAAAACTTTTGAAAACATACAAGCCAAAATAAATAAATGTCTTTGATAAAAAACATTATAATGAAACAACAATAATCACTTACTCAGACAAAATTGAATCTCTGCAAAAGAAACAACTAAGTGTGAGGTTTTATTTCCTGTTATGACAGCTTGGAATTGATACCTTGGTACATGTTGTCTCATGGTTTCATTTCTTAGGATGCAGAAGCTACAGTTAAAACTAAACGATCAGCAATGCTAACCTTGTTTCGGGGGTAGATAAGCATAATCGAGCAGCAGCTGAATCACACGATTTGAACGATAATCACATTTCATCAGCAAATGAATTATCAAACTCATGAGGCTAAAACAAAGGCAAATGACACAAATATTAATAATATACCAAACTTAACTCTGATTCATTACTGTCAGATTCATTCAGGATGCCATATTTGAAGCAGTTTTCAATTACTATGGTTCTTCACCAACTCCTACATACACTCCATTCACCAATTATTATTATTATGGCAATTAAGACTTAGAGCACACAATCATATTCTCAAACCCAAAGTCAACTCTTAATTTATCCCAAGATCATAATACATGGTGAGTGAAAAAAAGTGAACCTCTAGAAATACTGTAATAATTTTTCCAACAATTTATGCATTTTTAATCAAGTATGGCCAAACTTCAGCTGAATGATTATGAAGCACATATTTATCAATTATTAGTTACAATGTGTGATAAAAATGTCCTCCTTTGGCCTTAACACACGCCAAGACGCGCTCGCCATTGAGTGATTGCTGCATCGATTACAACTTGATCAAATTCGTTCCATGGGCAAAACTCTTCTATAACATGCTTATCCATAAATCTGGGTAGGCTAGTGATGCAAGAAAAATTTACAAGACAAAGGCACGCGACATCGGAGAACTGCGTCAACCTATCATATACATGGGACGATTTTGATCAATTTGAAATCGATGCAGCAATTACTCAATGGCGAGCGCGTCTTGGCACATGTGTTGAGGCTGAAGGACATTTTTAACAAACATTATAACTAACATAAAAATCAACGAATATTTACTATTTATTTTCATATTATCATTAGGGGTCCCTTTATTTCCGAACACAGTGTATATAGCAAGTACAACAGAAGATTAGATAAAGAACCAAATGAATATGTCTTTGTAATTTCAAATACCTGTTGAAATCTTTTACACAAGATGGTTTTTTTGCACTAAGTTGCTTACTGAGCCTTTGAAGGTGATCAGCTGTAACTACAATTAACATAATTCGTCTTGAAATCATTAGTGCTGAAAACTCACCATTAAAGCAATCAAATTTATTCACATCTTGCAACTGAACAAAAGTTGAAGCAAAGCTACATATTTGCATTAATGTTAGCAATTTAAAACATTCCCTCAAATATTCTAATACAAGAAAACAATGTAATAGCAACATTATATATAATATTACATATATATGTGCCGAACCACGGCACTATGGCCATGTATCTTAACAGAGGGCGCTTTCGTACAATAATTCAGTTATTTGAGATGCAGCGGCTATTGGTGCGACGCAGCAATAGGGCAGTTTCTTGGCCGCAAGACCGGCGAAAGGTTGGCGCCCAAAACGTCGATAAAAGGAGAGCCTTGGCGCAAATCTAAAAAAGAGATACGCGGGAGACAGCGGCCGAGGTAGGAGAATGCCGCGTGCAGTGTAAGAGAAATACGCGGGAAGACAGTGGCCGAGGTAGGAGACCGCCACGTGCAGTAAGATAGACTGGCTGGAAACAGGCGAAGGAGAGAAATTTGACGTTTGCATTCGATTGAGAGTTGCGAGGAGGTAGCCGCCAAGAGAAGTCGACGAAGTGAGAGCTCGCAAGCAAGCAGTCGAGGCGAGCGTGCGTCGGCAGTCGCTGCGCTCAAGTGTCGATAGGTCGTACGTGAAAGGGTGTCGTACAAGGATTACAGGGATCTATTTTTTATTCATGTGTTTTCGTGATCGATTGTCGTTGTCTTTACTAGCTAAGAAATGGCGGGAAAGGATAGTGGCAGTCAGTTGGGAGACATTGACACTGATATAGCGAGCTAGTCAAATGTTGAGCTTCCGTTACAGGAACCTACTTATAGATCACTTGCTACGATAGGCGGTAGCGGGTTCGAATCTTCTACTGAAGAAGTCGACGACAACGACTTGGTGGTAAATAGAGGTTTTACAGATAGTGGCAATCAAGCGCTAGAAGGACGAACTAAGACGGGGAATGAAATGGCGTGAACCGACCCAGGTGCCAGATTTGGTGCCACTGCAATCCCAACGGAAGTCGCGGACATATGTCATGGCCTGGTAGATGTAGAGATCCTGGATGAAGGGCGCGCAATGCCTGGCTCTATTAGACATTTTCGCGGGAATAACTCTCCTCCTTCTAAGGCGGGAAGTCGTAGCCACCAGCCTCTGTCGATGGAGCATTGTCAGCCAGAGTTCCTGAAGCCGACGCTTCCGCCTATGCATTTTCCCGCCATGGAATATAAGATGAAGAGGGCAGGCACACGCACAACCGCGGGCGCACGAAATAATCCAAAGCGCAGAGACGGAGTTTGGCGCCAAGGCGGAGATTAGGCACAACACGAGCGGCGTGCGCGTGGCGGACGCGGTCGGCACATATATGTATATAATAGTATAATATATATATATATATATATATTTATAAAATGCCCTAGATGCTTTTTTAGAATCAAACATGACCTTAAAGTTTCAAAAGTGTCTAACAAACAACTACTGTGCCAATAGCTATCCAAAAAATATTAAATACTTACAATTACAATACTCACAGATAGCCAAACAATAAGAAGCAAGCAAATACTTACTTACAGGAGTACACAGCTAAGCATTTCCAGGCAGTAAATGCTGCCAACAATGCATAGCTCTCAAAAGAATTTCAATAACCTGACAAGTGTCCAAGTAATAAGGCATAAACAATGAATTCAAAATTCCACACGATAAAGTATCGGTAACGGTGCTGATGAATTTTTCTCAGAATGACAAAGTTCCCACAAAACAATTGGCTTTTTAACCTTCAAGAATAGCATTGCAATTGGTTATCTTGTCAGCAGAAGCAGGAATCTGAACCAACCTTTGTCCACAAAGGTATCAACTGCTGCTTGTAAAAGCCAACTGGACATTGTAGAGAGATGAAGAATGTACATAGGACCAGACATCTGCATTTCATTTGCACTGTCTTCTAAGCTGTCCTAAACAGACAGCACACAAAACACATACCTTTCAAACAGAAATAATATACGAACACCCGCTGAAAACAAATAGAGACAGCAGAACTTAAAGCATATACAACTTGAACTTAAAAGCACATACAACTTATAACTGTTCACATGCAGTAATCAAACAAATCTTAAGATAACGTCAAGAGTAAAAAATGCAAAATTTAACAATTGAAGGGGTAAAGTCCGTTGATATCACAAAATTAAATTACAGTTAAGGAGAATAATCAAAACCGCATCAGTTGCGGCTGAAAGGTTGAAGATAACAAGAACCGTACACAACTCTTTCCATAACCACAAAATAAATTGCCATTGTATTAATCTTTTCCCAGAATTGCATCTCATAAGCACACAATTGGAAAAATAACAGCAACTTTTTAAGAATCCTTTCATTGTCTTAGTATAAAGAGAACTCTCCTCTGAATAGATTATGCAATATTAAAAATTAGACAATGCACAAAGTTAATGATTATTTAGAATATATTCTTTAGACCTGGAAGAGTTTTCCGATGGCATGACGGACATCAGTTGCATGCTGAACCGCCATGTGACTCAAGATTCCGACAACTGATGACATCTTGTCTTCATGTGCACCATCCGTTTGTCCACTCATGTGTTGATAGTAATCCTTCAGACCACACAGAAGGACTCGGGTGATGATCGTCGTTGGAAAACAAGACCTGACGAGCAAAGACATTATACCATCAAAACGTAAACACATTTGCAGCAGAAGTGTACAATAATTATCTGTCAAAATCACATAGAAGGTCAATAGATGACCAGCTTGGCCAGTGACATACACACAGACAGCATCATGTTGACAGCTGGCTTTTTCCATAAACTTCTCAAGACATTCCACTGTCACAACGTTAGCTTTTGCAAAGGCACTAAAGAAATGCATCGGAACTCAGAGTCTACGTGGAAGACGGCTAACGACGAATTGGAGGGAGGACACTGGGGGGCGTTTGCCTTATACGCTTTCAGAGACTCTCTAGAGGCACTTAAGGAGCGACCGGTCGACAAGGTCATCCATGCGAATCGCCACGAAGATCAAATTCGACGCCAGAGGCTGAATCTAATCCCTCAGCTGTTCGTCCAGGGATGGCAGTCACTTTAGAGACATTTAGAATCCTCCAGCCGCTAGGGCAGCGATCGGTAATATGAGACCGAAGAAACTGGTCTCAACTGGTTCCAACGCCCAATGATCCGAGGGCAGGGGTAAAAGAGACGCTACGATACTAACGGACCACGGCTGAGCAGGAATTTAATCCCTGGAGGCCTATGAACTCCTTTTGACGTTAATAACTCTTTAATCTCAACGGACCTCTAAAACGCCATTAACAATATACTAAAGGTGACGCGAACTTTAGTGTAGAGGGGGCATCCCATCCAATCGGTGTCGAGGGGTGGGCAATTGAGGGTCTAGGTGGACCAATGGGACAGCAGGGTCGTAGGTCCGCATCGCATGAACGATGGCAGAGGACAAGGTTTATCTGCTGTAGCAAGTTGGGCAACAAGCATAGAGCGTTTGGGACTTGGAAAGACCTCGAAAAGCCATCAACAACAGGGCGTAGGACGTGACAATCTTCGAAAACCAAGTCTAGTTAAAACCTAATGATACGTGTAGATAGTCGTATGTAAAATATTAATATATTCTTTAAACATCAAGAAGTGTCGTTGTTCGTGTTTGGTGGAAGAGAAAATGAACCGTCACGGATCAGAAGGATCATGACATCCACTTTGACCGGGCCTGGATTTGGAGCACCTCTGAATAGTTATCTTGAAGAGGCGCTATATAAACTGCATAGATTAATTGATTGATAGCAAACCTATCAATAGAACAACACAAACAAGTGGCACAACACCTACAACTCATGTTGTGCACAGGCTAAATCATGTCACTGATAAACAGTAAACATTGTACAGCAGTGTCTAGCATAAATTGTTCAATGTTAATATCTACAATTGAATGACAAAATGTGTCACATGGAAAGTAAGAGGGTACGCACCCAATGTGTGCTACAACCCAGTCAAAATGAGGTGAATGTCGAACAGATGCCTCAAGCAGGGCATCAACGCTTTTGTTGGCCACATCACCTGACCTAAAACAAACACAAAACTCCTATATACAAATAAGATGCATTCAGAATTACCAGGCCATGTTTACAGTCCGCATCAGGTACCATGTTAAGCAATAACGTCAAATGAAGTAGAAAAGTAATCTAATGATGCTGGTTACAGTATACTGACAATAACAAAAGACAGTCTTCCTCCTTGATCAATCACACAAACTTTTTTAACTTCTTGATGCATCATAGGTCACTAGACATGATTAGAATAAATTAATTAAATGAAAAGAAATGCTTGACTAGAGCCATATATAACTAAAAGAAAACTTTTGGTGACTTACATGCAGGTGAAACATTCAGATGCGATCTGGATGAGTGATTTTGTAGGACCACAAGTCATCCACAGCAGCAGCAACTCATTCAAACTTGACGAATGAGGCATGCTCCGTCGATCAGCATACTTTCGACTGATGTGACCTAAGAGATCGATGGCCCACTGCAAGACAACAATCATAATGAGCTGAAAGTTCATTCAGCTCAGAAAAGACAATGTTTAATTTGTACTTACAAAACAATAAATTTACCAGAACATCTACGTTGCACCTCAAATAACAAATCAGGAAGTCTTAACAGATTGCATTAAACTACACATCATTTTTTATTTCAGTTAAATGATAGGCCCTCAACACAGCAACACATTAAACTAAGTACGGCACACCTATCTATTCAATAAACTTAGTTAAATCAATGAAGCTCAAAACAGACATGACATTCAAACCCAGGCAAGATATTTAAGTCAACTGCTAAAAATGATAAAACTATATTGAAAGAAAGTCCTTACTGATGAGATGATTGGAGCCCATGCATCTGGCTGACTTCGAATGAAGCCAACGATGAGAGACTGAACCTCACTGATGATTGGGTCCAAATGACTTTCATCACCGTCTGAAAAATATTTCATCAGCATTTGGGAAATAGAAAAACTGGCAAATGATTCAATTCACGCATTTACACAATTCACAGGAACAAGTCATACTTGCATATCTATGTTGTTGCCATATAGAACGGTATTTAGATATTTATATAGCAGTTATAATATATGCAGCACCAAAAGATAGCTCTACCAAAAAAATATAGCCAGAGATTAGAATTTGAGAATAGTCCAAGTGTGCACCACATGAAGCATTTCAACACATCTTCTCCAATAATCTCACAATGAACCTACATCCACATTAACCCTTAGCCATAACACGGGTTGACACAACACAGATTATGCATAACATGATTGTTTGCAATGGATCCCAAATTTACCAAGACATCGGGGTCTGGAGATGACCAGACAGTGATGGCAAGAAGCCAAAAGGTTCAACAGGCACTTTATTTATTATTACCGATATTGATACCGCCTTTCTTTCAACATTTTTTGCTCAGAAGTGCACACACACGCCTCAACGGCGCAATTGCAGTTGTACTGCAGAGCAATTGTGAAGGACTTGCTCAAGGCCCCTACACAGTAATTGACGCCGCAGATGAGGTTCGAACTTCGAACACGCTCGTTCAGTGCACACTGAATGTTACGGGCTGACCGCTCTAACCAATCGGCCACTGTGCCACACAATGATGGATAGACTGAACCCGGTATCAACTGAATACAGAAAGAACAAAACATGAGAAAGAGACAAGTAGACAATGGCACTGAAGATAAGTTGAAGAAATTAAACTGTAGTCAAAACGCACATTGGAGGAAAATCAATAGAACAGGTGAAAGAATTCTGTCACATTGGGAGAATGATCACGACAGATGCCAAATGTCACAGAGAAATTAAAAGAAAGATAGCAATTTAGGAAAAGAGGTATTCTCAAAAAACAGAGAACTACTGAGAGGAAAACTATACAAGAATCTGAAGAAAGAACGGTAAAACACTAATATGGAGTGTGGCACTCTATATCGAGCAGAGACCGGACCATTATAAAAGTGGACATAAGAAGATGGGAGGCTTTCATAATGTGGACATGGAGAAGAAAGGATAAAATCATTTGGATGAAATATAAAACAAATGAAAAGTGATGGAGAGGATTGGAGAAGAAAGAGCTTTTATACACACAATGAGAAAGAGACAAAGAAAATTGATTGGAAATACGCTGAGAGGAGATCACTATTAAGAAGAGTCATAGAAGGAAAAATAAAGGGGAGGCACAAACTAATAAAACTGAGACAGATGATGACCTTGATGATGACAAACGGTATGGAAGGGATATGGAAGAAGGAAGACAATAACGAGAGGAATGGCAACATAACACCAAACATTTGAACCTGCCTAAGAGGCAAAGAACCAGAAGAAGACCTGATGATTGATTAAATGGTTGAAGAATATACCAGTTTGGAGATGGTAATTTCAGGCCCTATGATGACTTTACATGAAATAAATTTCAAAATTCATACCTCCACCTCCAATGTCGGGCTTAAGCACATGCTCATTCACAGCTTCATCATAAATGCTGCACAAGTATTCTAGAACAGCCTGTCTTGACGAAGGTAATGTGCACAAGAGAAACAATGCAGCTCTGGCCAACTCATCACCAGGAATGCTGATTTCATGGCTTGATCCTCGGACAAACTTTGATACATTATTTAAGATTTCCTGCAATAGCAAAAAATTACATTTTAAAACTGTCTAACATAAATAGACCTGTTTTCAACATCAGATCTTCTAAATGTTCATCAGTCAGAGATTCGTTTTTTGACTTCCTGTTAGTAATTGCAGAGGATCCAGCTTCACAGACGTAGGTAGGTGGGTAACAGGACAATTACTCTCCGAATAATTACCCTCCGTACAAATTACCTTGCATGTGCAGATTTATGATGATGCAAATAACCCCCGGACAATAACCCCCGAATAGTATAAAGGTAAGACACGACATACATACATGTATGCATACATACACACACATATACATGCATACATACATTCATACAGACATACACACACATTCATTCATGCATGCATGCATACATACACATATATAAATACATATACACACACCTACATACATGCATGAATGCATGCATACATACATGCATAACGCAAATACCGTTATGCATGTGTGTTTGCACGTACATGTATGTATGTATGTATAATGCAAATACCGTTATGTATGTATTATTATTAACAGACAATTTCTAAAGCGGCGTAACACAGCCATGCCGCTACAAGGGTGCTTACATACATACAAGCAAGGGTGCATGCATGCATACATGCATGTATACATACATACATACATAATGGTATTTGTGTTATATATTCTGTGGGAGGCTATTGTCTCGTGGGTTATTTGCATCGGGGTAATTGTCCAGGGGTAATTTGTACGGGGGGTGGGGGGTAATTGTTCGGGGGGGCAGTTGTCCTAGATCCAGGCCAGAGACTCCAAACGTCATCAAAACTCTTTTTTATTTTCATGTGTGGAAATTCAGCAAAAGAAACAATCATCCAGAACTCAATTGGCGCAGGATGGTGGTATATCCTTCTGTTTGCAATATTATGATGCATTGAATAATTTAAAGCAGCACAGATGTCACATTTGCCTCCTCCCAATAACCGCATATTTGAGGCTATGCTAGAAATATCACACATGAGTGGATTTTATTTTTTTTAAACAGAAGAGGAGCCACAAAATCTGGAAATTCTTCTGCCACTTTCATTTTTAATGAGATTTTGATTTAAAACCTCAATCAGATGCAACAGTCTTGCCAGTAACCTCTCCTTGCTTAGCCACCAAACTTCAGTATTCAGAACCAAATCATCATAATTGCTTTTATTTTTCTTCTAAGAGGATTCACATCAAAAAAGTTCAGATTTGAACACCAATCTCCCTTACATATTCAACGCATCATCTCCTTCAGTCTTGAACATAGGGTCTGATTGTGAATATTATATTGGCAATGCGTTTGTCACTAACCTCAAAACGGCTCTTAACGGCTGTACTGGATATGGGCACACTCATTGAAGGGGCGCTATATAAATCTTTACAATCAATAAATAAATGAACAATACTTAAAGCCTTCTTCTGTACCTTTCTGCTATTTTTGCTTCATCGCTTTACATGTTGCTTTTATAGATTTTTAGAACTAACTATATTTTATGAATGACACTATCATATAGTCATTACTAATACAAAACATTTGCCCTCTAGTGTCCTAGACATCACATCTGCTTCTCGGTTTATTATTTGCAACAGGATGTGCTCATCTTAATACTTTCATTTTAATCATTCAAGGCTAGCATCGTCTGCATGACAGGGAAATTAATGTACTGACTTACTGGTTATTTATCATCATCGTTCAATAGCCGTCATGCTATATTAATAGTATACTTATATGCTATAGTTATAGTATACTTGAAGTTTATGTTAAGTTATAGTATTGATATTGCTAACCTCCACTCCTGTTGAGTACTGTAAGTGTCAAAAATTTAACCAAGTTTAATGTGTCATGCGTCCTCAATTTTGTGTGCACATTGTAATTTATTTATTACCAAACTTTGATACTACCTTTCTTCCAACATTTTTTGCTCAGAAGTGTGCACACACACGCCTCGACGGCGTAAATGCAGTTGTACTGCAGAGCAATTGTGTGCGAAGGACTTGCTCAAGGTCCCTACACAGTGACTCCCAGAAGAGGGTCAAACTCGCTCGCTCAGCGCACACTGAACGTTACAGGTTGACCTCTCTAACCGATCGGCCACTGTGCCACACAATATATGATAAGTCAAGTTAATGAAAAAGTTTTACAGCCGTCTTTTTCTTTCTATGTTACTTCATCTTTCAGTGACATTATCTGTTACTTCATTTTTACACAAATTTCTGGCAGGTCACTTAAGAGCAACACATGGGTCACATGTTGGACAGCAGGGTGACATGGTTTAGTTCTGGATCATCAAATCAAGCAGTGCCAAAACAAACATATTCCCTGTGGTTTTGGGGAAAATAGATAACGAGAATAAATCTTCTCTGCAAACTACAAGCACATAGGGAATCAAAATACTCATTTGAATGATAATCAAGAACAGAATTTCTACCAACCTAGGAAATGTAAAAGTCTTGCGTACAGTATAGGAGAATAACTAGTAAAGCCGTACCATACAGGAGATGCATATAATAGTCAGGCCAGTGTAGTGGCCCGGTATGCCCTGGAGAGGCTATGAGCGACAAGAACTCTGAATCCATATAGGGCCCATCCATATATCAGATATGCCAAAAAAATAAGATTTTCAGACCCCCTCCCTCTGTTTCACCCCATACATTTTGAGGACCCCTCCCCATGTGTACATACATCTGAACTCTACCCCCCCCCCCCCATTGCAAAGGTCAAATAGTTAAAGATATCTATAAGACATTGATTTATTTACCACTGGCCATTTTTTGTTAAGCATCGTATTTAACAGCTTAAATTTAACTGCTATAAAGAAATAAAACACTAACATTACTTGCATTTTAAAGTTTTAATGCTACATAAAATTGATTAAGCAGGAATATAGTCTGTGATTGGGTTTATAGTTCTGATTTGAATATTCCGTATTGTGTACGTCAAACAATTATATTTGCGTACGTACATATCTTTGGGACCCCTCCCCCCACCATAAGCACCTGTACACGAAACCGCCGAAATTCGAAACCGCTCCACTCTCACTGTGTACGTAATATGTGGATGGCCAAATAATGACTGGTGGGCTTTGCAAACTCAGTCAATATGCCTGTTCAGACGTAATCAACAGGTCATGACAACCCACAGGACATTCGTCGCATCCACTCTGTCTATACCATACACCAGTGGAGGTAGGGTAACTTTCCTCACATTGGGCCACTGAACAGTCATTTCTTTTGATTTTGAGGCATTTAGTTTAAGGCTGCATAGTCGGGCCCATGACTGCCGATGGGCAAGCTCGAAGTCAGTAGTAGCTATAGCTGAAGCAGGGATCAGCACATTACAGTCATCAGCAAACTTGAGCCAGTTTTCTTCGGTTTCATATCCCTTCCATATTAGTCTAAGGTTACCCATCAATTGAGCACAAATTTTTAGATTCGTAATTTCGAGCGCTGCGTTGATTTATATGGAATAAATCCAACTGCACCTAGTAACCCAATAACCAAATAACATGATGCATATAAAATTATATCGAATCTAAAGAGTGGCATTGCCAGCAATGTTCCTGTTTCACATCACCAGAAAACTAACTTGTACTCCACTTATGAACTAGCATCACAAATTTACAAATAATTTAGTCATCGAGTTACGAAGACAAGTTAAACATGTGAGCGATAATTAACGATGTTGGCATAATTAGTCTAGAAATATTGTATTTGAATACCAGACTCTCCTAAACACATGAACGACAAACTCCCAAATAGTTAGCCGGCTTAAGCAATTAATAAAAAGTAGCTTAAAACAACCTCTGGCGTTACGGTGGTTTGTTTAATGTGGTGTATATTAGCCGCCATTGCGCACATATCAACCAACGACCTGTTATAAGCGCTAATTATTTACATTGTTAATGTTATAGTTTTAAATATACGTCGATGGTCCTTGGTCGATCGCATAATATTATAACTTATTCACTAGCAACTCTGATCAGCATCACATTCAAATTCCCTCTCCGAAATATTAGTTCAAATACATTGATATTCAAGATATTCAGTCATTTTTGGTTAGTTGTCTTTTTACGAAGCCGTGTCACAGCAAATTAGCAGATTAACATCGCCCTTCTCCTTCAATTGTCCAGGCTTAGGACTGGCACTGGCAGTATAGAATCAGTGCAGGAGTTTGTGTCGTTTCCGCGTGAACAGTATTACTTCAAAGTGTGTTTACGGTTTTCAGTGTTTATGTTGCCTGGCTCCAATGAGCACTTCTGAACTTTGTGATGCACGTACATTCAACTTGGCCTCACGGGGTGCGACATGTCATTAAAGAACATTTTCAGAGACAAATTAAGAGGGAAAGCATAATTTTATTACCGTAAGATTCCATTAGTGCTATCATATGCTATCAATTAGATGGATTAGTGTGTCAGAGTTCAAATCTCGTGGAATTATCTTGCGAACGCCTACGAAGGTTATTTAATTCGTTGGAATTGTCTTCGCTGCTTCAGATGATGTAATTAAGGTGACCCTTTGCAGAGACTAGGCGCCGCCTAATTAGAGGCGGCGATATCGAGGGACGAAGGGGACAAGTACCCCCAACCTTTTGCAGAGAAGGGACACGTTATACGTTAACTTTTCTACCCCTCTCATTGCATGGGTGTCCCCCCACCTGTCAAACGAGAGTTTTTTCTCTCGAGTGAATTAGACTTGTTTTTTGTTCATGTATTAATTTACTGAGCTGCGTTTTGATTTGACAACTGTGAAAGGCGGTTATATCACTTTTTCTACCAACCTATAGATATTGCGGAGGAGGCCATAGTTCTTTGAATTCTATGCAGAAAAATATAGGCTGCACAGATTATATGAGGTCAAAAGAAAGACATCTTCCGTTTTCCTATTCTCATTCTGAGATTGACACTGCGTTAAATCGGTTAGAAAGTCGGTTAGATAGCATGGATAGGAAACGAGATAAACAATTAGATAACATGTCCGTTGGTATGTCACAGTACTAGTTAAGAGCCTGTCAGAAAACTAGATAGCATGTTTATTCATTCGTTCAATCCGAAAATGTATATAGCGCACCTTCAAAAATCCCTACTCAGAAGTGCTCTCAGCCAGGCTGCGGCCAAACACAAATGGCTTGAGGATACGGTAGAAGGCCGGCAGATTGCTCCTAGGGAGTATGCACAGCGCTAGCGGAAGCCCATTTCAAATGGAGAGACCCACAACCGAAAAGGCTCGGTGCTGTTGGATCGAAGATCGAGCTCGCGGTACCAATAGCTCCCCTATCCGGGAACAGAGGGTCCTATGATAGGATATGTCAGAAACCGCGCAACAGACTACTTCAATAGGACAGAGAATTACCAACTGCCAGACAAGTGCTGCCATCCTCTAGAGACAGATGACTGATAAATTAGCACACACCACTGGTAGGATGACTTTTAAGGACACATCGCATAGACACTAGTAGCCACACTACCCTGCTCTATGTTCGGCTTTCTCAGATTCCTTGGGTTTTATAGGACTTAAAAACCTTTAAAATCAACTACAAATGCTTCCCACATGCAGGTAGATGAGAAGTGCACAAGAATTTGACTGTTAAGATTTTATGATATCTTGGCACTTCTGATTTCCCAATTGTTGCTAGGGATAAACCGAAACTTCGGCATAACTCAGATTCAGACAAATAATGGGTCCGAGTTTTATTAAAAATCGGCTCTCTGATATTCTGTATTGAAAATGAAAATCAGATTTTTAATTTACAAAACGATAATCGGCATAAATAAAAGCACAAATGCTGTTACTAGAAGTATTTTCTAGTGTAAACTGATGCAAAACCAAATAATTCATAAAAATTGTTCAAACCACCAAACTGGAAATCAAGAGAATGAGATTTTTAAAATATTTTTAAACAGGTACTGGACAGGAAATTGACACTCGGCGACATTACTACTTGCTGCTAATAACCTATGTCAGACAAGATGGGCCCTGTTAGCAGGACCTGTGATGGTCCCTTACCTTTGTGTTACTCATTTAGCTGTAAATGTTTTACTTCTATGTTACTATATCAGTCTGGAGTTCAGCCTTAAAAACAGATAGTTAGATATGGTGACAAATGCCATGTCTCTCTCTCATTTGTCTGGAACTTCTGCTTTGGCCAGGAGGTGCAGACAGTTGACAACAACCAGAAAAAAATACTAAATATGCTGCTACAAAATATACCATTTTGTCCCCCAAGCTTTCAAAATTCTGGGTCCCATCAACAGCATTAGACTCATTTCCTGACAGAATTGGTGCTCTCTCTAACCTTAAAGCTTCTGGAGATAATAAAGAAATCAGTTATCTTTTCCAACACCTCACAGTAATAATACAATGTGCTACATAACAATAATGTAAACTTTCACAACACTTTCGTCCTGTTAGATATTGGTGATTAGCGACTCTACATACAATCTTAATTTCGGCATATTTAAAAAAATAATCACAATAAATAATCAAACATTAAAGTTCTAGAGTATCCCAGATGTTCCTGTTCAGCTACACTTGCTGAACAGAATTTCAAAACCAATAAAATTTAATAAGTGATTACACACTGAATAAAGTAGTATTTTTCTAGATTACAATATTCTCAAGCCAACACTGAATTTAAACAGATAAGTAAGTTACCGGTATACTCATAACACCACGCTTCTACAACCTCTCATAATTTTTTTAATTAAAAACTGGTAACCATTGAATACATTTGTCTCCTAGAGTACCACAACATGGGTTTAAAACATAATGCTTGTGTTAATTAAATTTATCAACAATCATGGTTTATAGTTGTATTGCTCAGGCCATCATTTGCTACAGCACAGGATTTTCCTACTCAGCCAACTTGAATTTCATAACCAGTTACACATAAATAAGTTATGCTCTATTCTACTCAAAATACTGCACTTTAGTACAAGGAAAAAGATGGTTATTGGCTTCGTTTAAATAATGCAGTACTTAGGCTTTCTATAATTTATCTATAGGCACATAGAATTTTGGGATTGTCCTTGACTATGTAAGTACCCATCACATATAAAATTGCTTTGTAGTGAAGCACAATGACTGCAACCGTACAGATGAGTTCATACTCTCCAGAAAGTTCTATAAAAATATTACATTTAAATAAATAATGATCTGCACTAGGCATCATTAAGAATCACTTGCAGAGTACAATACTATACAACTGTAATTCGATATCGCCTTCTTACATTTAGTTTAGAAGTGCACACACGCCTCGATGGCACAGTTGCAGTAATATTGATCAAGGGCCTTACACCAGCGTTTCCCATTCTCTTTTGACCGCGGAACCCTTTTGACCTCCAATTTTTTTGGCGGAACCCCGGTCCAAAACTAAACACTGTTCCGGTTTTGCAAACGTTTTAGAATGCAGACAATATAGATTTAGGCCTAGATTAGATTAATAACAACACAAAAAAACGATGACAAAGACACATAAATTCTCTTCATATAAACTTATAGGCCTTCACAGATGTTATGAAAAAGCATCCTATAGGCCTACGCATAATGTGAAATTTGCAGTTTAGGTGACTCACTCTAGTCCGTATCGGCCTAATACGTACGATATAATTTCCGTAATTTAAGCTCTATCTTAATTAGAAGGCAGGTTGATTAATATATATATATAATATATATATATATAATATATATATAATATATATTTTTTAACTACAGTACAAGCTTGATTGATGAAATGATGTTAACTAGAAGGTTAATTAATGAAAAGAATTGATGAAAAAATGCCATTTAATTGGAAGCGGAAATGATGATGAGATTTTAACTGGAAGGTGGAGTTCTGCCTAAGTAGAAGCGGGAATCATGAAAAGATTTTTTTAAAACTGGAAGCGGGGATTATGAAAAGAATTATGCAATCCAGTAAGGCGAAAATGCGTCAAATATACTGCAAGTCCGCCTGAAAAATTGGTATAATTTATTTGAAATTGTTTCAAGCTTGTTGAATGCTTTCCGCAGAACCCCTGTCTTCGCCTTACGGAACCCTTGGGTTCCGCGGAACACAGTTTGGGAAACGCTGCCTTACACAGTAACCCCTCGAACGAGGATTGAACCCACACTCTTGCGTCACATGCTGATCGGTCTAATCAATCAGCCACCGTGCCAAAGAGTAGTGCACCAGACATTTTCTGTCTCTGTCAGCACATTAAATTTTTACCACATAAGAAAACAAGAGATAAACTTGAAACCCCACACCTGTTTAAAAGCTGCCACTTAGGCTGCAATAATTTCAGTTCCAAAGCTTCTGAACGATCGGATTTAAAGCAAACATTAAGATTTTAAGCAGCTTTCCCTAAAAATCGAAAACAATGACATGCCAGTAACAGTGAAGTTACTTCTATCCTTGTATTTTCTGCAAACCACATTTACAGAAGCTAAGCAATGTCAGAGTTGTTAAACTTATTTTCACTAACACAAACTGAAATTATATTTAACAATACCATTGGTGACACACGCAGCAGTACAAATATCATCTGTACATGTATATTAATTACATATGAGAAGATGACTTACAACATAATTGTGAGTGCCTCTGATCTTGAGTGGTGCTATATAAATGTTCCATTACAAAATCATCCCATAAACAACTCCCATCCAACACATCATGGATGAAAGTGATCAAATTGAACCAGAGCATGGAATCAAAAGCACTAGGTACAACCAATTGGCATATAAATTGTGCAGTCATCTCCAAAAAGGTATAAGAAAATAAAGATCTTCACTTCTACCCTGGTCAAAAATCTGGCATGTCTTTAAGCGAGGTTGATAGATTTAGAACAAGGAATGTTAAACAAACTCAAACTCGTGTACACATAAACAGGCATTATGGTATGCGTCATGTGTAGTGTCGTGCATGCATCTGGTTGGATGGTAGAGAGTGGATTGTTCCCATTCAGAACATTTAGCACTAACTAGTATAAATGGGCAGCGGATGTGCTTCAGTATTCATCACATATTTATCAAGAGGCAACAGGTGGGCATTGTCACTGAACAATAGATATAGGTATTTTAGTGTTTCAGCCAAGTAGAATGACTCCATCTTGTCTTTAAATTCAACGTCACTTGGCTTCAGGACATTGTTTATAGAGGCATATCCCTCCTCGAGCTTTGTGTACTTCTCAAAGGCCTGAAAGATCTTCCACGCATAATCACGGTATTTCTTGTCACCTGTGGCACGATACAGGTAGAACAGGCTCTCGATTGTTTCTGGTCGATGTATGTTATAATGAGCATGATACTACAACAGACAAAATTGTACCTTGAGTAACAACCTTAATGGACAAGAAAACAAAATCATCAAAAACAAAGAACGAAATCATCAGAACACATTGTAACTGCGAATTATAACACAGCACTTGATTTAGTAGTCTCATCCGAGATATGCTGTACATTGGCCTGAAAATAATTCCACAAGGTAACCTTGCTGATAAACAATAGAAATAAGTAAAATGAACTTAATTACTATGAAGTGCAAAACCAGTGGTGCACAATGAGTAAAAATTATTGGAGGGGTTTAGGTGAATAAGTAGGAAGAGCAACATGGATGCAAGATTTATACCAGCTTCCCTCCCAAAGGTCGACTGCCTTTCCACTCACTAGACGACATTGGTAAAATGAGTGCTAGGCTGCCTTGCATGGCTTCTGTACAGTTCAATTTGACTCCTGTTATAACGTGTAATCATCCATTCATATTGTGACTAACAAACATACTGTGATGTGTTAGTTTGAATTAATAATAAACATGAACATTATATGTATCAATCAGGTTACAACTGATTTTTTTATGAAGCTTCATTCATCATAGTCATGACACAAAATAAAATATTTAACTAACAAAGTGCATAGAGTAATTTTATTCACAGAGTTGATGGTTTGAATTGCAGTACAATGTATTATGCAAAATTAAAAATATCTGGTTATGTACGGGCCCACAAAATAAAGTATTATTATAATTATTGTTGCGATAACAGGTAATGGACAACTCATAATCGGTTGCTGTAATATGACTGATGGGTAATTTTCATGCATAAAATCACAGAAATGTGAACAATGAACCTGCTGGTACAATGCCTACCATAAACTGAAACCATTCTCTTGAGCTTCAACAGCTTAGTCAAACAGTTTGAAGCAGATGCACCATCCACTCCAGCATATACTGTAGTTAGAATGAAAGCTTCCAATGGGAAGATTAGGGATTAACTGCTAACTGTTGTTACATTCGAATTTGCATTATATCGGAGCATGTACAACAGTCAATGGTGTACATCAGTAATGAAAAGAACTAACTGCTGTTGACTCTAAAT
This sequence comes from Bimastos eiseni, assembly GCA_959347315.1. Taxonomy (NCBI): domain Eukaryota; kingdom Metazoa; phylum Annelida; class Clitellata; order Crassiclitellata; family Lumbricidae; genus Bimastos; species Bimastos eiseni. The sequence goes on along the minus strand of OY365809.1, from coordinate 30,151,077 downwards.
GTTTAGTCACAGATAGATCTTCTAGTGAATTGACCAGCAAAATCTCCATAGTTACTTAACTATCATCTCTTGGTAAATAATCAAGCCTATTACGGCTATTATACCTTATGACTTGAGCAGTTTAACCAGCATTTTGACATATAAAGCGATAGTTTATTAAGATTCTGTGATCAATCTTTACCGGAGCTGTTATCACTGTGTCTGCCTTGGCATCGGTGCTAAAGATGGCTATTTCTGGACTGAGACCAGTTGGCATTGACTCGTACATCTTAAAGCATGATGTTGCGAGATCGGCAGCCAGTTGCAAGTGGCTGGAATCGAGGCCATGAAGAACACCAAGGGCAAGGGTGCCAGGCAGAAAACATGACAGGTGCTCCTAAACAATCAGCCAATCAATATGCCATTCATTTGAAACTCAGTGTTTACAAACAAGATAGTAAAAACAATACTGTCACTAGTTATTCATTGTCATTAAAATTGTTACTATCAAAGTAATAATGATAAAAATTAATGCATGAATACCATAAAAAAATAAATGTATTAATTCATTACAAAGATTCACATAGCGCCACTTCAAGATTACTACTCGGGAACACTACCGACCCCAGCACGCAGAAAAGGAAAGTTTTAAGGCAAGTATATAAAAAGTCAGAGTTAACCCTGGAGAACAAGAGCAACGCTAATGGGAGTCAGTTCCAGAGCGTGGGACCAACCACTGAGAAGTCATGATTCTATTTAGTAGTTGTCTGGGCAAATGGGACGATCAGTATGCCTTGCTCAGTAGTGTGGAGAGAATGGAGACCTGGTAGTGGAGGTCATGAAGATTGGCAGGAGAAGGTCAAGCATGGACCGCTACAAAATCAAAGTCATAATACAGTCAGTAACTCAAGGAATATAACACCACTGAAGCTAACTCATAGTTAATCATATATTAACAAGAGAAAGTGAAAAGTTACCATTTCATTTTTAAACGATGCTCTGGGTGACATACTTGAGAGAGACCCAACAAACGCCAGTCCCCCTGGCTTGGAGTAGCGTAACAGATGTTTCTTTATTCCCTCCACAGCTATCAAGTAGTCATTCTTTAACCTTTATAAGCAACATATGACAAAATAATATATCAACCATCAACTTCTGTGGTTGACAATCTGTGTAGGTTATGTATGCATCCTTGTAAATCCTAAATGTGAAGACAAACCAAATGTGAGGGCAACAGCTTGGCACAGAAGTCAGACCACAACATAGTACTATTGTTGTATCAAATAGTACAGTAGAGAGGACACTCCTGTACAAAGACAGATGTCACTGACTGTTGACTCAACAGACATCCTTCGTACCAGTCTTTGGTCTTTCCAGTCTGTATCCATTGCTTCAGCAGATACTCGTAGTAACTGTCGGCACTTGCACCAACGGATATAGGAGTCGTCCTGTGAAAGGTGCCAGAAAAAGGATTGATGAAGCATGGTGCAAGGCCATCCATTTTCTCCAGACCATGAAGGTGCCAGGAAACAGCTCCAGCCTCTGTCTGCAGAGAAAACAGATGGCACTAAGCGATGATATAATTGTGCTAAAAATCTGTATGGCATTGCTACATATCGTATCTTTTAGATTTATATAGCGCCTCTCATAGAACACTATTCAGAAGTGCTCTTTGCACTGGCCTATTATGATGCTAAATGTCAGGTTTGACGATTAATGTCACAACAATTAGCAAAACTGTGCACAGTAAGCTGAAAGAGTCCCCAATGATGAGTTCACAAACAGGTGAAAAAAGCCTCTTAGATGCACAAAATCCTTGACAAAGCCTGGTACGCAAACCAAGCACTAGATGGCTCCAACATGTTCGAACTGAGGAAATTCTGCTTTTAGATGAAAATATTAGTCAAAATGACGCAGCAATTGATCAATCGACTGACATGGCCGATGACATGTGCAGAAGACATACATACCGTCAAGCCTCAAGGATCTGCTAAATGCACTCCATGATCTTGTGAGTTTTTACCAAGTCTAGATCTTGTGATTTTGATGTTGAAAATGACTGCCCTTTCCTTGCTACTAAGACAAAGCAGGAAAAAGCCCTGTGGACTCTACAGAACTGTTAGCTTTTACTTAATCCTTTAACAACATGTTGTATTGTTTCCCAGTCACTTTAGCACATGCTCGTCATTAAGCGAAGAAACAATTTGGTTTTAATAATTACATATGTCTGCAAACTTCTAGACAGACATGCCTGCAAAACCTTCTGACCTCATAAGTGCTGTCGTTTGTAGAGCGACTGAGATCAGTGAATTCCAGCTGAATGCTTCCACTTTCGGCTGTGCTGATCTCAATAAATGAAGCCTCTTGCTTCTTTAGGTTGATGCGATTACATGGAATCTTGGTGATACCTCGGAAACAGGGAGCAAACTTATCTCCTAACTCCTTCTGCAGTGTGTAAAAAAAATCAGTAATATCAGAATTAAAACATTATGAATATCAGAATTAATAATTACATATTTAATTACAGTTGACCTTTAACTCAAACAGAAAATAACAAAGGTTTTGTTTTTAAAACCACATTTAATGAAAGGCCAATTCCTTTGTTGCTGAAAGTAGTTACTGTAAATCAAATATAGGGTACAGTGCTGGTAAGAGGTATTTAAAAGCTTAAAAATAATCATCTAGATCATCACTTCTCAACCTTTTCAGTGTGATTGGCAGGAGTATTTTTCCATTGCAGTAGGACCGATGTCCAATTTATCATTCATATTTATTTTTCAACCAGATTTAATATGTTTTTCCATTGCAGCAGGACCAATGCCCCATTTATCATTCATATTTATTTTTCAACCAGATTTAATATGTTTTTCCATTGCAGCAGGACCAATGCCCCATTTATCATTCATATTTATTTTTCAACCAGATTTAATATGTTTTTCCATTGCAGCAGGACCAATGCCCCATTTATCATTCATATTTATTTTTCAACCAGATTTAATATGTTTTTCCATTGCAGCAGGACCAATGCCCCATTTATCATTCATATTTATTTTTCAACCAGATTTAATATGTTTTTCCATTGCAGCAGGACCAATGCCCCATTTATCATTCATATTTATTTTTCAACCAGATTTAATATGTTTTTCCATTGCAGCAGGACCAATGCCCCATTTATCATTCATATTTATTTTTCAACCAGATTTAATATGTTTTTCCATTGCAGCAGGACCAATGCCCCATTTATCATTCATATTTATTTTTCAACCAGATTTAATATGTATCAAAATTATTGATTCAAACACATTGTTAGACAAATCTTAGACTACATTATCATCTATATGAAGATAGCCTTGTAAGTGTTTTGGCCATGAATTATAAACATTTCTGCTTCTGGATTCAATTTGCAGATCAGCAACCGAGGGATCGTGGACTGGCACTGGTAAGCAGACCACAGGTTGGGAAGCAATGCTCTAAATTGATGACAAATCCTTTATTTAACCTATTAATTAATTATACTTATGTTCATACACTCGCCCAACATATCCGCTCAGTAAAGTTGTTAATATCATTATACAGTATAGCTATTATTTGAAGCCCTCATTGGAAGAACCGCAGAAGTCTATTTTCCGTTTATTGATATATCCCCCCCCCCAAATTTCTTTAAATCTACAGATATAATATATCTGTATACTTTTAAAAAAATTTAAAATTCTGCCCCTTTTGGAGTTCCTCAGGGTTCAGTGCTGGGTCCTTTGCTCACCATTCTCTACACCTCTGATATCAGTCCCCTGCTTACTCTATCTGGCCTACTGCATCAATTGTATGCAGATGACATTGAAGCTTATGTCCATTGCAAAACAGCTGCAGCAATGGTCTCGGTCCTCTCTGGATGGATGGCCTCGAATCGCCTCCTCTTAAATCCCTCCAAAACAGAATTCATATAGATTGGCAGTCGCAGGCACCTAGCTGAGCTGGATATGCAGATATTGGCTGAGACCTATCCTCACATTACTTTTTCATCTGTTGTGCGTGATCTGGGTGTATTGCTTGATCAGGAGCTTAGTCTCTCGCAACATGTAAACCAGGTTACTCGTAACTGCTACTATTAGCTACGTCAGCTTCGTGCAGCTATTCGCTCTCTTACCTTTGAGGCTTCAGTAGTCCTTGTTCATGCCTTTGTAACCAGCAGAAATGATCACTGCAGCGCTTTTCTGGCTGGTCTTCCCTGTGCCGTAGTGGTGCGTTTAGATCGCGTTCTTCGCTCTGCGGCCAGGCTTACTGGACATATACCAAAATTTTCACCGGTTTCAGCTTATATGCGCGATGCCCTTCACTGGCTACCGGTTCAACAACGCATCACTTTCCGCATTGCGACACTAGTTTGGCGGTGTCTCTCTGGTTGTGCGCCAGCCTACTTGACTGAACTGTGTCTGAACTCCTTTCACGTAAAGCTCTGCACTCTTCTGCTAAAGGCGAGTTTCTGGTGTCCAGGTCCCGCTCGTCGCTAATGATGTGTCGAGCTTTCTCAGTGGTTGGTCAGTCCACCTGGAATGGGCTCCCGGTTGCCCTCCATCTTCCCCCTTACAATGATCTACCTACCTTTTCTAAGCTGCTAAAGTCATTTCTTTTTGACCCAAGCGGGGAGCCCCTCTGAGTAGTTTCCCTTGAAGAGGCGCTATATAAATTATCGAAATGAATGAATGAATGAATAACTACGAAAATATCAGGTCAAGCTGTCCAAGACGAGATTGAGATAATATGCTACATCTTAAGACTGATATGCTCAGAGGCGGTGATCTCGTTTGACAGGTAGGGGAGGACACCCAATGAGAGGGGTATGAAATGTGGGGGACACATGTCTAACTTGTCCTCCCTCTCTTAAAGGTGGGGGGACTTGTCCACCTCGACCCCCCCGGGATCGCCGCCCCTGGATATGCTAAGACCAAGGTTACATCCTGGCACAACAGCCCAAATACACCAACAATCCAACCTGTTAAAATTTATGTACTAAGGAAAAAGCAGCCATTATTAAAGTATGCATCATGCATGCAAAAACAGCAGCATGGCTATGTTTTAAACTATTGTGTAAAAAAGCCTTCAGCTGCACATAGCCCAAATCATAGCTACCTACTTTGTCCAAAGATGACGAGGTCTTCACAAAAGGCTATAAAGTAACTGAACTAACCGATAACTAAGATTAAAAAAAAATGACAGCAGCATCGAATGCAAGAAATCGAAACAAAAAGTTCATCAATGGAAAGGTAAGTTCACAGTTACAACATATTACGTTGATACATACAGCTTTTTCTAGGAAAACTTTATCACCGGACAAATGAAAGGCACTCAAAAGTCCACCAAGCACTCGAATGGTCATTTCAAACAGCTGCACCTCTCCCTTGTGCTCATAGGTAAGGCTTTCTGCAACCCACTTCCGTGCAAGAGCAAACTCTACGTCACACAAATATAACATGTAATCAAAAATCGTTTACATAAATTAAAGTACTGTGTTCACTTCTGTGCATTTACTAATCTCAGTAAGGATTAATCACAAGCAAATCTGTCATTGCTCAAAATTGCTTATTCACAAAAGGCTGATCTGCCTTAGTGGACTTTCAGGCATTGATCCCATTATAGCTATATTTAGACAAACCATCGAGTGAAGCATTGTGCATTAGACATCAGCTAAACAGAAGTAAATTAACAGAGATGAACCGAAACTAGGCTCGGAAATCTGCTTGGCCGAGTTTAGTAGTACTCGGCATACACTCAGACTAACAATGGGTCAGAGTTTTAATAAAAATTGACTTTCCGATTTCATGTTTTGAAAATTGGATCTTTTATTTACAAAGCGACAATGAACCTAACTAAAAACACAAACAATGTTACTATTAATTTTTACTAATTACTACTTCCTAGTGTAAACTGAGGCAAAACAAAACAAAATCATAAAAATTGTGAAAACTGCCAAACTAACAATCAAGAGAATGAGACTTTCTTTAAATATTTGAAACTTGAACTCAGTACAATTCAACTCGTAAAACTCGGTACTCTGACTCGGCAGAAATTGACACTCGGTTCATCTCTATAAATTATAATAACAAAACAATACAATTTCACCTACCACTTTATTCATTCATTTATTTATTACAGAAATTTTATATTGACCTTTTTCCAACATTTTTTTTGCTCAGATGTGCACACACACGCCTTGACGGCTCAACTGCAGTTGTACTGCAGAGCAATTGTGCGCAAAGGACTTGCTCAAGGTCCCTACACAGTGACTCCCCGGACGAGGGTCGAACCTGCTCACTCAGCGCACACTGAGCATTACAGGATGACCAATCGGCCACTGTGCCACTTGTAGTGACTCAGTTTTCATCACTGACACTGAAGCTAACTTTTTATATTTTAACTTCACAGCCTGAGTCCTGATGTGTAGGTCATAACTGATAATTTACCTCTACCTCAATGTAATGTTACTAAGACTTTCTAGGCTTCTATGTACCCCCTCAAAAGACACTCGAAATGCATTTCCCCACAGAGTCTGTTGTCTTTCTCTGCAGATTATCGTTCCTGGTTTCAATCAAACATCCATAGATTTCAGTAGACATGTCGATTTCACTCAGCAAAGACTCTTTGATAGATGCCTCATGCAGTGAAAGGCTGCCACATAGAAGTTCATTTAATGAGCATATGTTTAAGAACCTCAAAAAAGAAGAACATGATGACGATGATTCAACCTTGATTAAGGCCCATGATGATCAGAGTGTCCAGCGAGTCAACAATGGTGAGTCCAGCTGACATCCACTCGTGATAGGACTTGGAAAGTGGTTTCAATTCATCGTGACCCCAAGCATACTTCTTGTACGCATTCCACGCATGCTTAAAGGCACTCACAATGGCCACTTGTTTCGCATTCTCTGGCCCTACACATGTATACAAAACAATAAAAAATTATATCACATGGCTCTGATTGAAAGCAACAAAAATAAATGATTGCAACTTATTAATCACATTTGATTGGTAGCATTAGTAGCATGCCACTTGCACAGGCGCTAATCACAGTTCAAGTTTAAAACTTACCAGTGAATTTTTGAGTGTGAACGGATGACATTCGGAAATGCTGATGCAGCCGTACAGCATTCTAAAAGATAACATCAAACTCACCAGTATTAAAGCCTGCCAAGGTAATGATATTATAATGATATTAACCGCATTCATTCAATACAAAGATTTTTAGAGCGTCCTTAAAGGCCAACACTGATGAGTGCTCTCAGCTATAGCATGGCTGAAAAGGAGAGCTGTGAGGTGTGTATATCAAAAGAGTCACAGTAGACACAGAAGGACAAGTGTAGCACCAACAAATGTCTGTTCCAGAGCAAGGGATCAACCACTGAGAAGATTCTTAGGAGCTGTGTGGGCAGAAGGGATGATGAGTACGCCCTGCTCAGTAGAGCAAAGAGAGAGCGGTGACCCAATACACTCACACATAGAGCAGCAGAGGTCGCAAAGATAGGTTGGGCGAGGCCCAACAAGGACTTCCAGACAAAAGTGGTGATCCAGTACAAGATTCACTTTTCACTTTAAAAATTATACACATTACATCTTGCCATTACTTTATGCAGGAAGTGTCTGTTTTTCATATTAATACTGCTCATTAATATTTCCATCATCCTCTTAAGCCAAACAAACATAAATCTGACTGAGAAGAGAGTTCTCAAAATTATAATAATCAACTTAAAAAGGAAGGCAATTCTTGTAAGCTTCAAGTAATAACAAAGTAGCCAAAATGTTTTTTTTAAACTAAGAGGGAATCAGTATTTAGAATGTTCTGAAACAGTGATAAACTCTCTGATCGTATTAAAAGATAGCACAATATAAACCAACCTGATTTTGGCGGTCACTTTTCCCAGAATCAAGTGAAGAAGACAGATTGTCGAACTTCCCACTCTTCTGTTCATTAAACACTGTGGCCGGTTTCTGAAGCCCTGCGTTAATTGTCGTCAATTCATTAAGCAAACGATATCTGACCTTGAGTCCAACAGTGCTAGATGCATCACGGGTCAAGTTGAAGATCAAATAGACAGCGAATGTCACAACCGATGCCAGCAACAAGTAGACAAATTTTCGCTCAAGACTTGGTAGATTTCTCAATTTCTGTGAAACAAGGTTAAGCCACCAATTCAGTAGATTCATTCATTCATTCATTCTGAGCATTTATATAGTACCCCTTCAAGAACCTACTCAGGAGCACTCCTCCCAGCCCAGCCACAAGTAAAGATAAACAGACTTGAGGGACTTGTAAAAACTTGATGGTTGGGCCACAAGCAATGAGGGGAGCTCAAATGGGAGATCATTCCATATTGAAGGGCCCACAAACGAGAAACCATGTTGCTGCCTAATAGCCATGTGAGCACATGGAACTAGAAGCACACCCCTCGTCGCAGAGTGAAGCACCCGATGCGCTGTGATACTAGAGCAAACTGTGGCATTTCCTCCTTATCAATCATGGCTGTATAGTATGCTAGTTCCTGTTTGTATGTGCATGTCCAATCAAAGGGTGTACAGTCCAGTCCACCTAAATGATGAGAATGCATCTATTCCTTGTGCTAAATACACATGACTTTGAATACACTGCGATTGTATGCCTACCTAAAACATGAGCTAAACTTCAGCATGTTTTCTTCTTTGGCAAACACCCTTTCATCAGGGCTTGTCGTGGCATTATTAATGTTTAGGCTTGTAAAGCTTTTTATAAGAAATAATTTTCATGACACTTGGCTAGATCATCAGGTGACATTATTGTGAAATTCCATTAACTTGATGGATATGGTGAGTCATTAACATGAGGTATGCTAATGACTCAGCATGTAAAAATGATACAGGAAGTATAAAAACATGGCATCATTTGTTCATTCCATGTTTCCAATCATGACCCAATGTGAGAGTGAATAAATACTTTTCTAATAGATCTATGGTCAAAGATATATGTAAACCCTTCACCGACTATCATTGGCTGTTGGTCTCCACCGAGCTGATGTGATATTCACCATATTAATAATTTTCTTTTAATTTGAAACTGACAAGCCACAGTATGATTGGAAACATGGAATGAACAAATGATGACAAGTTATTACAGTAGTCGAATTAACTTTTCACAGCCATGCAAAGGTCTCATTACATTATACATCTAATTGAACCAACACCGCCGCCTACCAAACGAAGGACTAGTCAATTGGTTTGTCAGCTCTGCACACTAGTGTGTTAGCCATTGCTCTGCAGTCCCCATCTGCCATTCTGTTCCTTCATCACTAAAGTTTTCAAATCGCTCCATAGTCATCACACTGCCTCTTTGGAACAAACTCATTAGATCCATCCTGTGAACTCACCAAAACCTCACATCTTGCTTCTCCCCACAGGTCTTTAACTCATAACTGAAATGCTCTCACATTCACTCTCACATTGGGTCATACTCATACATAAAAATAGAACAATTGAAAAGCTGCTGTCAAACGCCGCATAAACGTTTGTTTATATCATAAACATAATATTTGTATCTAAAATCCTCAACTAAAACTGTGCGTATACTTATATCATACCATAGCCATATTATGCAGTTTGTACCTATACTATTTACATAAAATTACAAGTTTGGGGGACCGTAGTGGTGAACACACTGGGACGCAGTGCTTGAGGAACCGAGATCGAGACCAGTATCCTGCCCCATGGTTGACATCTTTCTTTCGCTAGGCGGTGGTGTTTGTTAAATATGAGTTGCATAGCGTAATGGACGCCCTGCGTGGCTGCCGACGATTAAATTTGACTCCTGTAATAACTTGTAATCGTTTGCTCATACTGAACTTGTACTCATACCGCGGTTTGTCAGTTTGAAATTAAAACGAAAATTATTATTATTACGGACAAATCGTCTGCAGGCGAAGTTCGGCCGTTATAAACACGAACATTTTTCTTCTACGGCCGAACCCATACAAAATTATCGAAATAAGACCTCTGTATATGCACAACCTTTGGCGCATGCGTACTGTTAAAAACATCCTAAAATGTTTAATATGCGTTGTGAGGGTTGGTTAGGGTCAGGTTAAGCAGTGTGAGGGTCGATTAGGGTCAGGTTAGGCGTCGTGAGGGTTGTTTAGGGTCTGGGTTAATGTCATTTTAAAACATTTTGCGGATAACTTTCGGCCGCAAAATTTTGTTCGTGCGTTGAGGGCCGAACTTTTGGCCGTAGAAGACCCGCGCTCTTATTACATTATTCACAGATGATCCACTCACCCTAAACATTGCGCAACTTGTTGGTTGAGAAAGTAACGGACTGGCTGTTATGTGCGATCCAAGTGTTAGTTATGTTTTTAAAACAGTGGAAACCATTATTTAAAGTAACAGCAATTGATCACGAAAATTTAAAATAAAACATGCAATGTTCGACAACAAGTCAGGAAATACAATACATGGGACTGAAAAGTCAACAATGTCGTGCGATTAGTTGGAGCTTCGCCCTCTGGCGGAGAGAAAAGTGCATATTACATTACCACGCCAAGGTAACGATGAGGTCCTGATGAAAACTCTTCAACGTGACTTTATCGACGTCTACAGTCTTAATTTGCTGCCATAAGATGCCGTTAATGGCAAGACACAGAGTTTTGCACGTTGTTGTTACATGACTCTGACTCTTTGATAGTTGACCCCGCCTATCGATTCTGTTTTGGTTAAGCGCCAGTGAATAAGCTGGTTCCCGCGGCTTCGCTTCTGTGGGCGCTGTAGAAATGTTGAGATTATGATTAAGATTACAAATATGATATATGGCACTCTTTCAAGCTGGCTACTCAAAAGCGCTCCCAACTCAAGCCCGGACAAAAAGGTAAGTTAATTGCTTCAACACTTAAACTTGAATCTTAAAATGTAGTTGCTTGCCCTTCCGACACAAATGCAGAAATACCTTTCAACCAGAAGAAAGCTAGCAGCAGTCTTTTGGCGAAATAATATCAATCTCAAAATCTCAATGCGATTACGGCCACGTGTAATGTCACGTGCGGATTGCGGTTCGTTCAGAAGTGCATACTGGTCATTGACTAGAATTTATGCAGATATTGGTCGTTGGTGTTAATGCCTTGCATTTTTTTAATTTCCGGTGTGAAAGAGTTTGCGGCGAAAGTGTTGAAACTGTTAAATACAAAATACAACCCATTGATTTTTCCAGAATGGCAGACAAGTAAGCAGCCATACTGAAACAATGTCTGTATTTTTGTATGCCTGTTAGCTAATTAATATAGATTAGGGTGATTGTTTTATAACATATAACACCTAGCATTTAAATATATTTTATGTCTGTCCTGTGATGCTGCTACATTTAGTAATTTATGGTTTTGACAGATAAACTAATGATTGAAATTCACTATATGACATGTGAAAGTTGATTGTAACTAGGAATTCAACCTTCATGAGTTTGACGCAAAGCATGTTTCTACTGTCTGTCAAAAGATCATTCATTATGCTGAACGCCCTTTTGCAGTTTGCATTTGAAACTGGAATCGAAAGTAGGGGACTAGGGGCCTACATAGCATGTTGAACTTGAAGCTGAACATCTTCTGGTTTTTAGACTTGATTACAAAGGACATAACATCAAAACTGAATGCTTTCAAAGCAAATTTAGCACTGTTGTGCATAACATGGCAATTGCAGATTGCCTGTCCAATATTGTTATTTCTCAGCGTGTAGCTTCTTATAAACTCAGGAGTGTTTGCTGTGATTAACGAAGGCATTGTCTGCGCTGTATTATGAGACCAAGATCAAGCTAAGCCCATTGCTTTCAATAAGATGTTGTGTTACAGTACTGTTCATGTTGCCTGGATTTGGATAATGTCATTGAATTGTATCATCTTTTGTAACTATTAACCTATTATTGGATTCATGGATTCTGGGACAAAGTAAGCATTGCCCGGGACACGGGACGGCCTGGGTCGATTCCAGGACTCTCCCGTCCATTCCGGGGTGGTTGGCAACCCTTATGACACCAATTGAGTTCATCTTACAGTTCATCTTCTTAACATGCATGTTAAGTTTGCTAATAGTTTCAAACTATTAAATCATTACGTTTGTACAGATGCAAGAGGATCAAAGCATTCTATGGCATTTATTTTTCTGTGCCTCATTTAATAAACTTCCACATCATTGTTTTAGTTCTGGGGACAAGAAAGCTCAAGATGCGAAACTGAAGGATGCTATCACTAAAAAACTAATTGAAACGGGTGAACGAGAAAAGTAAGTGTAGCGTGCACGAACAGTCTATGTCTTATTAGACGAATATATAAAGTAGATCTTCCTATTGTACTGTTTTGAGTTTTGTTTGGAATTGAACCTAAATGGAGTGCATCGAGTCCCACTAGGAGTTGCCTGTGCATGAGCCAGGTTCTGTATAGTGGATGCATGTGTACCTTGAGTAATCGGGTGCGTAGCAAATCATCGAAACCCGAATCTCTGAAACTGATTTCTGCCGTATCACTGAAGACGAAGCTGGATTGATGAAAACAATTCTGCTTAAATGGATGCTAGATCGATGAAAAGAATTCACGCAGAAGCTGATTGTTGAATGAATTGCGCTGTTTTGAGACAGTTCAGCGTTCTTCAATAGTACATTGCTGTTTTTGGGGAATCAGGCTTTTTGGCCTTTTAAGCACTTTTGGGGGATTCGGACTTCGATGATTTGGGTTGATCCTGAGTAATAATTTAGCAGGTTAGAGACCTATACTTATTGATTGCCGGCTAATTGGCTTGATGAACATTCTTGAAAAATTAGATGATATTACACAGTACAGTATTTAGAAGTTATGCTTGCCTTATGAATTTCAGCTACATTTCAGTTTATGTGTAATGATGGCTGTGATGCTCATACTTGCAATGCTGCAATAGGGTTTTGATAATATGTGCTTTACTGGCCATAGCCATTGCAACAATACGTAAGCATAACTCTGTTTACACAATTTAATCAGAATTATGCTTCTTGTGAAGGTTGACTAGCACGTGCATCAAAGTTATAGGGCCGCCCTACAATATGATGTGCTTGGTGTATTTGGTTTATAGATTGGCTGCTGGCATAATATAATGATTGATACACACATATGTGTGGGTCACTGGGAGTATTGGCCAGTCCATTGAGATTACATGTATTTTTTATTTCACTCTTATAGTTCAGCTCATGTTAGTGACTTGAAGCCTTTGAAAGACTGCCCCAAGTGCTACACATGGCACACATGTGCTTAGTCTTCAGTACAATCAAGCATGTTTTTGAAAATAATTATATCATAAAAGAAATTGAATTCTTGGATGACAAATCAGCTACATTGCTCTGCATTCATTCATTCATTACAAAGATTTAAATAGCGCCCCTTCAAGGCTACTACTCAGGAGCGCTACCGACGTTGGCACGGCTAAAAAGAACAGTTTTAAGACGAATATAAAAGAGTGAGTGGACCCTAGGAACAGCTGCAATGCGGGAGCATGTTCTAGAGCGAGGACCAGCCACTAAAAAGGCATGATTTTGATTAGTAGTTTCACAGGCAAATGGGACAATGAGTATGCCTCGCTCAGTAGTAGAGCGGATAGTGCGATGACTGGTTGCACTCAAAGTACAGTAGCAAAGATTAGCAGGGGTGAGACCCAGCAAGGACCACCAGACCCACGCGATGATACAGTATGAGATTTGCTGTTAGAGTGGAGCCAAGTATAGCACATCTAACATATAGCCAGAAACATGGGCAAATTTCGGAGTGCCCCGGCATGGCAGAAAGCCTGCAGGACCTGGTCCAGGCTCTACAACTGACCAGCTGGAAAGCTTACATAGAGTGAGCAGCAGTAATCTAGTCAGGCTATGATGATTCTGATGAATGCATAGTAAATGGTGAAATAAAGATTAACCTTTATTTTGTTTTATCACCTGTGAATATACTGGTTCCCAAAACTTTGATTTACTGGGTTTTACAGAAATCCCAAGATTATGTTCACAATAGCTTTGTGAGTTTTAGAAAGACATTCAGTATTATATATTATGGATCATGAATGCTTGAACATGGATGCTTGAAATGAGATATTTGTAGTGCACTGACCTAATATGAAGTCTGTATTAATACTGTAGCTAGCATTCTATTTTTAAGTAAATGTTTAACATCTTCTATTAGCTTTACAGTCTTAAGGAAAATTACCATTTGTTTAATGGTTAACAATTTAATAATCAGTTTGTGTGTGTTCAATTATTATCTTCAATCTCTATTATCATCAAGATGTCATGTCACATCGTCGCTTTGCGACGGTTGACTACATAAATGGGAAAGTGATGTCCAATGCTTTCTGTCTCGTACGATGTTCATTAAGCTTGTGTCTTTTAAATCAGTCCATGCCATGACATTGTCAAACCAGCAGATTCTGGGTCTTCCATGACTTCAGCTTCCTTCCACTATACCCAACATCACACTGTTCTCAATACTGTCTTTCTGCTGTGTCACGACGTGTCAAAAGTACCGCAGTTTTCGGGATTTGATGTGGCCCATGAAAAACAGTTGGCTGTCAACTTTCAACATTTTGCTGTCAACTTTCGCCATTTGATACACTTGTTCGTTGGTCACCATTGCTGTCCATGGAATTCTGAGCAGTTTCCTCAAGCACTTGTTCTCAAATGCTTGTATGCGTTTCTCTTCTTCTTTCTTTATTGTCCACGCCTCACAACCATACGTGGCTACTGGCCACGCCAAGGCCTTCATGAGTCGCAGTTTGGTTTTAGTACTGACTGATTTATTTTTCCAGATGCTTACCAACTTAAACATGACTGACATTCCCATGGCTAATCTTGATTTTACGTCACTCACGCAGTCCCCGTCCTTCGTTACTCTGTTCCCCAAGTATGTAAATGAGTCCACTTGTTCCAGTTTGCATCTGTCCACCTTGATCAAAAGTGTTATTTGTCATTACTTTTGTCTTTGTTACGTTAATCGGCATACTCTATTCTTTTGCTGATATCTCAACACGTTGCACCAACTCCTGTAAATCCTCTGGTGAAGTGGTCAGTAGCACGATGTCATCAGCATATCTAAGGTTATTCATAGTCTTCCCTCCAATCCTGAATCCCTTGTGGTATCATAGTAGTGCTTTTTGCATTACCTGCTCTGCCTGAATCTTAAACAGGCTTGGTGATAAATTACATCCTTGTCAAACTCCTTTCTTGATACTAAACCATGTCGACATAATTTCGTCTGTCTTGACAGTAGCTCGTTGTTGTTTGTATTACATATTTGTAGTACATAGAGCTGTACCAATATCACTTTTTGCCGATTATGCCGATACCCGGTTATTTAGCCGATTATTTCATTGTCTTTCCTAAGAAGCCCGGTTCCAAAAGATAGACCTACTGCTACCGTAGGAGACGTATGCATGTAGTTGGGGACTAATCCTAGGCAGGCAATACAGATTAGACACACCGCCCGCCGTCGAACTGTGCCCAGGGTAATTAAAGGCCAAAGAACCGCTGGCCTATTCACAACCACCCATCTAGTCTCAGCCTGTCAGGCGATTGGCTGCTAGCATGTATTCATTAGGCATGCCTCCACCATGTACATTCATCAGTTTCTCTGTTGAATTGGCCAGCCGTTCCTTGGCTTGAATTGGTCAGCCATTCCTTGGCCCATAAGCAGGCACTATGACTCACACTGGACAAGACCCATGTTGACACATTCCCACGGTCTATACTAGCAATGTGGGTGGTCTCACCACGGGTCTGAAGAAGTCATTGGCTCGACGACACGATATGGGAACGGAACGAAAAACCATCCTTCACAGACCCAGTGATGTTACTGCCGTCATTTTGCTTTTAAAAGACTGAAAATAATATTTTAAAATGTAAACAAATTTTTACATCGGCGCCGATTATCTTGCCGACATCCGATATTGCGATATCAAGAGCAAAACCGAGTAGACAATTTTCACCGGGTACCGAATCCGAGTCTTTGGATGAACTATTTGTCAGATCCGGGTACGAACCGAATAGTAGCGGCAAATTTGATCAGCGAGTAGTGGTGGCGCTGGCCTTGAAAATTTGGTATGCAATAGCGGAAATACGCATGTTCCACACATGATGTTTATTTAAAACATATTGAAAAACGTACAAAAAATTGATCTTTTATCTTTCTTTTGCTTTGCAATTGCATATTTTGCTTTCGTGCTGGGCTGCCACTACCAGCGAGTACCATCCGTAGGCAAAGCGTAGTTAACCTGCCATGTGCACGGCTACAGAGAACTATCTTAGTCAACGCTAAGTCTATAGCAATATCCTTTATATAGCATATTTTCGCATTCTAGGCTATAACAATATATTTATTATTTAATAACTTTATTTGTCAAAAAACTGTAAAACCTTGTTATAAAATGTGAAATAGGAAGGTATCAACGATGTTTTTATTATCTATCTACTGCTTACTGGAAAGTGGGTGGAGCCAATTCACACGGGAAAATTACTGATTTGGTTGCAACTTGGGGAATGCAACCAAAAGAAATTAAAATGTATAAATTAACATCATTATTCTAAAGAAAATTCAATTGAACGTTAAGTTCTTGTTTAATTAATCAATAACTTATAAGTAAATCTGTTAGTCCTAAATTTATTTGATGAAAAAATATTATTGTATCAAAAAAATTATTATTTTTCGAAAAGCTATTTTTAGTTATTTTTGCGCGGGTAATATTTGCTGAGGCAAATACTTCCGAATAGTCCAATATTCGGCCGAGGCGATTTCCGGATATGCCCTACCGATGTCTCTATAATCGGCCCAATTACCGTATATACTCGACTATAAGTCAAGAAATTTAAGACTATTTCAGGACGGTGAAATATATCTTCGACTTATACTCGAGAGACAAAATAATGGGAGATTTTCAGACCAAATGTTCAACATTGCAAAACATTGGTTGGTTTCACATGGTAGGACTCTTCTAACTGGCACTATATTTCGCTGAGCAATCCACCGAACTTCTTCGCCGAAAGACAGCAGATATCAGGCTATACCTCTCGATTTATGACGACAGCATGCATTAATATTGATCTGCCCATAGTAAAATATATATTTTGCAGAATTTCTCCGCCAAAAGACAGCAGATATCAAGCTATACCTCTCGATTTATCACTCGTCATTGATTTTATGGGTGCGACTTATATTCGAGCCGTCAATTTGGACAAAACTAGCACTTCGACTTATACTTGAATTGACTTATAGTTGAGTATATACGATAATCGGCGTACAGCTCTAGTAGTACATGTATTAAATCTGACAACTTCAGCGCTCGAAGTCCGATACGGCAGGACGTTGATAGAATGCTTATGTTGAACCTCTGATATTCATTCTGATCATTGAGCTTCATCTATTGATGACGGTCTCATGCACTTCATCATAACAAAGTTTTGCAGTAAATGTTTCAAATCATTTTATACAGTGCTTTTGAAAGCTTTTGTGATTTGGCGTGTAAAAACATAAAGCTCTGTCAAACATAAAGTTAGTTATATAGTTTACTTGTGTCAGTAAAGATTTTATGTCACCTGACAGCTTAACTGAAGTTGCAGATTTGGCACTGACTGTTTTCCTCAGCACTTTTGCAAGATAAAGTAGCTGCCAAAGGTCTTAAGTTGCACACTTTGTTACAGACTGAAGGAGTTGTTACGAACAAGGCTTATTGAATGCGGGTGGAAGGATCAACTTAAAGTCCACTGCAAAGGTAAATTATGATGGGAGAATAAAGTTTTTGCTAGATTATTTGAACCCTTAGAGTTTAAGCAGATGGCATCAGTTTTGAGAATACTACAGTCAATACCAGGCCAAGGTGAAGGTTAAGTATTAGCTGGATGTTGAGGAATAATAGGATGTTTATTTGGAATTACATGAAGGAAAGTCCCAGATTGCATGCATTACCTCCCTTTATTTGATCTATAATAATAATAATTGTATTTGTTGAGTAACTGTTTGTTGCATTTGCTGAAACAATGTGTAATTCATGTATTGCATTGAAAGTTTTGTGTATCATTTATTATAATAGGCTTCCTCTTATGCTAGGCAATGCTTACACTTCATGGTCTAGCTCTGAGCTACCTTTCATGGTGGTCATAGTCCACCTGCACTTAATCCCACCAAGACAAACTTAAGATTAGCCTTTGTTGGCCATCTGTTTATTCTTACTTACAAAAACCAATGTATGATATATTGTTTTCATGTCTTTTTCACTTGGTGGTGGTCGGTCCATGGCGTTGGATATCACTGAAGGATCCATCGTTTCTCATTTCATTTTGCTAACATCATTCTCTTGATACTCGTGCTTTAAACGTGAATGAATAAATTAGCATATCTAAGTATCTCATAAATACCAATAAAAAGAATAACTAAAGACTGAATTTCTGACAAAATTTATATTCGTTATTTCACTAACAACTAGCTTTGTCTGGGATTGAATTTTGAACTCATTGGATGCACCACTTTGTCCTGAGATTGTGTTAATGTAGCATTATTCAACGATGTCCCGATTGCTAGTGTTCTATTTAGTGAGAATTCCAGGTCACGTTGTGGTTGTTTGACTAATGCGCCTGATTGATTTGCTTATAAAATTAGCCCATCCTCATATGATATAAATGTTATTTAATGAAATGTCAGAAGATTTGGCAAACTGCCCAGATATCTATATCTGAAGTAAGTTGTATGCTGAAAATAATCACATTGACCTAGATATTCACATAAGATATGATATTGTGGCAAAATTGCCTAGCTGATTAGCAATTGTTGTCTACAATGTCTCACTACAATGTCTCACTTCGGGTATATATATATATATATATATATATATATATACTTCCTATATTCCTATATACACAATTCCTATATATATATATAAAAATATATATATATATATATATAGGAAGTGTGTGGATTGAGTAGTGTGTGTGAAGTCAGAGTGAAAAAGAAAGAGAGTAATCATGGAAGCAGAGAGAGTTGTCGGAAGTTATGATAGTCCGTCGCTGTTTGATAAAGGGCAGTCATAAGTCGTCGTTGTCGTAGTAGTTGTAAAGACAGCGTTCTGTAGAATAACTTTTCGATGACTGTGGATTTTATCGAAGAAACAATGATAAATCAGTAGGGATCGAGTCGAAGTTATTTGTAATGAGCTCAGATCGTTGACATTGGCAATCTTCCTCATATCTGCGCCAACAAGCCAGACTTACCTCGCGGATAGTCGGACCTGGGCAAACAATACTGTGGCCTCCTGAGGGTACCAGAGAATTAAGGGGAGGTGAACCAGAATTGTTGCAACCGATACCAAAGGGTAGAATTGAGGTGCACCACAAAATTGATACCTCATTGGCGAAGAACAACCATGAGTTACGTAACAATATATATTTCATTCTTGCCATGAAGAATTTAAAATATAGTACAGAAAGTTTGTAGGCTTTTATTCTATGATATGTTTCAACTTGTAAAAATGCAATGCTGTGTCTGCATAGCCAATTTAAGATATGTAGCATTTCATTAATAATCATAATTCTAACTGTTTAATTTTTGTTGTGCTGACCACTAAACTTAATGTCTTATTGTTACAGAAATTGTAAGGCAGCGAGGTCTTGAGAACATAACCGTGGATGATCTAGTGACGGAGATAACACCAAAAGGAAGAGGTCAGTCTCATGCGTTGCTTCAATAATTACAGCTAAGATTTCCAGCCCAATACCTTTCAGCATAGTATCACATGATTCCAGCATAGGCTGGGAAGTATATGACAAGTCCTGCAATGCATGTTCCTTTGTGCTCAGGACCTTGGGATTTCTCCATTGCTGGTTAAAGGACCTAGTGAGTTAAATAATGAAATAAGTACCTCCCTATGTTACATTTGGGATCTTTACTTAATAGTCTAGGAGCACAGTCACTTTAATACTATTAGGAATTTGTCTGTATTAAAATATTACCTTTCATATTGTTCTTAATTTATTCTAAACGTCCATGATTGCTCTGCAAATTCTTTACAAACTTTAAAGAAAATAATTTCTGAGAGGTGACAACTGTTATGAATTTCTTATACCTCTGCTAAGTCTTCATAAATCTATGTATATTAGGTATATGTATGTATATTAGTATATTAGGTACCATCTAGCAGACAGGATTGCCTCTGACTTTGTCTGGGCTTCTGGTCAGACCATTGAGGCAGAACCCAGAGAGGCACTCTTGAAGTATTACTTTGCTGGATTGATCCATTGATGTCAGCATATTTTATGGAAATATGCAGGGCCGTACCGAGCTATAATTGCGCCCTGTGCCTAGCTAATTGACTCTGTGCGTAGCATCAATTTGGCGCCCCACATTTTGAAAATAGTGCATTTTATGGAATAATAAGTTATTCCAGCCTGAAATTTGCACCCTTTCCACATTTGCGCCCTGGGTCTAGGCCCCACTGGCCCTCTCAGTAAGGCCCTGGAAATATGTATTGAACTTAATTTTGTTGTCAAGTGTAGGTTAAAAGTCAAATGAATCAGTATACTTCATGTATGTATGTATGTATATTTTGCTAACTTACTCGGATTTTCATCATTTCATTGGGTTACTCCAGTTGAGTCATACCTTTCAGATGAAATTGCCATCTTTCCAAAATTAAAAATTTAACTTTTAATTTATATTATAGATTGCATACAAGGAATAACATGGTAGTGATAATTTTATGGTGTTTCAGAAAATAAGCACCTCAATTCCAGTTGTAGTCTGTAGACATAAATCAACTATGGAATATGCCAATGCAGTTACAAATAACTTGCTGATATGCAACTTAGCCTTTTAATGACCAGCATTATTGATTATGCCTTACGTTTCGCTACGCGCTGGTCATTAAAGGGTTAAAAGGTTTTCCTCTCTTTTCAGACATACGCAAGTTTATTCTCTTATTCAGACATTGATCAAGAAATATGATTAATTTGATTGTTGTTTTAGCAACTGTACCTGACCAAGTGAAGAAAGAACTGTTGCAAAGAATTAGAGCATTCATATCCCAGATTTCATAATAGCAGCTATTACTGCAGAACAAAAGCCAGACATACCATACTTGTAAACTATTTCATGAACCGCATCTACTATACCTATGAAAATGCTCACAGTGTACTTTTTATGCAGCCGTGGTCAGCATAAAAGATCTGGTAGAAATCGCCAGCTAACAGGATATGGAGTTGATGTTAGAAATATAAAAGATGTTTTTTTTTATCGCTGACAATTTCATCAATGTAGCTTTATTCTTGGACATATTGGTGTTCAGAGTGCATTTATTAGAGTGTGAAAATTTGGACTTTACTTGCAATCATTTTCTGCTGAATTTGGTCAGACTTTTGTTTTTTTCGTAAAAGAACAATCAAACAGTAAATGCTACCTCTAAGATTTAAGAGAACAAAACGTGTATTGCATAACTATGCTTGGTGATGAGAAGTTGGACTTGAATGCTAAATGATCTGCATTTGTTTCTCAGTTGCTTAGTACATGCTTGCCAGTAAAGGGTTAATCGAAGCTGAAAGAAAATCTAGATAAATATACACGCACACCATACACTGCTTGCTGTATAACCGTTTAATATTCTCAGTCAAAATAAAAATAAAGTCATTTAGACGAGAAATGTATGAAACGTATAGGACAGAACCATGTAATGTTGCGTTGTTCTAAACCGCATTCACACCACTTGCAGGTGAAATTTAGTACAGTCATTAATCACTGGAGACAGGTTTAACGTAAAAATTCATAAAGTTATGAAAAAAGCTTACCAATCGATCATTACATGCATGTATGTACAGGTATTTACATTAAAAAATATTTGTGTACATTTCAAGCGTGAAATGTACATACCGAATATGCATATATATATATGCATAATGTTAAGAAAAAAGCCTACCAACCGTTCATTACCTAGTCATATGTATGTACAGATATTTACATAAAAAATATTTGTGTACATTTCATAGCGTGAAATGTACCTACCGAATATGCATATATATATGCATAGGAGAATTTCCTACTCCCAAGATATTAACGCTCCACGTCATCTGGCCAGTAGGCATCAGAAAGGTAAGAGGAGACGTCGTCATCGCTGCTGCTGCTACCACTGCTGCTGCTGGCAGTGGTGCTGTCATCATCCTGCCTTCTTGACCTTTTGTTTCTCTGGGCATCACGAAGATCTTCCAGGATCGCCTGTTCCCAGTGTACACGAACAAGCTTGAAAACGTCCATGGTAGCTCTAGAGTCTTCCACTGAACTGTGCTCTCCAGTTTGTATGTCTCTGTCTAAAAAAAATATAGATCGAATTCAAAAAGAAGTTTGAGTTTATATAGCACATGCTCTATGCAGCTGACGTTCCTTCCTTGTTCACTAAAAACCTGCCTCCTGTATGATGACGACGTCCAAACCTTTGTAAATGGTCCTCCTGCTATGACTACAATCTATTCGCTGTAACGTGATCTCCACTCATGAACGTCGGCCAACCGAGTTAACCTTAAGACTCAACTGATCTGGTTTGGAACCAAATAGCAGCTCCTTAACCCTTTAATGACCAGTGCATAGTAAAACGTAAGGCATAATTTATAATGCTGGTCATTAAAGGGTTAAACTTGACCTCCCACTTCTCATGTCAATTCATCCTTATGTCACATTTGCATCCAGCGTCTGTGACTCTAAAGGTGTCATCCTTGATAGCACCCTGTCGTTCTCGGAGCACCTTTTGCACTTGACTGTTACTATCACCTGAGGCCAGAGGTGGCGATCTCGTTTAACAGGTCGGGGACACCCAATGAGAGGGGTAGGAAATGTGGGGGGACACACATATAACTTGTTCCCTCTCAGTAAAAGGGGGAACATAGACTTGTCCCCCTCGGGTCGCCGCCCCTGCCTGAGGCGTCTGAAAGCCACCAGAAGATCTGTATCTTCTTCTGTCTTTACAACTATAGTCCATGCTAATCTGCAATTCACTATTTGCAGGGCACGCTTCCCTGCAGTCTGTTATGAACTCAATTCGGCAGCTAGGCCTATTGCTCTTCTCCCTCACCACTCCCACATTTCTACAAGTGAGACCAATTTCCTACAGTGGCTTCACCTTGCCTCTTGCATCCAATACAAGGTAGTCCTTAGAGCTCAACGGGGTAAAGCCCTTAAATAGCTCTGCGACTTAATGCGAAATCCTCTGTCTGCTGTCTCCTCCTACCGTCTCTGGTCTGTGGATCGACATTAGTTCTTGTTCCACGGGCAAGGACTGCTATAACTCAACTGCCTTTGCCATCATGGGCCATTCTATGTGGAATGACCTGCCCCCAATTATCCGGAACAAGCTTTTAATAGTACTCCCACCCTCATCCCCTCGTTGCCTGAAGACTTTCTTATTTCCTTGGGTCAGTCGTGCTGAGAGCGCTTCTAAATAGCTAGTACTGTAAGAATGCACTATATAAATCGTACGATATGAATAGCAACATTCCTTCTAAAGTGTGCAGTTCACTAGTTTTGTTACAAATACCTATGAATTATACGTATTTGCTATTAACACTCGTGTGCGGAATGAGGCGGCTCAGACAACCGCCAGCTCCGCGTGCACAGAACAAATATTAGAGGGAACATTGGTCAATAGCCTCTATAAAGTGCTGTGGTGTTGGCCATATAACAAGTTTACATAATTTAACCCTTTAACGACCAGCGTGTACTAAAGTGTAACGCAGAAGCAATAGCGCTGGTCGTTAAAGGCCATCGTGTCATTAGTTCATGGTAGAGGCATTAAAACCAAAATCTCTTATTTAACTGTTTAATGATGTTTGTGTCCTAAAATGTATGAGACGCCGATGCAGCTCATCTTTGAAGGGATAACTAAGTGTTTAGCCAGCGAACACAACATCCATCCTTCTCAAGTTCCTACTTCAAATGCTAACCATGTAATTAGGAACTTAAACAAGGTGGTGATGCAGCCAAACTTATACCATAACGGCCATTTAACTCTACAACATAGACTAAGCATTTTATTTATATGTATGATTCTAAATACCCAGTAAATTCTTGGTGAGGTTCTTAAGCGAAGGCTGACTTCTAAGCGGTAGCTGAGCCATGCGACGCAGAGGCTTGTATGTGCTTGTGTCACGAATTCTGTCAGAGGGATGGTTTATTTTCAGGACTGCAAAATCATTATTCACAGCGTGTCCAACAACTATCCGACCCTACAAGAAGTGGAAGCAAACACAATATACTGGCATCAAAATTTCAATTATTAATAGAGGAAACAAATATATCATAAAAAAATGCAATGACACACGAATATTATTAGTAGAATCCCACTTGGTAGTGAATATTAGTAGTAATCACACTTTAAACATTTTATCTCAGAGTAACAACAAAATTACTTGATACATATCTTTTAAGTTTCATATACATTGCAATTGGAAAATGGCAACATACCCATTAAAAATTCATAATAACTTGCATGTAAAATTATATTTCTGACTAAATGTCAGAAGTTGGACAATTCGAAAGTTAAAATGTCCAAATATCTGAATCTAAAGTAAATTGTGTGCTGAAAATCATGATGTTAGCCTAGAAATTCACATAAGAATATTTAGCAAAAAATTTCATGACGCTAGATCATTCCATTTTTTTCTCTTTGCCAATAATGATTGGGAAAGAGAGAAAAAATTTAACTTTTTTATAATTAAAATAAGCATAAAGTTTATGTCATGTATATGGCTCTGCAGTTTCTATACTTATCTCTTGATAAATTTATATATATAATACGTTGATGCTTTTCATAAATTCATATTTATGATACCAAAATCTATCTTTTAAAAGACCCCACCAATAGAAGAAAATTTATAGTTGATTTACAAAATACAATCACTTCTCAAATCATTATTTCCTAGTTAAGACACAAGAACCAAACATGGTTTCGATAAGTGTGCCTGGGGGAAAGTTAAAATTCAGATTTTACCTTGAGTACTGCTCGAACAATGTTGCGAGCATTCTCAAAAGGAACGGCGTTTACAAGATCACGAGGTCGTATTCCACTCCATTGAGTGCGATAGTCTGTCACAGGTTCCTTGGGTTTTGCATAGATATCACAGAGGACTTTCCCGTCAAAATCAACCACGCTACATCTACCTGTAAGCCAGCATAGCAACAGTTAACCAGTCAGTGAGGTACACACTATGAATGGCCAGCTGAATCTCAAATCCACGAATCAACTAAATGCAAAAATCGTAGGCATTAAAAGCATACATGTCAGGAGGAATTTTATCTTCATTCTCAACTAGAAGGTCAATTGTAGTTGACATCAGCAACGTTAGGAAATGCACGACATCCAACAATCCAACACTTTTATCAACTCATTCATTCATCCATTCTTAAGATGTACACAGTGCCACTTCAAGATAGGCACTTAGATGGTTTTCAGCCTAGTCTTAGTTAAATAGAAGAGCTTTAAATGTTTAAGAGAGATTACTTATGATCCAAAAGTGCTCAGATACATCAATCAATCAATCAATCACTGATACGTATTTTATTCGATCATATGACATTTAAGATCATTTAGGCCCACACAGAGAGCACCTCTTGAGTAGATATCTTCTAGGGGTGCTATATAAATGCCTGATTGCAGCACTCCTTCAAGATGCCTACTCAGAGGCACTCCCGGTTTGACTATGACTAAAGAGAAAAGTTTTCAGTAATGAGTATAGAATGCAGACGAGGAGGTTATGGAAAGAAGACGAAGCTCTTGGGGTAGCCATTCCATGTAATTTTCTAAATGCTACAGCAAATCCCTATCACACTACATATCATATAGTTTCCATGTTATAATAGCATCACATTGTTTCTCTGGTCTGTCCTCTCCAGTTTTATGTAGCAGTGTAAATGTCCAATCAATTCGACTCTGTAAATGTAATATCACTAAATGAAAGGCCTGTTAACAAAATAAAAATGAAACAATGTCTTACCAAGGGCACTGTGTTTTTTGGGACCAGCACCAACAAATTCACAGTCCATTGCCACATACTCACTCCTTGATGGAATCGCATCATTACTTTGCTTGCGTTTACGTCCAGCCATCTTCTTATTGGCTTTCAAATCTAGTTTAGCTTGATTTCGACTGTGAATGTTCAGATTTGAATGACAATCACGTGATAGTTTTTGCTTAATCTTCTCAACTCTCCAAATATCAGTGCTGAGGTACTTGTTTGAAGACTCCAATTGTTTACCTAACGATTTATTGTGCGAATGACGAGTACACGATAGTTTTTGCTTAGCCTTCTCAAGCTTTTGAAGATCGATAATAAGTAGTTTACCTGAGGACTTAGTTTTCAACAATTTATCTAGAACTCGTTTAATGAAGAATTTGTCGTGTTTGCACAAGTCTCGATTCCTAGAAGCTTGGATAGTCTCAGATGAAGACTGTTTGTATTTCTTCCTACTTGGCTTACTAATAGCTGCATTCATAGAATCCAGAGAGATGGGAGACATGGCTGAACTGAGGAACTGAAACAAAAAAATTCATTAAACCACTGACAATGATTTAACCAAATGCAAAAATAGCATAAAGTCAGTTAGCTTCCATTTTTAAAAGAGATACTGCTAAATCCTAAGCACTTGCCACATGCTTTGTAAGGAAGGAATAAAGCAGAGTAAATAGATTGTGTGTTTGTGGAGCACAAACTTTGTGGTGTTCCATACAACCGAAGAAAAGAGAAGTGCTCTGTTAAAAATCAATTGAAACATTTAGTTCTTAATTTAAAATGAGCATATTTCAGCCGTTGGGCATAATCACAAACATTTATAACCGCATTTATAACTGCAACTTACAAGTTCCATATATTAAGATCATCCCAATCAATGAATTTGCCTCAAAAGCCTATCTGACAATCTGTTTTTCAATGCTGCTGCAATTTTCATTCTTTCTTTCAGTCAACTAAATATTTTCTTCAAAGGCATACACATCAGCTTCATCCCATCCTTAACGGTACTGCCAGCATGTAGGTCAACCTACTGAGATTCTTGTATGAACATAAATGCAACATCCTTCACTGGTCATAGATCGGAAAGTTACTTGTGCAATATGGTCTGATTCATTGATTGATGTAGTCTTCAAGACTTCAACCTAGAAGATGGTCTCTTCCTCATTGATACAGAGATTGTTTTCTATCACTGGATTTTGTAATATATAGCACTTGACACAGCAATATTTTTTGGTCATCTCATCTTCCTGTGCATTATGAATGTTACAGCAGCAGCCCACAATGTCTCTGAAATGATCTAGAGCAGTGCTACACAAATGTTCCAAGACACTGGTTCATATTAATGCATGACTAAATTCAGTAATACATCTCTATGAATGCATTTATATTTTAGTCTTTTATAGTATTTGTGGCATTCGTCAAGGCTGGTCTACCAATCACTAGGTTAACCAATCACTACGTAATAGAACACCAATCTATACTATGTACGCAGAAAAAAAGAATTTTCCGACCCTCCTCCCCGTTGCACTACGTACATTTTGTTGACCCACGCACACGTACATCTCAGAGCTCTAACACACACACACGCTTACAAAGGTTAATTAGCTAAAGACATCAATAAAACATTGATTTTACCATTGGCTATGTTTTCTTAGGCATCCTAATTCCAAATTCACAGCTTAAATTTGTGAACTGTTATGAAGAAATAAAATACTAACAACACTTACATTTTCAAAAGTTTTAATGCTACATAAATTCCATCCAGATGACTAGGATAATCATACAGTTCTAAATTGGCTAACGTAGATGTCATTATCATACAGCTAAATTTGCATACGTACATATTTTTCTAGATCCCTCCCTACGGGTGCACAAAATCAAAGAAATCCAAAACTCCCCTCCCCTAACTGCATAGATAATATGTGGATGGGCCCTGAACAATATGGCCACCCCAGACTCAAATTGTAATAATAATAATATCTGCATTTAATTTCAAACTAACAAATGATTACAAGTATATTACAAACAAATATTGATAAGCTATTACAGAAGTCAAATTTTACTGTCAGTAGCCATGCAACTCACATCACATTATACTTCTTATTCAACCAAAAACGTCACCTAGCGAAAGGACTGGTCAACCTTATGGAGTAGTGAGATCTGAACTGACTTCCAATACTCAAGCAATACTCTACAAACTCCAGTCTAGAACTAATCAAGCAAAGAAACTAACTTTTATTTGATCCGTAATATATGCATAAGCAATTAATGTTGAATACAATTACTTAACGATGTATGTCTTTATCATTATTTTATTAAGTAACTTGTCACTAACATGCTTGACTGTATAGCACCAAAACACTCATTTTAATGTGAGAAGCATTTCTGTTTCAGAATCATGTATCTTCAATTAGTTCTAGACTGTATAAAAATCAATTGTTTAAACTTAGCTCATTATGGACAAACTAAAACTTTGCTTCTTTAAGTATCTGTATAGTTGATTGTTGCCATAATAATAATAATATTCGTTTAATTTCAAACTGACAAACCACAGTATGATTACAACCATAACATATTATGAACGACTAAGTCTAGGCAGTCCTGACAATAACCATATTTTCTTACATGCTTCTGCCATATTCAGAAGCTAGTTCCATTGAATTTGTTCCATTTCTCATTTAAAAAAGTAAATGTCATCATGCCTCAGGTTCCTCTACTTATCACCCACAGACTTTCCATTCCAAACTGAAGTCCACCCTGTACAAGAACGCCTACCCTAATTCGTACAATTCTCCGCCTTCCAAGCCTTCTTGTCCTCAACGACACCTGCCTTAGCAGCTCCTCTGCCACATCTCTCTGGCAGTTGCATTGCTGTTGTTGATTTTTTTAACGACACCGTTCCATATTGAAGATGATTTGGTGTCGCCCTCCTCCTTTCTCTTGGGATTGGGACTGGCGCTGTCAAAGTCAAAACAGTGGCGGACTCTGGCAATTGTAGCAGCCAATGACTTCATATAATAGCCGGACTCAGACTTTACATCTCTGGCATGACGTAATGCTCGATAACTGGCCCCCAGTTTTAAGATGGCGCTTAATAAACTTAGAATTTACGATTTCACCCGGAATAGCAACAAACGCAATTGATTCTTACTTACTTGGAGAGTATCCACACTCTAAAGGAACTATATCGCCGTAGGCCGTATAGGGTCAAAATGCTAGACGTGCGTCCACAACATAAATAGTGCAAACACTCGGTATCCTTTAGGATAATATAATAGTACGCTTGCTTAAACAAGACGATTTGATTTGGAAATGTGCCTTAGCTATGGGAAATCTTATTTAAAATCCACTTCATAACATGTGCGACTACAATTTTTCTGCGATCACGTGTTACACACGTTTTGTTCACCAAGGACTTCTAATTTAGAAGCTGATAAACTAGTTCCTTTATAATTTACGCCGCAAATAAGATATACGGATTGACGTACATACTTATAGAATCACAATAAATAATATTATTCATATAGGCCTAAATTAGAGGCCTACACTTATTTATTCCTTGCTTCTTCGCAAAATAAATTAACAATTATCTATAATTTTCATTTTTGCGAAATATCTGGTTTTAAAATACTTTGATGAGAATATGGCAATTCCACATCGTTTTCCACTTATTGCAATATAGTTGTAGAATTCAAATAGGTCTTTATGGTTTTAAAAAGGCTGAAAGTCCTCAAGTCCCGACAAAAGTTTTCGAGTCCTGACTAAATAATTATTTACTGAACATGGAACATATATGGTTGATAATTTTTTTAATATATTTTGTCATTTTAGGCTTGTTGATTAATTTTTTTATAGTTTAATTAGTTTTAAACTGCAGAAAAGTTATTAGGCATAAGCGTCATTGCTGGTACCTGTAGGACGTCTGTGCCTCCTGGGGCGTCGATCCCCTCTGATGGAGGCAAACCCCCGGTCCCAAGTGCCAGGAAGGAAAGATCCCCCAACCTAAAAAATTATCCCCTCTCCACCTGAAATCGGAGACATGCCTCCGTAACCCCTATCTGGACGACTCTGGTACCATATATATATAGGCCTATTGAGTGATCCGACTCGACACAGATCTATCCCGATCCGATTCGACTGAAAATGTGTGATTCATAGGTAGGCATACATCCTGGGTGTTTCAACCTTGGTAGGCCTACAGACATTAAGCGAAAATCGGAGTAGCTAGAAAGCTAAATAGGGGCGTATACGTGCAATAAGGTGTCAAAATATCCTATAAGAGAGGCCGGTCGATGAACTAATATATAAGAGCAGACTTGATGATAACAAATTAAGGGTGTCTTTTTTAAGCTGTCCATATATATGCTTAATTTTATGCTCTAGTCTGCAGCTGTTAAAAATAACACTCAAGATGTGTTGCCATGGCAGAATTTAAACTTCGTTGAATCTATAAATGGGACCTATACCTCCGAAAATTTGATAAAATTGTTTTACTCGTTCTTTTCAGCATTAATCTCGATGCAACTGATGCAGTAATAATTGTAACAAATGTAAGTGAACTGTAATTACCTTCCATGATTGATGCTGATCGACGCTGTCTTCGCCCCTCTCCACCTAAAAATACGCTCGACTGTCCTTTTGCGATTTTTTTTAGAGACAATCAATGAATTTGACGTCAATTTGGATGACGTGTACAGCTGTACACGTAATAACAGTCCAATTATTTCAGAAAAAGCAGACCAGTTTTTGTGCCTACCGTAATATTTGCATTTTGACACAAATTAAACAAAATAACATAACACCAATCAAATATGATACCTAGTCTTTTTTTTATAACGACATCATGCAGTAAATTAACATATGAAGGAAAGTTAAACATTAGGCCTATTGGTATAGCACACATTTGGCGTCGATTGAAGGTTAATGATTATGCCCATAGATGCGGACCGGGTCCTGTTAAGTGGACTCGATCCCGACATAACATTATACTATAGGCTTATAGGCCTACTGTGTTTGTGGGTAATAAAATTAATGCGTGTAGCCTTTATATGCTATAAGACTAATTGTATGCACTCTGCAGTGCCCACGGCTAGAAAGAATGTGGAAGATATCGACTGAAGAAGGGTCACAAGGGTGTATTTGAAATGTCCTAGGTTGCTATTTGTGTCCGATGTGCGACTGTGCTGTGCATAATAATAAGTAGGCCCATTATGTCAAAAAACGATTAAAAACCATACAAATTTATAAGAACCTACTTGAAAAGCATATGCTTTTCCAGTCTTGCTATCGAAGCAGATTATTCTGGTGTATCTATGCCACTATAGAAACACGCGAAACTTTATCTTTGAAATGCAGAATTGGGCATTCGTCACAAAAGTGATAACATAGCTTGTTCGCTGCGTCGAGGCTTCGTGATCGAGGCAATTTCTATCAATGCGCTGCATCAGTTACACTTTTAAGGACCAAAGATTCTAAATATCTACACGCATGTATAGTTTACGTTTGGTGTATATTGGTGTATTTGGTGTCGTCGTCTTTAACTGTGGGGTCACCGGAGCTTTGATTTTGTCTCTTTTACTCTGACCGTATCATAACTAAAGAGAATGCTGCAACACAGAACAGTAATAAGGTGTATGATACAGAAGTTTCGGTGCGTTTCAGCAAATGCTTACCATACTGACAGTATTGCTACTATCGGATCGACACCTGATCATAATTCGGCTCAATACAAGGCAAGGATAACGTTATGTACACAATCTTGTACGTTAGTGCGCGGGCACATGCTGGCATGCACACTTATAAGAACTGCTAAGTCAAGCCTAGAGTTGTCCACGGGTTCAATTTTCATGACTCAACCCGACCCATCCAAAATAGACCCGATCAGACTTCTGAGTATAAATACCCGACCCAAGTAGGCCTAGCGCATGCTAGAGCCTTTGGTGCTAATTTTACTAATATTATTTATCGTCAAATTCTAATGTAAAAATGCAACACAGTCAAACCACAACACAGTCAGAATTCTCAACCGACATTATCTAGATTTCAATTATATAGAACCATCAACCTGGTATACATGAAGGTCTGGGGCCTATGCACAAATGTCATGAAACTTTTCCGCGGCATACTTCAGACAATATGAGTTCAAGCGCGCTTATTCCCAATATTCTACGATGATCCGTTCATTTTGATGAATTTTTTAATTCTCAAAATACTCAATGAAAAATAGTTATGTTTACGCAAATTTTGGTAACGTCAAAATACTCAATGGAAATTAGTCCACAATACAATATTTACGTGTGCATCGGATCACAAATCCCTAAAGAATCCACCCATAGGGATACATTCATCTGTATAGAATTCAAGTTATAAGAAAGAAACTGAACCAGTAGTTCTTTGGTCAATGGTAATTAGGGGGCTGATCCTTTCAAATATGAGAATAAAATAATTTAATAACATCAAAAGATCAGGTAATTGGTAATCATTAAAAACGAATATTCAATAGGTGGTCCCAAACAAATGACTGCGAATGCCCTGCAGATGAGCTTGTAACAGCAGCCTGAATATTGTGCTAAAGAAATTATAGATATTTGCAAGTGTGTTTTATGAGGATTTAAAAAATTCATAAAAATGAATGGATCATCGTAGAATACTGGGAATCAGCGCATTTGAATGCATAATATTGTCCAAGGTATGTTAAGCAAAAGTTTCGTGACCTTCTTGTCTACTCTTAAGCTTCTGCGAGCCTTGAACACCCTGTAAATATTGAAGAATGTTATGTGTTCGGAGGACTTGATTCTGCCATTCCCTAAAACTGTGCATCCTCAAAGACTTTAGGCCTATTTCTGACACTTCAGTGCTATGTCGCATGCTATAGAAAATAGTTGTGAGACGCTACGTTATCGTATCTTCACTGAACGACTAACTCTACCCTCAGCAACTAATACGCATTTTGACCCGATGGCTCCACCACTTCTGTCTTTATTGCTATGGCTCATGGAATTCTAGATATGATGCAACACAAGCCCTTGACTTCTCCCATGCCTTTGATACAGTTAGGCATTCCTGCCTTTCTGAGCAACTTGCTCTATATTGCCATCATCTGACTTTCTGTACAAATGGATCGTATCACTCTTGCAAAACTGTCAGCATTGTACTTGAATCCATGGCCAAGTATCTGCTTTTTGTCAAATAAATGTTAGTATCATTACATACAGGGATCTGATCTGGGTTGCCTAACTTTGTAGTGACTATTTCTGGCCTGAAACCTGGGCATCACAGCAATAGATTGCTTAAATACGCAGACAACTGCTATATTCTGATTCCCGCTTCCACTATAGACACTACATGCTCTGAACTTGAAAATGTAGTTACATGGGTACTTACTTGCAATCTCAAACTCAACACTAGTAAATCCAACTTAATTAGAGATGATATTTAGGCTCTTTCAGCAACAATCTCAACATTGTCTTTGGTCACTATGTTGGTGCTGTCATAGTGCTGTGCATACTTTGTTAGGATGCCCACACGTTATTTTCAATGCATTTAGAGGCATTGTAGCGGCGCATGTTAACCAGGTTCACGTGTTAATGGTGCACATTTTTATAATATTTCACTAGAGAGAGAGAAAAGGATGAAGAACATACATGTATATGCTTTGATCTGAATAGCTTGTCCTACCTGCCAGTCAAAGCCAGACTAGATCGCAAGTAAATAATGTATAATTAATATGCTTACTGCACACCTTTAATTACTGATCGCAGAGAATTCCATATGCTTGGTGTAGTGTATAAAAGCAGAGCAACTGTCCATTGTTGTGAGCAAATTCTGTATGCTTTTCCTGAGGATCCCGTGTAATAGATTTATACAACGGTGTCATGCACGACACTCTGGACGGTGGCGCTATATAAAAGTCATCGACCGGCAGCACAGGCGTGGGAGGACTACGGATGAAGTGTCTACCTGAAACCTGAGAAAGGAGACCTCAATGGGTTTCGCCGGAGGCAGACGGCCTCAATACAGACGGCGGGGATTATGCAAAGATCAACGGGGTGTCAAACAACGAAACCCGACACCTCGAGGCATATGTCAGAAACGACTGTCCCTTCCATCTCTATGACCCTCAGACAAGAAATTCATGAATGAGTTGAAGATTTGATCTGGACCGGCTGGTTGACGCGGATCATAAATAGGGGACAATTCCGATACGAATGGCGCAACCCACTAGGCGGTATAACGATAATAATAGGACCCGTTGTTCGTCTATGACACTGACAAGACCCAGCCATAGCAGCCGCTAGTATAGCAGTAACTGTACGCCTCTAGGAATCTGATGTTACGCTCGGGACGCCAAGACCCGACCAACCAGGTTTTAGGAATAGTTTCAGCAGGCGATTTGTCGTCCAATAGAGATATGAGTTTTGTGTTTGGAATGGCGAAGGAAATCGCCTCTAGGAGGGTTCTTATAGTGTAGCAAGGGAAGGAATAGGGACTTGTTTCGGAACTGGGGAGACGCTAGGTCGTTGTGACGAGGAGGATAATCAACGTAGTTGGGAATCCCGTCTCCAAGGTAAACCAGGGAAACATTTCAAAAGGACACTAATAACTCCAGTAAGTGTAGATAGGATGAGTGGTGTGTATATATTTAATTAAATATACATATTAAAACCATCAAGTGTGTCCAGGTGATATTACAGAATTGGATCAATTATGGAGTAAAATGGTTAATTAATATGGTTAACAACTAGGAAATGTGTTGTAATATCCCAGTGCATATCGCTTTTTGACAGTATGAATTAGGTGGTATGCATTGTCCCTTTTTACCCTCTTGTACTTAACTTGACTTGCCTACAGTTTGTCATGTTTGGACCCTCAGTTGGACATTTTTCAACTCTTTGTCAACTATGTTCCCGTCGACTGAGAGAGCTAAAATTTTGCACACATTTCACGCTTGCATGACAATGCCGTGTATCAAATTTTGACGGGCATAACTGAAAAATGATGAAAATATAGCTGAAAATTGACAAAAAACATACCAAAAATGTTACCTCTTTTATTCGTCCTTCAATTTTTTTTCAGGTATGTTCCTGTCGACATAGAGAGCTGAAATTTTGCACACATTTCAGACTTAATGAAAATACAATGTATCAAATTTTGACGAACATAGCTGAAAAATTTATAACAAAATCACTGAAAAATTGACATAAAACATACCAGAAATGTTACCCTCTTTGATTTAATTTGGCTTGCGTAAAGTTTGTGACAGTCGGTCGGACCCTCAACTCTTTTTCAGGTAAGGTGCCGTCGACGTCATGGTTTCTGGTATCTACCAGATAAAAGAGGGTCCCGAAAAACTCATGTATTTACTTTAACTTGTTCAGAAAACCTAGCACAGGGCAGTTCAGCCTTTTCCAATGCTCACCAGGTGTGGTCATATTTTTCATGTGCCATTGTGGCTAGTGTGTTCCTTTAATTTTCAAATGTTTCTATATAATTCTTTCTTGCCTTGTGGTTTTCCATTAAACCTAGAGGGCGGTTGTAGGAAGATAATTTGTTTCTGATCTGCAGGAAAACTATGAAAGAATGAAATCATTGGTGGACGATCTTCGACAGAAAGTCTCTGCTGTCGCTCAAGGTATATTGAACAGACCAGTTTCAGTTTCTTTTGCTATTGCATGGTTTGACGACATCCTCTTTGCAACATTCATAAGGTATTATCTCTTTAATATTCAGATATAATGAATTCTTGTTCTGGTCATTGTGACCAGTTGTTTCTTATCTTGAAGATCTTAGCAAATGACCATGTTGTACATTATTATGTCTAGGGCATAACCGGAAATCGCCTCGGCCGAATATGGGACTATTCGGTAGTATTTGCATCGGTAAATATTACACCCGCAAATAGCTAAAAATAACTTTTTTAGAAAAAAATGATTTTTATGATAAAATAATATTTTTTCGTCAAATAAATTTAAGACTAACGGACTTAATTATAAGTTATTGATTAATTAAACAAGAATGTAATGTTCAATTGAATTTTCTTTAGAATAATGATGTTAATTTATACATTTTAATTTCTTTTGGTTGCATTCCCCAGGTGGCAACCAAATCAATATTTTACCTACGTGAATTGGCTCCACCCACTTTCCAGTAAACAGTAGATAGTAAAGACATTGTTGATACCTTCATATTTCAAATTTTATAACAAGGTTTTACAGTTTTTTGACAAATAAAGCTATTAAATAATAAATATAATGTTATAGCCTAGAGTGCGACAATACTCTATATGAAGGATATTGCTATAGACTCTGCGTTGACTATAGATAGTTCTCCGTAGCTGTGTGCATGGCAGGTTAACTGCGCTTTGCCTACGGATGGTACTCGCTGGTAGTGGCAGCTCTGCATGAAAGCAAAATGCGCAATTGCGAACCAAAAGAAAGATAAAAGATCAACTTTTTGTACATCTTTCAATATGTTTTAAATGAACATCATGCGCGGAACATGCATATTGCATACCAAATTTTCAAGGCCAGCGCCACCACTACTCGCTGACCAGATTTGCCGCTACTATTCGGTTCGTACCCGGATCCGACAAACAGTTCATCCAAAGACTCGGATTCGGTACCCGGTGAAAATTGTCTACTCGGTTATGCCCTAATTATGTCCTAATATTGAAGAATGAGACTAATTAGGTAAAGTAAATACAATTAATATTTCAAAAGTTTGAAACTCGAATAACATTCAGCATATATTTGAAAAAACATTAATCATAAACGTAACATGACTGACTGTACTTCTCCATAACTTAAGAAATGTTGATGGCTGAAAATTTTGGAACTGGGTAAGTATATGTTGAGTTGACTGATGCTACTCATAACTTCGACATGTTGACTGTACTTCTCTCGCTGACTATGTAAAAGATAGTTGTAAGCTGTTAAGATGTGTGCATTCGCGACTTAGCAACATTAGGCATTATGTTTCCATGTTTTCAGTAGATCTTGGGCAGAAATAAATTTATGGTCTTGTTGTCTTGATTATTGTAACTACGTTAAACATGTTGACACTCCCAATGAGTTCGGAACTCTATGACCAGGGCCATGAGTCCACATCATAGTACGAATGTATGGCCCCTGTACTTTAATCTTAGCTTTCTGCTCAGAAAAGGATTTGTTTATGAAAACCTGTCCAGCTCATCGTTAGAGGATTAAAATTGTGGCCCGTACATTATGTTTAGCCATTTATCCATTATGGTGATACCTAGAGTCAGTCCTTATTTCTCTGGCTCATTGGTTGCTCTGCTGTGCCCTGGAGATCCTTGTGTACAATTTGCTTGTTGCCCTCTAACAGATGTGCTTCCTTGTAGCTCTACCCTATATATCGTCGCTGTTTGATTTGAATTTGATAGTCTGAATTAATTTATTCATATGGATTTGAATTACATCATATCAAAATTTTAATTGTACATATGTCTGAATTTAAAATAAATTGTCATTTGAAAATAGTTGTGTTGACCTACAACTTTGCATAAGAACATTTTGCAAAATTTTCAAATTGCCAGAGTTTTTTATGACTGCGATTTTTAGTGAGACGGACAGACAAGCAAATGGTTCAAGGAATAAACTTTCATAATTATGACATAGATTACCTGAGCTGTATTCAGACCCAAGGTGTAAGGGTTTTAACACATTGAAGGTTCTTAAATGTGAATGAACTGATTTAATGCGAATATGTTCTTGGGCTTTGTTTGATTTTAGGAGGTGGAGAAAAGGCAAGAAAGTTGCATCTGTCGAGGAACAAGCTGTTGTCTAGAGACAGAATTGGGAAACTTCTGGATCCCATGTGAGCATTTAGATCCTACATATGACATTTTTTAAAGAGTTTCTATACCTAATTGACAATGAATACTTTCATGCATGTTATTTCTTTAGGTACGTTGCCACTCAGAGGCCCAGCGATCCAACTGATGATGGGTAGTTGGATTCTGGTGCCCAAATAGTATT
This sequence comes from Bimastos eiseni, assembly GCA_959347315.1. Lineage (NCBI taxonomy): Eukaryota > Metazoa > Annelida > Clitellata > Crassiclitellata > Lumbricidae > Bimastos > Bimastos eiseni. The sequence goes on along the minus strand of OY365809.1, from coordinate 30,113,073 downwards.
TTTAGCATTTCTTAATCTGGCTATGTGTGTTCATTTAATTGTGTTAGAGATACAGAGACATACATATACAGAGATGGACAGGTATCAAGGAAGGGATGGAGGGAGCAAGCAACAGATAGAGTTGGAAGTGAGAAAGGAAAGACATAAAAAGGAATGTTATTTATATTACTTACTAGTTAATTTTACATGATGTACTACAGAACAGCTGTGGATAAATATATTATAGTGAACTATACATATATTCCATGGAAACTTTGATGTTGGGTAACCTTGATCCTAAGCTAGGATGGGCTAGGATTGAGGTAAACAGCGCCTTGCCTTTTCCCTATGAAAACCAGAGTGTTAAGGGAGAATTTTAGCATAATGTTGTTTAACCCTTAAAGCGATGGGCTGCTTAGGTTTGCACATACATTTTAGTACATGTTCTTTATTTAACCCTTTAACAACCAGCGTTATTGATTATGCCTTACACTTAAGCACGCTGGTCATTAAAGGATTGATAAAGAACATGTACTAAATGGGTAGTTATGGTTGCAGTTGCTGACAACAGGGTTTTGGCCTGAACATTGTTGCATTTTCAGATGCCAGAGGTTCTTGAAGTCTTAGTTAAGTTTAGCATAACATTTTGTGGCTAACTGTTTCGTGGTTTTTGTGCCAACCGTGCTGCTCAGAAGTCGTGTTAGTCGTCCTCTGGACTGAGGTTTTGCTTTGCATAGCAAGTTGTAGGTTTTTTTGTATTCTTTGAGTTGAAACATAACGATATTTTGAACAACCGTGTTCTTCAACCATAAATAGGAATATATAACAATATGTACAAATTTGATTATTTTCAGAACCTTCTGGATTTGAGTTTGTCATTGCATATGTTTTAAAAGGTCTCCTTTTCTTGAGTTTTCGCAACTGGCATCATATAAACTGTATGGGGAAGAGGAAGTGCCTGCCGGAGGTATCATAACTGGCATCGGACGTGTTTCAGGGTTAGCTACCCTTCTATAATAATTATCTTCTGGATGTAAAGTCAGGTATCTTGATCATAAGAAGCTTCTTGTGTTTCAGTTTGGCTGAAATTTATAAGCTTCAAAATAAATCATTCTCTGAATGCCAAAAATATGAGTGATGACTTGTCAAGTTATCAGTGATAAAATGTTTCTTGTTTCACTTTAACACAATATAGGCTACCTGTACTGAAAATTACTTAAAAGGCACCATATCAAGATCTAGATGATGACTTCCATGCTTACCTGAATTAAATCTTGAAAACAATATGTGTTCATAGAACTTGATTGGTTGACCTGGGAATTTAGTTATGCTAATACTGGATGATTGCCATTTACGATGGTTAAAACAATTTTCAAACGTGTTCTCTCGATTTTTAATGAACCTGCAGGCCGTTAGGACGGTTAAATGCAATTTTTAAATGTTTTTCCACTTAACCCATTGACTGCAGTACGCATTTTAGCAGGCCATGTGTAAATTCTTTATAATTACAAAACTTTCATGATAGCTGAAATTAGTGTAATAATAGCATAAAAATGTTGACTTCAAGAGTTGATGACATTTCTGTTCTTTTATATTATTTAGGTAATGACATGTTGTCTTTTGTAGAGTCGAGTGTATGGTTTTAGCCAATGATCCAACTGTCAAAGGTGGAACGTATTATCCAATTACTGTCAGAAAACACCTGCGTGCACAGGAGATTGCTCAGGAAAATCGTCTGCCATGCATATACCTTGGTCTGTAACTGCTATGGTGATCCTTATTTTATCTTATAATTTCTGCTGTGATCCTAATTGTATCTTATTATTACTGTTTTGATCCTAATTGTATCTTATAATTTCTGTTGTGATCCTAATTGTATCTTATAATTTCTGTTGTGATCCTTATTGTATCTTATAATTTCTGTTGTGATCCTAATTGTATCTTATTATTACTGTTGTGATCCTAATTGTATCTTATAATTTCTGTTGTGATCCTAATTGTATCTTATAATTTCTGTCACTGTTGCAATGGACCCTTTGATTGTACAAATGGAACTTCTTATGTCTTGCAGTAGACCAACCATCAGAAAATATAGAGTGCAGATATAATTTTACTACAAAATAGATTGTGATGCAGTGATTTATTTCTGTTTAAGTTATTTTGCTTGGTTTGCCTCTAGTTTCCTTGGACCATGGTAACTGATATAAAAATTGGTTTCTGTTGCAGTTGATTCGGGAGGTGCTAATTTACCAAGACAGGAGAACGTCTTTCCGGATCGTGATCATTTTGGAAGGATCTTCTACAACCAGGCTGTCATGTCCTCAAAAGGAATTCCCCAGATTGCAGTTGTTATGGGCAGCTGTACAGCAGGAGGAGCTTATGTTCCTGCAATGGCAGATGAAAGCATTATCGTCAAGAATCAGGGAACTATTTTTCTTGCGGGTCCACCTTTGGTAAGTTGAACTTTCATATATTGCTGTCGAGTCAGTCTCTATTACACTCTCATTCACTCTTATATATCCTACTGCAACTTAATATGGGCTTTGAATTGCCCTACCCGTCTTATTGGATTACTTCGTCTCCAAAAAAGAGCAATTAGAATTATATCTGGATCTGTGTTTTCCATCCCATCTGCAAATGTATTTAGTCGGTTTGAAATTCTAACAGTGGATCAGATTAGAGACTTCCAAATTGGCATCTTTATTTTTAAATATAAAGCTAATTTACTCCTGCGAATTTTTGATCATTACTTTAAACAAAAATTCTGACATTCACATATATGCATTAAGGTCGGCTGATAACCTCAGACCTTTTCGCTATCATATAAATACCCGAGGATTTTCACTATAAAATGTTGGTCCGTCATTCTGGAAGTCACTTGCTATGGCATTGAAAAATTTACATACTCTGTTGGTATTTAAGTCACATTTACATAGTTACTTGATCTCTCATGTCTCTTTGTAATGTTTATTCTGTGATAGTACAACCATTATTTCATATGCCTGAATGACTGTACAGTGCTATTTAGTTAACTAGTTTAAGCATTACTGCTAGTGTATGTTTTGCTTGGAATTTATTTTTTTCATTTTTTTCACTATTGGTTATCTTACCTTATGTTTAACTTGAAAGTTTGTAAGAGGATTATTTGGGTGTCCCTTATTAGCAGGCCTTTCTTGGCCCCTTTAGGTGTCTCTCATTTTGTTCTATTTTCACTACTTGTATCTACTTATATTTTGCGAATTGGATGCAATAAAAGAGTATGTTATGTTATGTTATAGCATATTTTCTTCATACATGTATCAACTCTTTTCCCATACATCAACTCTTGTCCATATATCAACTAAACCTGCTGTAATGCTGTATAGATATCTGGTTACATTACATTCCTTTATAAACAATTGCTCTGCAGGGTACAACTGCAATTGTGCTGTCGAGGTGTGTGTACGCCCCTCTGAGCAAAAAATGTTGGAAGAAGGGCGGTATCAAATTTAAAGAATTTCAATTACTAAGTTTTCTCAATGCTGCTGCTATTGATGACTCAATATTTTTAAATTTGACACAGGTTAAAGCAGCCACTGGTGAAGAGGTCTCAGCTGAAAATCTTGGTGGAGCAGATCTTCACTGCAGGTACACTAGTACATGGGTACATTGAATAATTAGATCTGATGTTTAACTAGTCCATCCGTTTGATTTTTAGTTGTTGTCTGCTGAGAATAATTCTCTTCCTTGATAAATCTGATGATTGCTTTTTGTGTGGAATCACTTGATGTAATGCATGGTCTGTGATTTAGTTTTTCTCTTCCACAGGAAATCGGGTGTGACTGATTACCTTGCAATGGATGATGAACACGCGCTGCATCTAGCACGAAGAATTGTTCGAAATTTGAACTATGAAAAGAAACCAATGGTTAGCTGTAGGCAAGATCACTATCACTATTGTTGAAGAGTTGAATAAAACAAGAAATGAGCATTTGTTTTGATTTGTTTTAATTCAAAATAAAAAAATGAGGTGCAGTATAAAGACAGCCTAAAAATCTTCTGTAGTAAAACCTCATGGCAGAATATATTTATTGATAAAAATGTCTGTTCTGATATACAGCAGTGCATTTTCTGTTTCTAATTTTACTCCTAAACTATTTGCAGGTGACTATAACAACACCACAAGATCCTCTTTTCCCTGCTGAAGAACTTTATGGAATTGTTGGTGGCAACCTGAAAAAGACATACGACGTCCGAGAAGTAGGGGGCTACCTTCAATTAAATGCGTATAGAGAATCTAATCATATATTTTTATATGAAAACATTTAGATTGATTAAATTGAGGCAATTTCAAATGAATGCAAGGTTATTTTTACATTGCATACAAGTTTTTTTATGAACACATTCTAGCTGTAATTTAATTGTAACACACACTTGTTATTTTATTTTATTATTTCCATGTATTTAATCCTAAATTCTGGATTAGGACTTTGTACATGAACCAGGTTTATGTGACTTTGTATTACTACTGCGAGATGGTATGGATCTTGATTAATATGCTATATTTGTCTGTTTTGAAAGGTTATTGCTAGGATAGTTGATGGCAGTGAATTTGATGAGTTCAAGGCTTTGTATGGAGAGACATTAATAACAGGCAAGTTACTAACATTAATATATATTTTCATTCAGTTTAACCATAGTTATTTAAATTGCAAACTGTGGTTTCAAATCTGGACTTCTGAGCTCTCTTTTATGGATGATGCAAAGGGTTCCAGAAAGGGAACAATTTTGCAGGTTTATTACTTGCACCCAAATTGTCTAGATATTTTCTCCTCTCTAGTGTTGCCCTACAAAAATTGTGTAGCCTTCTTTATTTTTTTTCATTTTGATGGCTAGGCAGCCAGGTTAGTTTTTTTTATCTCATAGGCAGCTTTTGAGTTTAAGGCTTGAAGCTGACCAAACTCTGAGACTGACGTTATTAATGTGGTATTATTGACAAAAGGTACTGTAGTTGCAAAATTGCGTGCAGATGTTCAAATGTCCGAGGTGACACCCAAGTCATGGAAACTGGACAAGAAAGCAACAGCAATTATTTTGAAGCAATTAATGGAAAATTAAGTTTGACTTCAGCTGTTGTTCAGTATCTAGGCAGATTAACTGGATCTTAAAGGAGTTAAGACAGAACTGATCAGCAGACGTGCAGTGATATAGATTGTTAGAAAGAGAGTCCAATGAGTTGCTCTGAGGGAGGGCCGTGCACAAAGGCATGTACGTCATCAGCATACAGGTGACCTATGACCAGATGCTTAGTGAAAAAGGAAGGAATAACAGCAGTATAATTCCAAGTTTGGTGTCCTACATGGTCCTTGTTGGATGCCAAACTTAACCCCAACCCGAGGCGTTCTTTTGTCTCCATGGACAACCATCTGGAATATAGAATGTCTTGGTTTGGGGTTACATTTGTCATCCCATAAGGATCGGTACTCGACCCAAACCTAGATACCCTTTTACTGCTGCTATTCATTCTTCCTAATTAAGAATGCTCTCTGTGTTTAGCTTATATGGAATTAGAGATATTACAATCTGGAGTTTAATCATTTAGCAAAACAATGCACAAAAGCTAATAGAGTCAGCAGTGGAAGCCGATCATCAACTTCCTATCCACTGTTGATGGACGAATCATATTCAGAGTATCTGGACCAAGTTGTGGTAATGGTTTGGAGTGGTTACATGTGGCATTGATTGCAACACATGATTATGCCACTCCCAAGCAGTTCCTCATTGGTGAGAAATGACACATCTCCAGCTAGTCATGGAAGTGCCTGTTGTACGTAGGACACAGACTGGTGCCACAACCCACCATTCCAACCCAAATCTCCTGGTGCTTTGTAAGGATCTTGACCATTAGGTCAAGGTCACTTCAAAGCCCCAGCGGATTTGAGCTGTTGTGCAAATATGATTGCAGGAATGACAGAACTGGTGGAAGGCAATCTAAAAGATAGGTCATTACTAATGTGTTACAAGCTTGTATCAACATTAATTAGTCCCCTGAAGTGTGATGCTGTATTTAAACTGGACACTATCTTCTTTGTCAGGTAGTTATTAATTACTGTTAATATGTCTGTCTTTGCTTTCAGGTTTTGCACGAATCTGGGGCTATCCCGTCGGCATCCTTGCCAATAATGGAGTTCTTTTTTCAGAGTCTGCACTGAAGGTAGCTATCCATTCTTGTACAATGTGTGGTGCAGTGTTACGTATTATCAGTGGTTTCTTCTGTTGATAATTTCCACGTGAAGGTGTTCAGTCGGGAGTATGAGTTTCGTCACTGGTCAGAGGAAGATCAGTCTAAGGCTATTCCGATTAGTTGGCCATACTCATTTTCGGCTGATTATTATAATGATTTTTACTACTTGTCAGGGGCATCAATCCCCCTCTGAGTGATGGAGGCAAACCTCTGGTTCTCTGTGTTAGGAAGGCAAGATATTCCCCCCATATGACTAAGAAATTATCCCCACTTACCTGAAATTGGAGGTATTTGCCTCCAGACCCCCCCCCCCCCATGTGGATGTCTGCTACGTGTTGTTTCGACTTGCATAGTCATTGCTTATGTGAGCTACTTCTAGGGTGTTATATAAATAACTAATTAACTAGTTGTGTGCTTGTCAGGTTCATCAGCTAATTCTTATGCATTGAAGTAATTTGTTTTATATATTTTTTTAGGGAACACATTTCATTGAACTTTGCGCACAGCGTCACATACCTCTTCTATTTCTACAAAATATTACTGGTAAATGAAGCCTTTTCTTGATAATATAAAGTGACCTTTTTTAGAAAAATAAAATTAAAATAAAGTCTTTAGTTTTCTTTAAGTTTGATGTTTAGTAAATATCTTGTGGCCTTGCTTGAGCTGCGGTGACTGTTGATGACAAAATCTTCCATGGTCTTCCAATCTTCCAGCACAGATAATTCATTTGACTGAATTTGTAAAATATTGTTGTTCCATTGTTTTTTCTTCCTTACTCTCATGTTTAAGTAGTATGCCATGTGGTAGAAAATTGTTTCAGCAATTAAATTGTATTTGCTTTATTGAAATATTTGCTTTAGCTCGAGCTAAATTGAACTCTTTCCTATTAGAGTAGTTTTTGTCTGCTCAGTAGACAATCCTGATGATATCACCATGTTTAATGGATTCTGATTTATCTCAGGATTCATGGTTGGCCGGGAAGCGGAGGCCGGTGGCATCGCCAAAAATGGTGCGAAAATGGTGACTGCAGTTGCTGCTGCGTGTGTTCCAAAGTTCACTGTGATAATTGGTGGCTCTTATGGTGCTGGAAACTATGGCATGTGTGGTCGAGCATACAGGTGAGTTATGAGAATAATGACAATCTCTCGTTTGTTTAGGTGCATGTGATTATTGGTGATACCTTCTGTCGTTAGATTGTGTTCCAATGCACTTAAAGAATTGTACCTTTGAAATTGTTGAATTGTTCTATTATTCTACAAAGATTTTGTATTATTTTGTGTAGATTATCTTAGTTGATGCTTTAAGTAACTACTCTGATATAGTTAAAGAAGGGTATGCTGGTAATATGTTATATAAGTATGTTAAGTATGTGATTTAAGTAGAAAGCTAAATCTCTGTATTTAGGTGTATATCAGGTGTGCAAGATGTATATGCCACCTCTGCTCTGCTAATATAATCTAGTGTGATGATTTCTATAATGGTATTTTGTAATGTAGACTATATCAATCAATGAAAACATACAGTTTCATGACTTCTTTAACTATATTTAGTCTGTTATAATATTTGCTGCTGACTTTTGAAACATTTCCTTAATGCTTTGTCATTTGTGGCACACAGTCCACGTTTTTTGTACATGTGGCCAAATGCAAGAATATCAGTGATGGGTGGGGAACAGGCAGCCAATGTCCTAACAACAGTTGCTAAGGAACAGAGGAAACGCAATGGAGAAACGGTGTGTGAGATCCTGATGTTATGATGAGATGTTGAATTTAGTTATGACTTTTATTTAGTATTTTCTAAATATACTATTTCAGATAAATCAAGTGAAAAAACCTGATATAATGTACATGTACTAATTTTGTGAGGTTGTTTAGCTTCTTAAAATGTGATAGTCATTACATTTATACAATGCACAGTATTGAGGGCCTGGTGTTGTCGCTCCCTTTGCTCTGCTGAGAGGGGGGCTCTTGTGCATGTAAATGTATGCTTATAACCAAAATGTATGTACAGTTTGAATGCATTTTAATACACTGTTTTGGACAGTGAGGTACACATTCCCATGTTGTTGCAATGTATGGAACATCTGCAGTTCCTTTTAACGGTTCTTAAAACGGGTGGTGTGTATATTATAATACATTCAAATTATTTCTCATCCCCATACACTCAGGCAAAGTTTAAGTAAGTCTGGAATCGACATACTATTGAAATTTCACACATGTGGACGGTGACACACTTTCTGAATTCTTAAGCTGTTTGATTTTTCATCTGACTAATTGTAGTGATATATGCTTCATCTGACTATGTCTCTAGAAATAGAACATTTATATATAAATGATTTTCAACAGAGCTGAATGCACTATTTATTGAAAGTCCCAAAATTTGTAAATTTGATAAATCTGACTTGGGACTCATTATATTAAAGCTGGCCATGCATAACTTACAGTTTGGAATAATGTGAAAACAAACAAAAATGTCATAAAAGTCAACTTTTTATGCTTCTAGACTCGACTCCTAGACTGTTTTTAGTTCAGTAGGTGGTGCTGCTATCATGAAGGTCATGGTATAGAGAATTTACATGTGGCCTACTTCAATGCAACCATGTGGGTTAATTTTAAGGGAAGGCACATTTCGTAATTGTTACTAACCATCTTAGGACAGGCAATCGTCTAGTTCTAAAATTCTAAATTAGTTCTAAAATCTGATCATGTCAGGAGTAAAACAATTCTGCTTTTTGTTCAGCTAAGTGAAGAAGAAGAAAGGGCAATACGGGAGCCAATTTTAGCCAAATATGAAAAAGAAGGACACCCTTACTATTCAACGGCAAGGTAGGAGAATAAATTTAGATGAGTGTCACACATGAGGGTATTTTAGAACTAGGTAATATATGCAATTAGATTAAACTCTACCAATACATTTACTTTGCTCATATTGACATATTGCTCGTGTGGCACGATGGCCGATTGGTTAGAGCTGTCGGCCCGTAAAGCTCAGCGTGTGCTGAGTGAGCGGGTTCGACCCTCGTCCGAAGAGTCGCTGTGTAGGGACCTAGAGCAAATCCATTCAATCCTCTCCCCGCCAGTTCAGAGTGGTTGAACGATGACCTCAACACTTTTAACAATGAGCTGCATTGGCTTCCCAGTCGCTCTTAGTATACGCTTGTTGGTAAAGTGTTGGTCCATTCTTTACACTGATATGGATATTGTGATCCACTCAAATTGCACAGCTCTTCTCTGAGTTTGTAGAATTTCTTGCAGTGATGGTTGCAGATAAATCGGTTTGCTAATTTCAGTAGCATTTAGTTGCTGAGAGATAATCCACGACTAGAGCATTTCTTGTGTATTTAAACTACCATGCTGCTATACACTACCATAGTTAAGATGAACAGGAGTTTAGTAAAGTGAATGTAAATTATAACAAGATATCTTAATGATGGCTGTGACATATTTGTTTTTAGGTTGTGGGATGATGGTGTAATCGATCCAGTCGACACTCGCCTTGTACTTGGACTGAGCATTAGTGCTTCACTCAATGCTCCAGTAGAATCGACTAAATTTGGAGTCTTCCGGATGTAATGGTGGCATTTCGTGTAATTTTGCCTACGCCAGTGCCTTTATAATGTCTTCCGAGCAAATCCTGTAATTATTCTTGATTATGAATACAATCAATTGCAGTAATAAGTGCAGTCTAATGAAATGGTGTATGGATAAGTGCAATCATTGTAAATAGTTGATTACTCATATGCATAAATGATAGTTAGGCATTTCATTAAGCACAGCCAGACAAATTGATTATATGCACAGTAATTGTTCATTTATTCTGATGACAAAAGGTTTCAGGAACATAGGCCTAATGAAACAATCATTAGTACCAATGTTGGGTATTTTTATATTGATCTTTTGTTACTGGATTCGAGTCATGTGGCTATATTTAGTAATGGCTTAAATTGGTATTGGTTGAATTTACGAAGTTCGGATTGGGCGTTTGGAGCCGGTTTTGCGTGCAGTTGCGCGACTGATTGGTGGGATTCCAAGAACAAGTCAGGTATCCGAGTTCATGCGGGATGTCCTGCACTGGTTGCCTCTACCCCAGCGCATCTCATTTAGAGTGTCTGCATTAGGTTGGCGCTGCCTTGGCATTACTGCGCCTGCTTATTTGCAGGAGCTATGTCGCCGTATCACTGCCAATAGTGGTCAATGACCACTTCGCTCTGCATTTCATGGACACCTGATCGTCCCTTTTGCACACACCTCCATAATGCAGAATCAGGCTTTCTTGGTCGTGGGACCTACCATCTGGAATGGACTTCCCATAGAACTCCGTCTCCTACAGAAGAACTCCTCAACTTCATTTTACGCCTCTCTTAAAACTGTCCTTTTCAGCCGTGGGTTAGGTCTTGAAGGGGCGCTATATCAAGTATTATTTATTGATTTATTGAATAATGGCTGGATTTGAATCTTATGACTATATGCTGTCAATTTTCCATTGTGCCAGTTGTTGGAATACTGTTCACCTGCTGAACTGTGTGAGAAGATTGAAAAACTCTTTTACACTGTGCCATTGAGATTTAGTGTGGGATGAGGGTGCATGAGAAATAGACCATAACCTGAATCGTCTCATTTGATCTAAACTAACCCGTTAACAAACTAGGAATTTAGAAAAAAATAGATGGAATAGGAATAGATGACCCCTTGGATCATTGGCTGAAACTAAAAGTGATCAAACAATCTTCCTCTTGCAGACTATATTTTATAAAGCATCAATGAGCCTCATCTCTCTAATGCAGCTTGTGTTTGCAGGCCACAGCCAACTTGAAGGCAAGAATCATGACGTTGAAACATTTTATGAATAATAGAGCTGATTTGTTTATTTAGAATTGTTACCTGGCATTAGTTATGCCAACGTTCAGCTGAGCTGATCATGCTAAAACTTTCATTCCATTACTGAAGTTTTGTTTGTTGCATATCAGTCATACATTTATGTGTGAAGCAAATCTTTTCTTTAATTTTTTGTCTAGATTTTTTTAGTTACATTCCACTCAGTGTATCTTTTGTCTTTGTTTCGACTTCTATTTCATCTGTGCACAAACTTAAAAATTAGTTCTTAAATTAATGGACAAATTGACCGTGTTCCCAGAGTCCGAGCAGAACTGCCTTCCCAGATTTCTCTGTTGGTGGTTTGAGAGAGATGAACATTTATTTATCTGCTTCATGACGTCCATATTTGCCTGACCCTCCCTCAAATTTAATAGGGGTGATTGGTTGTGCTATAGTTTTCCATGTGGCAAATTTGGGAGCAATAATCTTACTGTAGCGAATGCATTAGAAGATTAGAAGTGACCCAGTTTGCAAGGTTTTGAGTTTATTTGACATTGGTAACTTTCAATGTATTGTGATTAAAACAAATTTTAACAGTGAAGTTCAATGATTTAATTATGCAATTGTACTAATCACACATGCTCAGTTGTAGAATAAACAATTAGAAGTATTTTCCCAACAAGGCTGAATGGAGTCTGATAACAATGGGAAACACTGAAATTATTTTACTTGTTTGAACTTGTAAGTCGCTGCATTTTTGACAGTGACTTTTTCTTAATAAACGAAGATACACTTCAACAAATAACACCATCAGCTGTTGTATAAATTCGTTTAGAACTTAAAGTATAACCCGATTTTGACAAGATATTGTGCCATGCATACAGATGTATAGTTACCATCTAAGGTACAACATTTATTCAGTTCCAAGTAACAGACTAATTAGTAAAACCAGAATATTTTGATCAGTTCTTCAATGTCTAGATTACAACAATATTCAAATGCTTTTGAAAAAAAGATATCTTTACAGATGACCATGTCCAATGCATGGCCAATCATCAACCTTTGCGACAACTACGGTTACAATAAATAAACATTTGCCTTTAATGACAATAATATCTTAAATATGATGTTATTTGAAGTGTTTAAAGACATTTGTGAATGTGGTAGTTTCAGTAAATAAAATGCCATAAATAACAAAACACAAACAATAATCTCATGCACAAAGTTTTAACATTCACATTAATAGAGTATCCATCATGCCTGTTGTTTATAATGCAGTTTAAATATTAATGAGAAACATACTGAATGCAAAATGGAATTATACGAATCTTATGCAGCAGAGTACAACCATTTAGTATGTGTACAGGTACTTGAAAATTGTCAAAAGTCCTTGATCTATACTAATCAAGCAGAGAAAATTCTATAAAAATTAATCTAAATTAAGAACTTCAGTATCATAATATGCTCATGGCATCAGTCGACGGTTTCCACTTGCAAACACATTGTACATGTCCAATTCCATGGTTGGTTGACAGCCAGGAAGGGATAATGATTATATATAAAATATTAACAGCTGTCCTGCTTCCATTAACAAATAGTAACGTAATGTAATCGAGCAAAACTTCCAAACAACCAGCACTTAAATAGGCATTTTATTATTATTATTATTATTGCTGTACCCTCTGAATATTCATATTTGATTTACTTCAGACCAAATAGTGTTCCAAATAGTTTTTTTATAACCAAATGCATAAATGTACTGCATAACATGAAAACTTCACTGTGTAGTTTTTTTATGATCTAAACTCAATTGTTAGCTTCCTGTTTCATGCATATAACCGTTAATTGAACTTTAACGTCTAATTTAACGTTAAATTTAACATTTACAGTGTATTAAGGTCCAGTGTCGAAATAATTTACAATGATGAAGATGCACAATCCACACAGTCATTAAAACTTCCAAAACACCAGCACATTGCACCTGCTCTAAAATTGCTTAATTGGCCAAAGCCCCTCAGCATTTCTATAAAAAATTGTATCTCTTACCTACAACACCCTTCAAACCTCACATTCGTCATCCACCATCTACTTGCTCATCATCATATCTTTCTCTATCTCGGCCTCTAGTTTCACCCTCACTAAGACTCTCTAACCGCTCCTTGGTCAATGCTCACCAGCTCTTTGGAATGAACTCCCGCAAGATTTCCACCATTTTACTCTCTTCCCATCTCGTCTGATAATCTCACCCATGGTGAACAATTTGGTCGTGCTGAAGTGGCTTTTATGTGGCACTGAGAAATTAAATTAGATATTTAATTTTTTACATTGCATCCAAGCAAGACCATTTGCACTTTGCAGTATGTGCAAGGTACTAATTTCATTTGGTACTGGCCATTTGATAAGTTTCACCACAACAGCAATCAATAAATATAAACATTTAACACTTTAACGATCAGCTGCATTGGCTTCCCATTCACTTTTAATACACACTCATTAAAATGCAAAGGTACAACCACTTTAAGTATATAAAGCCACGCACTTGAAACGTTATGCAATTCCAGTGGAATGAAAATGGAACAGTTTGGAATGCTTATTCTGCAAGCAATGGGACAATAATAATAATAATAATATTACTTTCTTGTGCAATACTAAGTAACGAATTTCAGAACTGAATGCAATATGAAGCTCAACTACTGTACATAAAGTCAGTTTCTTTTAAACATTTTCAAATACATCTACTTATGTCTAGTTTTTACTTTTGCCCTGATCTCTATTGTAATGCACTATTCGTGATCGGCTGAATAGTGTGACCAACTATACGTATTTGGCAAAATAGTAGAAAAGCTGTTCAGAACAGCTCTCATTCTGCATTTATTAAGTGTGGCCATCACATAACTAGGTATCAATCAATGACCCAAACAATTGCAAGTGAAGAACTTTCTTCAGCTCCATATATAGAAAATGTCTCATGGGAGGTGCTCTACTTGTACTCCACTAAAATCAATTAAAACCAATTTTAAAATGGTTCAATATTAAACAAGTTTAGTACCAACTGTATACTTGATATTTCTCAACTGGGAGCATTCTATGAATTTTGAGTTGACAAGCTCTATAAGATTAACTGCATGTTTGAATTGAGTGAGACAGTTTCACGAAATAACCATTTTTCGAATGGCTTGAAATGAGTCAGTCGGTCTCGTAAGAGAGAACTGATAATAACCACTTTTCAGTTGCTTCAAAGTCTTGACCTTTGCGATCTGCATAATCTTTAACCTACAACACAACAATTAATTCCTTACAGAGCAATGAAGACAGTGTGATTAATAATAACAATAACAACAATGCCGACTTATATGGCGCCGTAAACGTGGTCGTACCACTGCAAGGGCACCGTACAAAACTACAGAACTACAGATTGTGAAGAACTGTTTCACAACATCTATCTTGGTCTTTCTGAAGACATTGTTTTCTGAGCTGACCTTATACATAACCTTTAAATGTGTTAGAAACATTGCACTGGACAAACAAGACACAGGTAAACTTGAATTGTCAATTGTAACCAAACATTTTCAGAATTAAAGACCAGCAAGACATGAGCACAGCACATCTGAACTGATGATGTCACGTCTGAACTAATGATGTCATGTCTGAACTGATGATGTCACGTCTGAACTGATGATGTCATGTCTGAACTGATGGTGTCATGTCTGAACTGATGATGTCATGTCTGAACCGGTGATGGCACGTCTGAACTGATGATGTCACATCTGAACTGATGACGTCACGTCTGAACTGATGATGTAAAAACCATTTCAAAGCAGGCTAATATTACTCCGAGCCAACAAATAGATTTTCTAGAATGCAAGTCTCTGAATTGGAAAAAAAGATTATGGACTGCACATCATATGTGGCTGAGGAGAATTTTAATTGTCTCATGGCACAATAAAACATTGAATCGCCCGCCATCCTCTTGATGCATCTATGAACGGAATCAGCGAACTATTCTGATGGATTAATTTGAGCCTGAAGACTAAATGGAATCCAGTATTCAAATAATTGCAGGAAATTATTTCATATTTTAAATGTGTTCAGTGCTTTTTACTGGCAGATAAATAGGAAAAGGTTGAGCTATGTTAGTTATCTTTTTTTATTAGGCTATTTGTTTTGCAGTTTTAAGTTGGTTTCATTGTGTAGCAGATAAATGTTTATCTCTACGCATGATTTTGACAATGTTTTTGCTTGATTCACTACTAATCTATTAAACTAAATAAACAATTATAAGCAAAAGAAATAATGTAATCAAATAGGATAAAAGAATTTCAAAATAAGTGGGCTGGAATGCAAAAGGCACAATCACTTCACTGCTAGTTTTCGAATTGGACAAACAAAAGAGTCTGAACCTGGTCTTTGGCAAGTTTTCCTGTGGCAAAATAAGTAGACTTTGGGTGAGCAAAGTAGAGACCGGATACGGAGGATGCTGGTGTCATGGCCAACGACTCGGTCAGATTAATTCCAATGTCATCTGCTGCCAACAACTTCCACATCGTCTCCTTTTCCAGGTGGTCAGGTTGGCTGGGATAGCCTGGAGCTGGACGGATTCCCTGTGAATCCAAGAACAAAGGGAATTTATAATGAAGCATGTACATCACACACATACATTCTTATATGGTCCTATTTGAAACCTCTTAAAAGCACTTACTGCTAAAGTTCTAATAGAACAATAAATGAATCAATTCAATTTATATAGCACCTCTTCAAAGTTTCAGACATACAATTCAGATTTCTGCCCTGGTAAGTATGATATATATTATTAGCATATACATAATAATAAATAATTTAATACAACATATACTCACATAACAGCATAATCTACAACACAATTTGAATTAAAAAGCTGACCTTGTATTTAATTTTATGCATATCTGCAGTCGATAGTTTTTCGTTGTCGCTATATCCCCAGAACTCTTGTCTCACTCTTGCATGAAGCTCTTCTGCAAAAGCCTGAAATTCAATCATTTGAAACACACCATATATAAGTTTTACTCAGAAACAAATAAGTTTTACTCAGAAACAAATAAGTTTTACTCAGAAACAAATAAGTTTTACTCAGAAACAAATAAACTTTACTACTCAGATAGCCAGTTTCAGTCATTCATCATGCCATGCCAGCAAAGCATAACAATTAAAGCAAACTTGGTCAACTCAAAAGCCTCAAATATCACTTTCAATTCTCTGCTGTCCAGAAATAGTTCACTCAGGACCATTCAATAATATGAAATTTATACATTCGAACATCTACAATCAATTTACACATTTAAAATGGTGTCATTTGTAGGTAAAGTACTGGTCAATAAAAACCTCACACAGAAAAATCCAAAAGGTTTCACCTGAAGGCTGTTCTATTACCACTGTCACATTTATGATGGAGGTATATGATCATAACACTCAGAATTTAAAGGTAAAGTCAGGCTAGTTGTATTAATGTACAAATTACACCTACCTCAGCCAGTCGATCAGCCAGCGCTTTCACCATTATCACATTGTAGTCATCATAGCTCTCAAACCTGTTTAAAAGTCACACAGTCATGATTAAAACTGTACAGAATATATAATATAATGTGTTGTATATAGAGAGAGAAAGAGAGGGACAGACAGACAGATAAGCTAGCTCCAAGACAAACAGCAGCCCCATAAGCTATAGAGCTGTACCAATATCACTTTTTACCGATTATGCCGATACCGATTATTTCATTTGCTGATACCGATTATAATAGCTGATATCAATTATTTCATTGTGTTTTTCCAAAGATGTACTGTGACTCACTTCGCACAACAGCGATAAGCAGAAGATGTTGGTATGACAGTGTCTAGTATCAATGACGTAAACCTTATGCCCAGGTGAACCAGCTATAATGGTACGGGCACACACAGAAAAGGGTCTCTGTCGCACCATGCAAAAGTAGAATGAGCATTGTAAGCTATCATCATCACTATTTCCCCAAACATTGAACTATTATGATGGGAACATCTCTTGTAGCAAATTCATACATACAATCACTTTCTTCTTGTATCAAACACGCCAATTCCTCCCCCGACAAGCTGCCCTTACGAAATGCCACTTTGGCCTGAAATAGGGCATCAGTGGTAGTGGGCAGGTGGGCAGCCAGCAGACACGAAATAGCTGCCGGACCGGGGTAACTAAGCAGGTACTGTGACTCACTCTGCACAACAGCTATAGCCTTCAAACATTATTCCAGGTTTATACGAACTCTACTGGGTGGTCTGAAGTAGCCATACAATCTATGCCTTCAGGCTGGCTACACATGTGGGAACGGATTACGCAACTCGGGCCACACTGATAAAGACAGAAAATAATGTTATAAAAGAAAAAAATGTAATTCTTAATATCAGCACCGATTATCATTACCGATACCCGATACTGCCGATATGTCTGATAATCAGCCCGATTAATCGGCCGATTAATCGGTACAGCTCAAATGAGCTAGCCCCAAGAGACAGTAAAGGGTATGAAATGTTAACTTCATAATTCTCTAAGCCACATGGAGGGTGGGTTGGGTGGTCCTCTCCCTCGACACTTCATCTCCCAATTGATGGTGTCTGTGTTGCCATTATAGCCAAGTTGGCAAGTGGTGAACATGACATTCATATAAAGAAACAAACTTAAAGTTTCCACCCAGGAAAGTACATATATAAAAATACAATAGATATAACAAGAGGTATGTCTGTGGACAGAGGATGAGTATGGTGTGTGGTTGTGTCTAAATGAAAAACTGACATACATACTGATTATCTAGTTAAGCGAAAGTCAGCCAGATGACAGAAGCAAGTAAATGAGTAAATGAGTGAGCATTTAGCAACCACATGAATGACTGAAAAGTGCTCAAAACTGAGCTAAGAAGCAAATCCGAATGTCTAATCCTTCGAATCAGCCAATATATAATTCCTTTATGACAGCTAAAAGCAAAGTCAGCCTCTAACTCTTTGCAAAGTTCGTTGACTCCAAAGCAGCTGACAGCAAACAATCCGATATGATCCAGCATCCCAGAATTCCTTGGGGCCACAAAGTCGGACAGACAGTAGTATGGCTCATTGGAACTGGAATCTTTCTCAGCCTTTAACAAACATAAAAACACTCAAAGTCACAAAAAGCCAATAACATTGGATTTACTGGTGTCTATGCTGCAATCATAATTGTAAACTACTCATCTTCTTTCTGCTCTTCTCTTAAGTCTGTTCTCTTTGGCCGTGGTAGGACTTCAGGGAGCGCCTCTGAGTACATTTCTTCAAGAGGCGCTATATCAAGTTTCATTGATTGATCCAATATGCATGCAGAGTCACACAGAAAGGTAAACTAATATGCAGAAAGGTGAAGAGCAGTCAGGTACCACGATGTTTGAAAGTCAATGAGGAATAGGGCGTTTGAGGCATATCTTGAAAAGAAGAAATAGAGTTTAAGCAATTAATAGCTTAGTAGTTGTTACCGCCATTATGATCTAGCATCATCATGTTTCAGCCAAAAGACCTAAATCCAGACATCACAGACTGTAGGGAGATACTGGCGGTTGAAGGCAGGTATGAATGCTAATTGTGGAACGGCTTATTTTATTTAATTTATTTTTTATTACCAAAATTTGATACCGCCCTTCTTCCAACAGTTTTTGCTCAGAAGTGCAAACACATGCCTCGATGGCGCAATTGCAGTTGTACTGCAGAGCAATTGTGTGCAAAGGACTTGCTCAGGGTCCTTACACAGTGACCCCCAGAAGAGGGTCGAACCCGCACACTCAGTGCACACTGAACATTACGGACTGACCGCTCTAACCGATCGGCCACTGTGCCACACAATGGTCAGATCAGGTTTGATTAGTTTTCAGTTTTAAGAATTATGTAATATATAATAGCTGGACAGTTGAAGCAGAACCATGGACTGAAGAGAGGCATTTGTCCACTTTTACATTTCCAGACTGATCAGTAATGTCGCAATGTAAAGCAAAGTACCTTCTATGGAATTCAAAGTAAATGTACTACCTGTTGTCTGAGTCCAAAGAATGTCGCAATGTGTTCATCTGATTCACCAAAGACATAAATGTCATCTCCCACAGCATTTGCCTTCCAAAACCCTATAATCCCTCGACACTGCAGTGATCGATCACGAATAATCCTTGACAACATTGATTGCGCTTCGTCGAACAACTTCTTTGCTTCAACTCCTGAAACAAAATGGATAACACAAAAACTTTTACTTTTAAAGAAATTGTCAAGAAATACCAAATATTGAAGCCAAAGGTTCAGTTGGCATTTTACACATTTCATAAGCATTAATTATAAATTCATAAAAAAATTAACACTGCAGTGAACAACACATAAGCACAATGTATGGTAAATGAACTGAAACACAGATAGGTTAAGTAAGTAAGTATATACTTCATTGAACTGCTTGGCACGCACTGCAGAAACATCATACATGAACAATCACAATACAATCTCAATTAGCAATTACAAAACAGATGTCTGAGAGAGTAAAGAGAAAGTAAATAGAAATGGGGCAATTTAAATAGTATTTGGGGGACAAACCCACCCACATTGAGTAAAAGGACCAGTGGAGACCCAAGGAGACCCAAAATCAAAGATAAACGAAGTCCTCAACTCTGACACTTTAAAAATCACAGAAATTATTACAATGTCTTAAATTCCTTGACAATAGCAACATCTTAAAGCAAGCAACTTGCTTTTGTAAGCGTAAGACTACAATTGCGGCACTTTCAATTTCTTACCCACTGTGGCATCTTTAAAGATATTCGGATAACCACGATTCGGATATTTGCCTCTGAGTTGCCAAGTGTCGAAAAATGGTTTCCAGTCAATGTATGGAATGAGTTGTTCAAGGTCATAGTCATCAAACACTCGTCTCCCAAGAAAAACCGGAGCAACTAAACACAGCACAGAATAAACCAAACAATGCTAATGCCAAGAAACAAAACCAATACATCAGAGTCTTAGAGTCTACTTAATTCTATATCGATTTAGATAATAAAATCATAAGAAAACTGGCTGAGCAGACAGAGAAAGAAACAGACTTCAAGAACCGTGGCCAATCATCTGACAAAGTACATCATCCCATTACTGCCTTTATTCATTGCAGAGTAAGAGAGTGCCATGCTTGAGAAGAGTACGATGGATGAGCAAACCAATAGGTTGAATAATAGTAAGCAGTAAGACAGAATATCAATTAGACTCTGCATGGACCTACGAATCGATTGCAATATGGGCAATGTGATGTAACAGGGATACCTAAAAGGAAATACTTGCAGCAATGCTGAATGGAACTGAAAATTATTTCACATTCTGCAATGCTTCTGTGAGCAAGGATTTATACATACTTGCATCTTCAGTAATACATTGTCATCCTTCTCAAGATCAGATGCTGAAACCCAATAAATGTTGTTCAAATTACATTATTTTGCTGAGTTACTGCTCTACCTGCTGGAGGATCAGCCTTCCAGTCAATCTTCATTCGCTTCTCTCGAGCAACTTCAATTGGAATATAAACACGACCCTAAAACACACATTAGTGTCATTTATAAGAAATTTACTCTGTTATTCTCACTGCATGCACCTCAACATTGACAACCGACTAAATTCAATACCATGTTAAAACTTCAACAATCACTAGTTTAACAATAAATGGAATAAATCACTGAAATACAACGGCAGCAAAAAGAACCTTTAGAGAATCGTAATGTTCATCGCGAACTTCCTGATACTCTTCCACTATTTCCTCGACATAATCTTCCTTTCTCTTATCGTCCAAAAGACGTCCACACTAAAACAGAAAATATAATTTCTCAGTTTTATTTACATAACCAAAATCCACAATACCAAAGTTTAACAGCACTTTAGAGTTAAACGATGATTTCAAATGCTAATCTCTGGTAATGCCAGATAACACAGGAAACATACAATTCTGTTAAACTCAAACCAACATTTTTAATTGGAAAGTCATTTTGTATGGCTCATCCTGGTAAGGTGGAGTCTATCTTCAGACTTTGATCTGAATCGACACAAAAGGCCTTACTTAGGTCAGCCACATTTATCATCTCATAAATCATATATTTTATATTTTATTTACAGCTGAAACTAACCAAAGAACATTAGATCAAGAACAGGTTTACTAAATGATGCAAGAACAATGCAATGATAATTTGTTACCACAACAACACTTTTCGAAGCATCAAGAACATGGATTGTCGGACCTTTGTACCGTGGAGCAATCTTAACGGCAGTATGTGTTCTAAATTCAAACAATACATGTATCACATTATTCAACTACTCACAGTTACAGAGCCAAAAAATCATTAACCTAATATGTTACCAAAAAAAAATTCAACAGGGTTTATGCAACATATATCACTGTCCATGGATCATGACTTCCAGGAACAAATCCCTTCTTGCAGCAAATTATTTACAAGTGATTTCCATATTTTGCCAAATATGTATAACTATATATATATATATATATTAATCGGGGGCCAGGAAGGTCCATTCTACTGAAACTATTCTGGTTAGGCTTGTAATTGAAGTCTTCAAAGCCTTTGATCATGCAACCCTACTCGCGCTGTATGACACCAATGTGGCGTTTGATACAGTTGACCATTCTATGCATTCAACCGGCTATCTATATATTTTGGTATCACAGACAAGGGCCCTTTCATGGTACCATTCTTTTCTTTCCCATAGGTTCACATCTGTGGTCTATGGCTCTAACCGCGCTCCCTGGGTCCCACGCAGTCTCCCTCAAGACTCTATTTTTGCTCTTTTGTTATCTGTATTGCATACTGCACACCTTGTGGGTATCTTGGTTTCATCATGCCAGTTCACCAACAATACCCAGACCCTTCTTCATGGTCCACCTTATTTCACTGCTCAAATGATTGAGAGTTTAGTTGAGGCCTAACTACCCTAGACGCCTGGGTCCCTCTAAGTGCCTATTGCTGAACTCTGAGAAGACAGTTCATGTGGCTCTCAAACTTTAATCAATCAATCAATCAATCAATCAATCAATCATAAATACTTGATATAGCATCCCTTCAGAGGTGTTCCCAGTGCAGCATTCCTAAGTTTGCTCATAGTCAGGTTTTATTCAAGATTCATTTGATTGGCTCCCTATTCAACAGCATATACAGTTCATTCAAAACCTTTTCCCTAATGAGCAACTGCCTGATTGGGGTGACCCCAATCTACTTGAGGTTTTTCTGCACTCTTATCTGGTGGTCATCCAGCCGCGTGCTGGCTGCTTTCCTCATTCCTTAACCCTGGATCATAAGCCCCAACCCCTCTACGACCGCTTTGCTCTAGTTCCTATCGTGCAACAATCTCCAGGTATTAAACAGGCATAATGCCTTAGGCTTTCTCTATAGTTCTGAGAGGAACCCACTTCCTCTCAATAGAATGCACAAATTTTAATGAAACAATTACATAGCGAATTTACTCATGAGATTATATGGGCAACGTCCATGTTTGTTGTGAAATAACAGAAATTCCTGTAAGACGGAATTAGTAAATAACTAAAGCAGTTAAAAGCGCCCATCAATGCTAAACACAATAACTTGTCATTTACAAAAGGGACAAAATTTAATGGTGTTTGTTCATTTGATGTAATGTGATCGAACATTAGTATAATCATCAGCGCTCTCAACAGGCATCTGTGCTTGGGCCAGAGAACAGGATAGTCTTAAGGTGTCTCCGAAACTGGTAATGTGACAGGGCTAGTAATTACAGGCGCAGGGACTGTGGAACACAGATCAAAGCTGAGGCAACAATGCTCATGGATTGGACCGTGGCAGAGTGTAAATGCAGAACAACCAGAAGGCCACTGGTGGAAGATCGCAAGCAGGCCATTGCAGGTAAAGAGTTGTAACTACTTGTCATCTAAAGTAGTTAAATAGTAGTTATAACTACATATTTTAAAAGTAGTTGGGAAGTAGTTTTAACTACTAGTCAAGTAGTTGGTGCCCATCACTGTTGTTTAGACAACACCATAAACAGAATGATAACCGATTATATGAGAGCTGCACAAAGAAATTTAGAAATATAAAGCAAACATCAATGTATTGCAGTGAAGACAACAGCCAGAAAGAAAAGATGGTATTTGGCAGCATACAGATTACATAGCTCACATGACTCAAACTTCAACACTCCTCTTAGATTTATTTAGAGGATTTATATAGCACCCCTTCAAGACATCTACTCATATGATCTCTCCTGGGTCCCTACACAATTTCTTATTCAGTCACATTGCACGATATATTGGATACAAGATCACCGTAATGTAACATGCTATACAGTATTGCGCTAAGCCTTTAAAGACAGGTCTTTGTTTCTCTTTAAGTGGCACAACAATGAATGTGCAATTACAATTTCAAAATAGGTTGTGACTGATGTTAAAGCCACCTTATAGGTCACACCTAATTTGTTAATGATTCAATTTCTCTTGATGCAGCTCAGTAAAACACAAATAACTCATCATGGAATATCAGGCATGATAACCTGAATAGAGAAAATAACAAAATAATGTTATGTTACTGACAATTCTGTAGAGGCTTACTTTGAAGTTGTGGCACCTCCAATCAGCAGTGGTAGGTTCATTTTATTTCGTTCCATTTCTCTGGCAACATGGATCATTTCATCCAAGGAAGGTGTGATCAGCCCAGACAAACCAATGATATCTGGACAAGCATAAAAGTCACAATAATATCATTCAATGTAATCTCTGATCCAATTAATAACTACTTTACTTATCATTCGCTCATACTATACTTGTACTCATACTGTGGTTTGTCTGTCTGAAATTAAACGAAGATTATTATTGTTATTAAGTCATTTAACCATTGGGATTGGGTTACTAGACCTGATTAAAGGCACCAGCAATTCAGAATCGATTGAACCAATTGGTGAAGGCAGAATTTTGGCCCCTTGGGTCATAATTTTATGCTGGACAAGGCTAATGTTAATACTGGAACAGTACAACCCATCAGTTGTTGCTTGATCATGTGTTTAGTCAGTAAAACACTAAAGAAATGTCTCTAAACTTACCAGCCTTTTCATTGATGGCTGCATCAAGAATCTTCTGACATGGTGTCATAACACCCAAATCGACAACCCTGAAGTTTACACCATAAGACATTTCATCATATTTCACATCATATTCATCACTACTCACTAATTAATAGAACATTATCACTATGATGATAACAATAACATCAGTGCCATTGATCTGAGACATTTTCGTCAATGCACGACAATAAACTCATCACTACAATTGTTTAATCAGTTCCACAAAAGTCACTATACTATCATTGAAGTTTCCAGCACTGACTTGATTTTTATTACCAATTTCCTATAAATACACCATATATGGCATTCCAATTACATTACCTTTACCACAAAATGGAAGAGTAAACAATGATCTGTATCATAATGTAGCTCATAGGTGCAATTATATAGCACCTCCAACAGAAAGCACTCAACGACTCTACTAAACAGCAGCTCTATGCAACTAGGAAGGTCATTGTAATGAAAGAAGAGACAGTGAGTCATCGTATGCCTATCTCCAACAGTATGGATGACCTGGAAAGAAGAGTCACATTAGGCAGCACAAGGCATAAGATCATCCAGAGATTCTGTAGCACAGATGGATTCATTTGGCCTGTTTCGTTTCAAATAGATTGACTACCCCTCCCCCCCGTATATGACACTGATGATGTTCAACGCATAAACTGACCTTTGAGCGACATAACCTAAATGCATAAGATATTAAGATCCAAACTGCATAATCAATGTGCCATTATATAACTTCATTGATTCAAATGGAATTGATGATGATGATACATGATGATGATGATTATGATGATGATGGTGGTACCACGATGATGATGCATGATGATGACGACGACGATGATGATATTCATTTATTGTTGAGTGAAGCTATTTCTAAACAGCTGTAAACCTGTAGTTGTTGCATCCAAGAACCACTCCGACAATGTTCTTTCCGATGTCGTGAACATCTCCCTTCACGGTTGCAATCACAATTGTACCAACGTATGCACTGTTCTGTTGTAAAGTAATGTAACCAAATATGTAACCAGATATACAGATATGAGCGCACAGAAGGCTCTGATTATCAGTCAGCTTAGTGTCGAACTCACTGATAGCCAATATGAAAATATTTGTTGCTAAAGATTACACAAAACGTTTTAACTTTTATGTTGACGTGACTACTTTGAGGATGTCTAATTGCTGTGTAATTGCTTGATATGTTTGTTTTGAGAGTGTACATATTATGATGTGCCCACAGTGCGTTTGCAAGCGGTTCAATCAAGTACATACTTAGTTACTTTACTTACACAAAGCACATCAACGAACAATGCAAGCGGATTTACATGGCAAAGTTAGAGCCAAGTCTGGAGTTCAACTCCCATACAAAATTTATACAGCTAAATTTGGTCCACCACTCACAGCGGAAATAAGTATAGGCGTAACTTAAAAATAATTCATCTACCTTGCAACCTATTCAACGTTAGCAGTGTTATTTTAAACAGATGCTCACCAAGTCATCAATTCCAGTCAGTTTCACATTATTCTCCCTTTCCTTTTCCATGAATGGAATAAGGTATCCAACTGCCTTTTTCATCACACGAGCAGACTTTATTACTTGTGGAAGGAACATCTTTCCAGATCCAAATAGATCTCCAACTACACTCATTCCCTGAAAGAAAATTGTGATAAATGTGACTTTCACTCATTATGGCTGATTGGTTTTGTCATCTTCAACTAATAATCCCAGAGGAACGTTGAACTTTTGATGTGACTGCCCTTTCTAGACAGCGACTTTTATGTGACCGCTTTCTAAACAAAAGTTTCTTCACAAAAGAACAACTGAATAGTATCTTGAACAGATTTTGGCATATCTAGCAATGTTACCCAATTGCCAATGCACAAAACAGCAAATACAGTGATTTTTCAGGCAAATTCCTTCACCAGCACTGCCCACTTTATTCCACCTCAGGTTTACACTCACAGACCCAGTCACAACAAGGAACTGTTTTCACAAATGCATACAGAGGTCAAAAGTTTACAAACAATGTTATTCAGATGAGCCGTGATGATAGACTCTGCAGTTCAGACCGTCTGAGATTAGAAACAGATTCAATATATTAGCCATAGAGATTCACTACCTACCTTCATCAGTGGACCCTCAATAATATGCAGAGGGCGTGGATACCTTTCAGCGTTCAACCTCGCTTCTTCTGTGTCTTCGACAACATGCTTGTCAATACCCTAAACAGAATATAATGGTCAAGTGCTATTTAGAGCAATATCTCAAAGTACAGAGGTTTTGTTAAATAACAAAGATCACATAGCAGCAGAGTTATAGTTATTTCTATAGCACCATTGCTGAACGACAAGGTATCAACAATGAGTGAATCATGAATTTAAACACCTTCGTTTTTCAGGTAGGGCAATGATCTTACAACTCACTCAATCTGGACGTTTGAGCTGGTTTACACATACCTCATCTAATATCTGTTGCACATCCTGTGACTTGTCTGTGCAACCCGACACTACTTTTCAGGCCTGACTCACAATTTGTATGGCCCTTGGATGATAAGTCTGACTTCTGACAAGGTGACTTCTGACCTGAAGCTCAGCAGTCCCCTTGAATCAATATTATCTGAAAAAGCTTTTGTTTTATAATAACAATTTCCATAAGATCAGGTAAAATGCATAACATTTATCACATTTCCTGATGCTTAGACTTAAGACTTAGTTCCTCCCGTTCCTCCTGAAACATTGGTCGACAAGAGCTCTCCATCCCGTATGATCTTTAGCGGTCTTTCCGCCTCTTCCCAGTCAAATCCCAAAAGTTGATTCCCATAAGTCGATTCCCATAAGTCGATTCCCATAAGTCGATTTCCATAAGATTCCTGATAAGTTGAATAAAACTTTGCTAATTTCCTACCCTAACAAGTGCATACTCCAGACGATCTTCCACGTCCAGATTTCTCCATTCATCAGTTGCTGAAACCTTTTTCTCAGAACTTCCCATTTCCTGGAAAGAAAAGAAAGCATATAATTCCTTCACATTTGGACCACTGTGTTCCATGCAATACAGTGCTTCCAGTGACCAAAAGGTGCAACATAAATGACTAGTTGCAATACACTACAACCGCTCTGCTACATGAAATGAAGAGCTAATAACAGTAACATAGTGTATGATAAAAATGTACAAATATATGCAACTGTGACTAAATTAAATGCACTAACAGCATTCTCCATATTAGCAGTATCATTTTTATCGGCTCTCACCATCACATTAATTGCAGAAATGATATACCTGATACGAAGATATGAGAAATATTCATTTACAAGCCGTTTTCCTTAAACATTTGCATCTTGTCTTGTCTGTCCTGACTTGCCAACTTATTATCTATCTCATTTAGATCCCTATACCAGCAAGACTCACAATTAACTTTCCGGCTTATACGTGCGTCTTGGTCTCTCAGATTCAAATTTTCTAACTTTTACTGTTTATACTCGAGTACAAGTACCACGAACATGCTTTACTTCGTTGGGTTGATCACCTCACTATTGCACTGTCTGATCATTGCGAACGGTTAGGTCAACTTTCACAGATTCACTCTGTGCAATTGAACAGACATGTCCGTGTTTTTCCACCCTCCGGCATTTCAGCAGAATGTTTAAATGCAGAAATTGCTCCATAATTTCCAACATGCTAGAGTATGATGTTGAAAAATTTTCCTGGAAATAATTCTTTGTTTCTGTTGTGGATCATTTTGATGGTATTCTCTAATAATAACTACAGTGCTGTGCTTGGGCAGTCTGTAACATGCGCTACACGTTACATGTGTTACACATAACACGTGTCGCACTTGCCTTTCATTAATTACGAGGCATATTTCGAACCTGTGCATAAATAAGTAATTTTTCAGTGCCATCTGGATCTTTGTTCCACAGGAGATTTTCACACAGCTGCAGCAACTCTGGTTCTATGCTGCTGTAGACAGGTAGGTTACCTGCATTGACGATGCCCATATCCATTCCAGCCTACAATGCAAGAGTGGCAGGTAAGCAACCAAGAGCAACTATCGCACAAATCAAATCACGTATCTAATAAAAAACATACTTAAAACATCTCTTTGTTTGTATGACAACTTAAGCTCAGTATGATATATTTTCACATGTTGGTAAATCTGTAAATCAGTTAAAAGTTGGTGCAAATGAAACCTTGTAAAAAATTAAGTGTAATAAATTAAATACCAAGTGTGTACTTATATGTAAATAAGTTGTCAATTACCCAAACTACTCTAACATTGTTGCAAATGCAAACAATGCTGCTTATAATTAACATGATCCTAATTGTCCACTTCCTCCATTTGCACAATAAACCAGTTCACTATCAGTGTTGTGTAACAAATAACAACATGCTAAGAAAGCAAAAAAACAGATAACATAAGATGAACAGAAAATCAAATACAGATAGGAAATCATCAAAAACAGACAAGTATTTTCTACATGATACGCAAATGAAACATTTTACAATGTCATTCTACTTCTCAAAGCAGTGGCATGTGTTAGCTATATTTTAGCAACTCCAAAAGCTGTAGAATCAAGAACCTATTGATATAATGGATGATTGGCTGATTAATAATTATATGCCAAATGCTTTTTAGCATGCAGTTTTGAGTTTTAATTGTTTAATTAAGAAGCAAGAGCAAGCTTTACTGTACATTTGCTTCATTGCATTGACTGATGCTCTGTGTAAAATTTTTAGCTCTACCAAAAAACAGGAAGTTAGCAGTTGCCTGAACATACCTTAATTGCATGATAAAGAAATACGCTGTGCATCGCTTCACGTACACGCTCCTTT
This sequence comes from Bimastos eiseni, assembly GCA_959347315.1. Taxonomy (NCBI): domain Eukaryota; kingdom Metazoa; phylum Annelida; class Clitellata; order Crassiclitellata; family Lumbricidae; genus Bimastos; species Bimastos eiseni. Next base: position 30,084,089 of record OY365809.1, on the reverse strand, counting down.
CCACGAAATGAAAACGAGAAATTGGAGACGCCACCGCTGACACGACATCCAGGAAGAGTTGACTAAAACAGTGACCACGAAATTCCAATTTAAAGCTGAAGAATACGCTCGATAACAGAAGACCTGCTACACACAGGGTAGAGGCAAGGCAAAATGTGAAATACAAGAGGTTAGGAGTAAGGTAAAACAAATCTGAATGTTGTGACTAAACTAAGCTCAGCTGCAGCCAGTGGTAATCAGGAGACGTGGCCATCTACACATCACGTGGTGGGGCACTTCAGCCGATTGGTCAGAGTGCTCAGTCTGAAAAGTGCAGATTAGGGTGAGCATGTTTCGTGCCTCCTCTGGGGATATTTTGCACGTACAAGTTTCTCAGCATCATTGATGTTCTACAATATCATCATAGCCTCACTTATAAATTTTAGAAGACAGGCAAATACAGTTGTATTGTACTGCAAAGTGTAATACAAACATAAATAATTCTCCACTGATTCTTTGAAAAAATTCATCAACTGATCAGAGAAAATTATAGCAGAGAAAGTAAGTATGTAACTAAGTATGGTAACCTTAATAATTCTTGTGGCTTCAATGTAAGTAATGCCATATTCGTTGTGTTCCTCCATGCCCGTTGCAATCGTCAAGATGTTCGGATCGAAGATTACATCCTTTGGATCGAAGCCAACCTTGTCCACCAGAATGTGATATGATCGAGTGCAGATCTCGACCTTTCGTTCAGCATCCGTAGCCTGAAAACAGATGCAAACAGTCGACATGATTAGGTTAAGCAAAGCCATAACATCATATATTCTTATGTGTTCTCCAAGGCCCATCCTGATGTTAGTTGACTGTGACATGTTCTTTTAATGGCATTGCTCTGTGTTATGGCAACATATAAATTGTCATAATTATTATTACTATTGTTATTAATATTACGATGGCTACATTTGTATCTCTATGTAACAGTGAACAGTATTTGACACTGAACGGATGTCACAACCAAGATCATCCATCAGATCAACATCCAGAGCAGAAGTTGCTAGCAGGCAATAGATGGCAACAGCTCAGCTATAAACCCAAGTCAATAATCTACAAACTTCTAAAGAGCCACTCAAAAGCAAAGGTAAGGCAGCATGAGCACTGTGTGACAAATCATAGGGTTGACAAAAGGGTAGTCCAAAGACGGTCCGAATCCGGTTTCATTGGGTCAGAGGAAGCAAAGCAGCTGCAAAATTGGGCAACACTTAGTCAGACAAAAGGGAGTATCAGTAATCGAGTTTTGAGTTAGCAAAATGATGCAGGAAGTTTTGAAGTCGAGCATGGAAAGATTGCGGCCGAGGTCAAGAGTGTGCATGAAGCAGGAGCACGAGAAGCAGAAGATCTGATTAGAGAAAGAGAGATGAGGATCAAAAGAGACACTAAGATTGCAGACAAAGGCATCAAAGGCAAAAAGATAAAGGACACCGAGTTAGTGAATAGGTGTATTGAAGAGTGAGGAATTTTCTTGATTTGATCACGAAGGTCATCGAGTATATATACTGTTCTAGAAATGTTGAGGCAGAGGAGGTTGGATGACTTTTATTGAGTAATTGTGCAATTGAGGCGGAAAAACAGCTTAGGGAAAAGGATATATGTAGAGTTCAGTGTCATCTGTGTACAGATGGTGATCAACAGAGGAAGGTTTTATGTGATGGTTTACTGGTGTGGACAAAGACAATTAAACCAGCTGCACAGTTATGGATGGATTGAATCTGGTGCAATTGTCAATACCAAGAAAAATTTCAATGGAAGAAAGAAATGGATGAACGAGGTACAAGAAAGAACCAGAATGAATCTGGAGGAATTAAGAGACGCAATCTCAGAGAGAAAGCAATGGAAAAGGTCTATCATGATGGTTTCTAGAGTTCAACGAACTCAAAGCACAAGGTGACAAGGATACAAAAATTCCAGAATATCCCCATCGAACAACATTATACATAATTATTTTCATAATTTGTTTGCTGACTATGGTGGCATGAATAACTCCAAACCAACCACATGGTCCCGTTTTGCATGCAGCATCATATAATTACATCAAGGTGTTGTTACCTGACCAAGTTCATCAAATGCCATGACGATGACCGCAGCGCCATATCGCTTGACCTTTGTGGCCTTCGAAATGAAGTCTTTTTCTCCTTCTTTGAGACTAATACTATTTACAATACATTTTCCCTGAGTGCATTTCAGTCCAGCCACCAGTGTCTCAAAGTTGGAGGAATCCAGGCAGAGGGGTAGCTGCACATAAAAATAAACCATTTCTTTGAAACCTATCTAAAATCTGCACTATATATATATATACATATACATATATATATATATATCTGAATTGCAAACTTAACAAATAAAAAAATAACATCAATAACAGTTATTGGTTGTTTTGGCATCTAGTTGTGTAATGCAATTTAAAAGAATTGTGTAAGCCAGCTCTAGAAAAATTCTCATCTTCTGTAAGGATGCTTCCCCAATTACCTTAACTACTTCATCTACATTTTCAGAGTATTATCTTTGCAATCTAACCACAAACCACTTGTAAAACATAAACCCTCATCACTTACCTACCAAAGTATTACTACTCACGTCATCATATACTTAAAACAGCCTACAATGTGCACCATTTTACCATATTCATTCCAATTCTTTGAGTAAATATCAAAAACCGACCTTTGCAACATCTGGTTCCGAAGAAATGAGGTTGACAAACTTTGTCATTGCCATATTCCCATCGAGCATTCCCTCATCCATGTTGACATCAAGAATAATAGCACCATTTTCCACCTGGGATTTTGCAACACTCAGTGCCTCCTGTCAACAAGATAAAGCAACAGGAATTAATCACCATAAAAAAACGAATGGCAACACAAAAAGATGAATACAGAGAAAGGATCATTAAAGAGCCAGATGCATTCAGGGTGTTGAACTAGTTGAACTCACCCTAAAGAAAGGAAATATCTCTTTAATTTACAGACATTCCATGTCACCATGTCAGTTCTTTGAACTCCAGCGACCATCATGATCAACCTTCTCCATTTCTTTCTTTCCGAAGTCGCGTCCCATAGTTCCTCCAGGTTCATTCCAGTTCTTTTGCATATCTCGTTCATCCATTTTTCCTTGGGCGCCCTCTTTTCTTCCTTTCTTCTCCACACGCCAGCATCATTTCCTTTTCCAGTAATTCCATGCGTCACCTTTATTCATTGCATCACCATGTACTGCTCTGTAACCAATTCTTTTCTGAAACAGTAGACAGCCTGCTACAACCATTGTCTATGCTTCCGTGCTTCAATGGGTCACATTCAGTAACTGAATTATCATATCGGATCTGAGAATTTATAAAATGCCTCTTACAGTGGTAGCGAATCAGAAGCCCTCTCAGCATGACAGTCCTGAGGAAATAAGAAAGTCTTCTGACAATGAAGGGATGAAGGTGGGACCCAGGCTAAAATCTTACACTGGATTGTGAGAGGCAAGTATATTCCACATAGAAGGGCCCATGATGGCAAAGGCACGGTGCTGGGTCATAGCAGTCCTTGTCTGGGGAGATCAAGGAGATCAAGTCAATCAGCAGACCTGAGGGGATGGGAAGAGACAGCAGACAGGGGTTCGTATATTATATAGGAGCTAGAGAAAGTTGAGTTCTTAGGACTATGCATCATTGCCTTGTATTGGATAAGAGAGGCAATGGGATGCCAGCGTAGAACATCAGTTACGTAGGTAGTAGTGTGGGGGTAGTGAGGAAGAAAAGCAATGAGTCTGGTTGCCAAGCCCATAACCGACTGGAGGAGGAGATGCACGCCTTGGGAATACCAGGAAATACTGAATTGAAGTAGTCAATACGACAGTAAGTGAGAGGATGGATAATGGTTGTAAAGACAGAAGAGGAAACAGATCTTCTGACAATTTAACAGTGTAACAGTGAGTCAATTGAACCAAAAGAGAGAGTGCTCAGCAGAAAGATTTGAATGTTGTCAGCACAGAGGTGTCCAGTGCTTTGTAAATAAGGAAGGAGAACTCGCTGTATAAAGCTGGTACAAGATGAGGCCAAGAACTGAGCCCTATGGGACATCCAACTTGACTCTAGCCCAGGGTGTTCTCGAATCACAATCAAAGGACAATCAGATAAGATTTGAACCAGGAAAGAGGGGTCCACATAGACAACAAGATAGTTCAAAACGCCGCAGCAGGATTGCATGATCGACCATATGAAAGGCCAAGGAAATATAGAAAAGTGTCAGCAGTCACAAATGGGACTAATCAACGGCCAGAGAGGAGATTTCTGTTGGATTATGACTTCTGAACCCAGATTGAATGGGGAGGAGTCTAGACTGTTCAAGGTAAGACACAAGCTGGATTGAGACAAGAGAGAAACGAGAGGTCATAAATAGCTTGATAATTTTGCGACATTCGAGTCGAGGTGCATCAGCAGTTGAGGCATGAAGATTCACAAGATCTTCTCGGTCACCATCTTAAGGAAGCGATCCACACCATGCGGTCAGTCGGATCTCAAGGTGTCTTAGATGCATCTTGACCAACCACAGAGGCAGAAGATTATTCACCAATTCATTGTTAGCAGTAGAGTAGAGGTCGAAGAGGCAAAGGAAGAGTGAGAAGCAAGTTCTCAGTGAAAGAGTGAATCAGTGAGAGCTTGATAGTTCAACCCACATCATATGAATGGCAAGTATGGCTTGGGAGTGAAGGGAGGAAGAAAGAATGAATTCAGCGAGCCAGTGATCAGAGGTGAATCATCGTGGGTAGACATGTAAGTCCTGGATGTGTGCTTAATCAGAGGTGACAAACACGTCAAGAGTTCTACTGAGCGAATGAGTAGTCTCACTTACATATTATGCCGTAGGAGACTGAATTATATGATAAGAAAAATCATCAAACCTCGTATCTGTCTTCTTTAATCATTTTACAGAATCTGATGGAACCGGCCACATTGCATCGCTCTCCAATATTCGCAAAGTTTGTGAATGGTCCCAGTCGCAATGGTTCCAGACCTAGAATTCAGAAAATAAAACGACTGTAAAAGCTTCATCCAAATGCACCATCACACGCATCAATCAGCATTTAATTAAGTTATATCCTTGATCATTCGGATGATTCTAATATGCATTGGCTGCTACATTGCTATCTTCTGAAGACCCATGTGTGTGAGATGCATTGGTTTCATTTGTGCTCAAATGCACGCCATATTATTACAGCTTAATAGCTCAGCACATCGCAGACTCAATGCATGATTTGGTCATTTAACACCTTAAGATGGTGCCTCCATTTCTCTCAGATCACAGCCTTCAAACCCTAATTGATCAACACCGGACGTCAGGTCTATAAGGTGCTGCAACAATTTGGAACATGAATCCATGTCCACTAAACAGTGTGCTTGGCAAAGATGAGTCAACCATGGAAGGCCATTCTTCAGAGGAACCCTTTGGACTCTGATAGCACACTGAAGGTCTTTCACTCCATGGTTTGACAGAGCTTGTCATGATCCTTGTAGAGATGCAGATGATTCAAGTGACAATTTAGGCAAACATAGAGTGCTGAGGAGCAGTACAGTATGCCAGGATTCATCGCTCACAACAAATGCATAGTGTGTTCAGAGAAACGAAGAAGAGTTCAGAGAAAAGAAGAAGAGTTCAGAGAATAGAAGAAGAGTTCAGAGAAAAGATACTTTGCTGAAGGAAGTTGAGCAAACAGGACAGCAAAATGCTCAACACTGTTGTCATTGCTTTCCAGTATCCTTGGTTGTTCTAATTCACCTAATCCATCCATACAACCCTCATTCATGGCCCAGGACTACATGGAATCATTTGACTCAGTCCAACTTTCCACAGATGGCGCTCCATTGTCACCCTCCCCTCCAAGGAACTGCAGGATGTCACAACTGGGGTCTATCTCCACGGGTGACCTGAACAGGGCAGTGGGCACACACTTGTATTTCTACTTGTACAATGTACCTCAACTCTGTATCCTCTGTGGAAGTGCTACCTATGATGAGTTAGACCACATGTAACCAAATGTCCTGACCTAAGTTTAACCAGACAGGAATGAATACATCACGTCGGGAGCGCCTTCGAGAGGTCTCTCTTCAAGTGATACCATAAAAATCATACAGAGTTGCAATTATAACCACAAATACATCAATGGCAAGCTGAGATGCGCACGTGTAACTGAATAAATCCCAGAAGTGGCATATTGGTTTTCCATTGTGAAATGGATCTAATTCAAGATTCTCCTGTTGCAATATGCCTCTCTGGTCTGTATAATCCTATGCTATGTGTTCCATCTTCAAGTCAGCCAGGGTAGTGATTGACCTGCTTCTTGTGGATATAATTTCAATCCCCTCACTTCTAGACATACAAGCAGTTGGCTTGAAACAATCATCTACTGAAAACAAGCACAATCAAAAGTGCTGAAGAATAACATAAGACAGAATAAAGACTGATACAGAAAAAAAGAAATCTTACCAGAGAGCATGGTGCAGTCTTCATGCAGCTTCTGTGGAGGCCTTCTTGGGGCACAAGACTTCACTGCCTGAGCTATAGCCCTACAAAACCAACAGATGGCTGCATACGGGTACACCATGCCAGCAAGCAGAATCACTGTACAACTACATTCAATTCAGATGCACAACAGTTATCAAAGAGTTTCATTTGTACATTAACACCTTTAGCAAGAAATTAAATTTTGCTTACATCTATCCTAGCATGGAATAATTTGTCAACATTTTTTGGCTCAGGTAAGACTTCAGGAAAATCTTGCCTTAGTGACATATTTAGTTTGAAGCTCACAGTCTATCAAATCTCTTGCTGCACACAGATGATACCTTTTTCATTTATTTATAGCCACATATATTTATTAAATAGATATGGTCACACCGAAATATGATTGAGCCATCAATGAGACACGTTAATTGATGTCCTGGCTGACACTCACAGAAATCATCTACATATGTGTACATTATGCACAACCATTCTACATTGGCATACCTGATGTGGTCAGGTGTAGTTCCACAACACCCACCTACAATGTTGACAAGGCCATCTTCAGCAAAACTCTAAAATATAAGAAAACAGATTAACAAATATAGATGCATGCAGATATCAATATGACAAAAGTAAAGAGTAATTATCAGTACAGAATTCAGAACACTGAACAGACAATAAACAGGAACAATGCAAACTACACAAGAAACATAAAAGGCAATTAAGCTCAATGCAACCTAAATAAACCGTTAACAAGATTTTTACTGTAATTATAATCAATATTCATGTCAGCAGAAAACCATGATTTTTACTGTAATTATAATCAATATTCATGTCAGCAGAAAACCATGAAAGGATACTGAAAGTGTCAACAAACTAACTTTTAAACATCATTTACAGGAATCTGTAGCATATACAGTGATAGCATAACCGAATATAATCTGCAGCCAGCATAGAGTGTGTGTATATGCGAGAAAAATAGAACATGCACGCATGGGTGATGATATGCAATGTATGATCTCAACTATCAAACTTGTGACCTCATAATATATAATCTCATGAACATTTTATCCAGCAATTATCAGAATTAGTTGCATTTACCTTGAGCAATTTACCTGTTACCACCAATTATCATAATGAGTTGTTTTTACCTTGAGAAATGAACTTGTTAACTCAGGAGTCTCATCATAGTCCCCAAATGTATTGGGCAGCCCTAAAACATAGTCATCAAAGAAACTACAGAATCCATTAAAGCAATGGTTCTCAACCGGTGTGCCGCGGCTCGCTGGTGTGCCGTAAGGCGCCGCCAAGTGTGCCGCAACGCTAATAAAAAATCAAAATTCAAAGTCAATAAAAATCATATTCGAAGTAAGTTAGAATATAATACATATAGTTTAATGAAAGAGGAAAATGTTTCTGTTAATCAGTCTGCTAATATTTCTTCTAATGATCTAAAAATCTAGAAAAAATTGTGATCTTAGTTCAGCCCTTTGGCAGTAACAGCTGCTAACAAAATGTACGCCTATCTTTTCGTAAAGTTAAGGCTAAACTGATGCACGGAACTATTTCTTTAATTCCAAGATTCATTGAAAACATGTAGCACAGAGAAGTTTTAGTGTGTTGAAGAAGAAATGAGAATTTTTTTATCGAAAATTCGTCCAAGGATTGAAGAAATTTGCAAGGGACATCAAGCTTAGTTATCACATTGGCATTTATTGACAATTAAACAGGTTTTGCAAATACTGCAGCAAATTACTAAAGTCTTCTTAACACCGATAGTTTGCACAGTTTGCAAACAGTTTATGTTTAACATTTTAGTTGTAAAATTGTAAATGTTGCATTTCAATATGTTCAAATCAAACTGTAAAAATAAAAGTATTTGTCTACTCTACATCTATTTTGAAAATTAGGCTTATTTAAAATTAAGCCGTCTTTTTCCGATGGATAATGCGGCACGGTGACTGATCGGTTTTAGAGCGGTAGGCCCGTAACCAAGGCTGTGAAGAAACGTTGAAATGACTACCCGGGTACCCGACCGCGCAGATATTTTGTTAGGAAATGCAAAAAATTGCACATTTCTGTGGAATGTCGGGCACCCAAGAGTCGATAGACCTATCATTACCCGGCAGTCAGCCAATATGACTGTAATGATGGAAGAGGGGACTGCGTTATGAAAAAACGGCGATGTCAAGTTTATAACTTTAATGAACAATATAATATAATGTCAAATGCTGTATAAACTAAAATTGCGAACACTATAGCTATAGATATGAACAGTATATATAAAGACAGACATTATAGGCCTATCAGCAGTAGTAAATATATATATATATATATATATATATGTGTGTAGACAGAGACTGACAGACAGTAGGCACAGCCTAGTGAATCAGCGTGGGCGAGTGGGCTGAGACAGTTGGAGAGACGGGCATTATGACCAAATATGGCTGAGGCAAGAGCGAATGCCGGGCTAGGATAGGTTAAAAAGACCGGGTCCGGAGGAAGAGCGATGGGCTGAGCGCCTGAGAGATGACCAAATAAGGATACAATCGGAACAAATAACCAAATAAGGATAGACATGAGGTAGAAGGACCATAATGGAAGGATGCAAGAAAGGGTATAAAAGATGGGAGAAATTGAGAGTCGGGATTCACTCTCAGAAGGCGTCAGGTGCACGACAGAGGACGTCATCGACTGCAGGAGGAATCCGCTCTCAAGGAAGCGACTGGAAACGACAGATGACCAAGACGATAGACGATAGAGATAGGTCTGGTTAAGGTCAACAGTCTGAGAGTGATGAAGAACGTTAATGAAGTAGCAAGCTAAGTTGTTCTACGTTAATATATTTTGAAGTTAACCTAAATAATAAGAATAATAATCAGAAAGAGACTCTGGTGTCATTTTGTTGAACTATAACGTAAACGCAAACCGAAGAGACTGGAGACACACGGCTACAATCCATCACCGCTACCACCAAGAATTGATGTCCAGATTGTTGTTTGAGAAAGGGCAACAACAATCTTTTCCCTCCATTACATGGTCGCAGTGGAAAAAGGAGTTCAACTGAAGCCAGAACCAAACGAGAACGTCGCAGAAGAACGAGGAAACCTGAGAGGAGTCGACGACTGAAGAGAAAAGTGTCGAGAGATCAACGGGTCAGCTGCTACAGACGATTGAGTGCTGAAGAAAGAGAAAACCTGCACCAGGTGCGAGACGAATCCGACGCTGACCTGTGCAGAAGCGATCATTCAACCGTATTGACCCGCAGCAACGAAAGAGACTGCACGAGGTGTCGAAATCCGGTGAGCAGATTCTGATGCTGATATAAACGGTGAATGTGAATCATATTATGTTATAACTTAGGAAAAGACAGAATCTTGAGTATTACATGTGAAGCGTATTAGTAGTGTACTGCTTGTTAAAATCGACAGTGAATATAGAACTCTATTGTATAATTTTTTTAAAGAAAATGGCTAGCGAAAGCCTGCTTAAAGATTTTGAAATGTTAAAGAAGAAGGATCTGGAGGATGAATGTTTAGCAAGAGGAATACAGCCTCAAGGTATTCAGAAGAAAGAAGTGATTAGACGATTGAAGGAGTTTGACAGAAGGCATGCGAGAGAGGAAGGGCATGAAGAGGCGTTTGGTGATGAAGAAGGAGAGATGATAGAAGATAGAGAAGGTGAACAGACTGGGCATAGTGACAGGTCGAAGCTTGAACTGGCCCAGGCAGAGGAAAGAAAATTTATTGCTGAAGAAAGAAAAGCAATAGCAGAGAGACAGAGATTAGAACTGGAGCTAGCGCTGCTTAGGGAAAGGGCACAGGTGGGTTCACTAAGGCGAAGCTTAATTGATGAAGAAACTGTTGAAAACAGGGCAGAAGTATGTAGGTCTAAAGCAAATAATGTGTTACCAAGTATGCATGAAAATGAAGACCCTATTTCATTCTTTCATTCTTTTGAAAAGGTTGCAAGATTGCACAACATTGATCAGTCTGAATGGCCGAAATTGCTTCCTGCTTTACTAAATTCCACTTTAAGGCAACACTACAACAGATTATCTTACAGCATCTGTTCTGACTTTCGAAGCATAAAAACAGAGATACTAGCTGCATGCCAAATGAATCCCAAATTCTATCTCGACAAACTTAGAAATTTGCATCGCTCAGGGAAGGAAACATATGCTCAATTTCTGTGTAGATTGAGTGATATGCAGGAATATTACCTGGAGTCAAAGGGCATAGCTGACTTTGAGGGTTTAAAGGATGATATGCTAGCAGAAAGATTGAAAGATTCATCTCAAACAGAAGTAAAATTCTTTGTAGAGGCTAGAAAACCTACGAGTGCTATAGAAGTTGCGCAATATGCAGATCTACATTTTGAATGCATTAAGGAAGCTACAAGGGGAAGCACGTATGAGCGCAAGACATGGAACAAGCCAAGGTCAACAAATATAGGTCTTGAGAAAAGCACAAGCATACAGAGCAAACAAGGGGCAAAAATCAATGCTGGGGGTGAGACTCAAAGGCAAGATGTACTAGTACAGCAAAGCAATACGAATCACGCATACAACAGTAGGCCTACACATAAGTCAAACCAATGGCAAGCAAACACGAAAACACAAAATGGATGTTTCATTTGCGGACAAAATTCGCATAGATGGCGACAGTGTCCAAACAATGATAGTGCTAGAGTTAATTTTGTGCATGATCTGTCACATCTTAACAGCATAACTGATTATCAAAATAATTTTCTTGTGCCACTAATGTTAAACGGAATGCATGTTAAAGCACTGAGAGACACAGGCTCTCAGATAACGCTGGTGAATGCCGACTTTGTAAGAGGTAAGCCATTTGCTAAACAAAGGTCCATTAATGTACAATGTGCGTTTGGGAAAGTCCAGTCAGTTGCAATGACAGAAGTTACAATTTCATCGCCACAGTTTGGGACAGACCGACAGATTGTAATTAATGCAGGAGTTGTAGAAGGACTAAAGGTTGATATGATTCTGGGGCATGACATTTTTGTGGAAAACAAAGATCTGATGGACATTGCTGTTGGTGCTGTGAAAACAGGTGAAATAAATAGGCCAACGAGCATTAAAGATAGCTGGCCGATTCACAAGGCAGAAGAAAGCGAGACAGATGTAATAAATCAGACACCACAGACAATGATAGCAACCAGGACCAAAAACTATGGATGCCGCGATATATCAGATGCAACAGGAAATAGGACACCGCAAAGGGAAAATGGGTCAAAGGTCAAGCCGAGAGAGGCAAAGGAAGCAGAAAAGGAGGGAGTGTCAAAGGAAACAGTGAGAGAGAAAGTGACTAATGATGAAGAGGATGCAAACATGTGTCTTGGCAGAGATGCAGAGGAATTCAAAAGGGGACAGGAATCAGATCCAACGTTGACAGATTTATGGAAGCGTGCTAGAACAGAAAACGAACAGTATATTGTCAACAAAGGCATTCTGTACAAAAGAAAAGAAACACAGTTGGAGAAAAATGCAGAAGATTTTGCGAAGAATCTTAGACTGGTTGTCCCAGTCAGCCATAGACAACAGCTGTTAGAGCTGGGTCATGATTCTAAATGGGCGGGGCATAAAGGTGTAAAAGCTACGAGGGCATGCTTAAGAAAAGAATACACGTGGCCTGGAATGGATGAAGAAATAGCAGCGTATGTGAGGTCTTGTCCAATATGTCAGAAGACTGCAAACGTTCATAAGAGTCATCGTGCACCATTACAAGAGACACCGATAGTGGAAGTACCATTCCAGTCTGTAGTAATAGATTTGTGCGGACCAATATCACCTGCATCTAGTAGTGGCAAGAAGTATGTGTTAATTTTGGTTGATCAAATGACGCATTGGCCAGAATTCATTGCCTTGGGAAGCATGAGAGCGGACAAGATATGCAAAGCGTTGATAGAAGTCTTCTCACGGGTTGGAATACCGAGATATATTATATCTGACAATGGGACACACTTCAAAAATCAGCTGGTTCAGGGACTGGAGAAGATGCTTGGTATTAGTCCTATTTTCTCTACGGTTGAACACCATGAAACAGCTGGGAGTGCAGAACGAATGATCAGAGTTTTGAGGGATATGCTTAAGAAAGTAACAAGCGAGGAGCCACGAACATGGGAAGCTTCATTGCCGTTTCTAGCGTTCAGTTGCAGACAGGTTCCATCAACAGTAACTGGGTTTGCACCATTCGAACTGCTTTATTCGCATGATGTAATAGGCCCATTGCAAATACTCAGAGATGCGTGGACAGGAGAACTCGAAACACCAACGCCTAAAAGAAGCGTAGTTGAATATTTGACAATGACGAAAACTCACATGCAAAGATGTGCAGAAATTGCCACAGAAAATACAAAACAGGCTCGTCAATCTGCCAAATATTACTATGATAAACACTCTTCGGATCGAAGTCTAGAACCGGATGAAGAGGTTCTGTTACTAAGACATGCAACGGAGAATAAATTACTGGCACGCTGGGAAGGTCCTTTCAAAGTTCTGAGGAAACTGTCCAGTGTCAATTATGAAATTGACACAGACAAAGGAAAGAAGATCTACCACATAAATCTACTATGAAAATGGTTCAATAGGTCGGAGATATGTTTGACACCTAGCGTAAATGTCATTTTGACGCTGATCCACCACAAGAAGAATACGAGACTTTGCCAGTAGTTGATGATAGTGGCGACATCTGTGGAATAAGTGAGCATTTGACTGAAGAGCAAAAGAGTCAATTACAAGACGTAATTAATGAATTCTCCGATCGATTTACAGGACAACTTGGACGAACAACGCTAATAAAACACAAAATAAAACTGACAAATGAGAAACCAATAGCACCCAAGATGTATCGAGTACCAGAAAGTTTAAAGAACAAAGTAAACGATCAAATAAAGACGATGTTAGAAGATGGCCTAATTGAAGAATCGACATCGGCATATGCGAGTCCAATAGTGTGCGTCGCCAAGAAAGACAAGTCGATCAGGATATGTGCAGATCTGAGAACGATTAACAGTATAACCGTGCCAGATGAATATCCAGCAAGCGACATGAGAAACATACTGGAGAGGGCAGCAGGGTCCATGTATGTGACAGGCATTGACCTCCAACAGGCCTTTTATCAGGTAGAATTAGACGAAGACAGCCGACCGTACACTGCATTCAGAACACCGTTCGGACTGTTTCAGTATACTGTGTTACCGAATGGGGCTCGGAACGCAAGCAAATCGTTCCAACGACTAGCAGATCAGGTTTTGAAAGGAGCTGAAGAATATTCTGCAGCTCATGTCGAGGACATAATAGTGTTTTCCAAGACATGGGAAGCACATGTTCAACATTTGAAGGACATTCTAACAAGACTTAGGAAAGCGAATCTAACTGCTAAGCTTCAGAAATGTCAATTTGGACAGCGATCGATTAAGGTACTGGGACACGTTCTGGAAAATGGACTGATTAAACCAGACCCAGAAAAGATAGTTGCTATCCAGGACTATCCTGTCCCTAGGACCAAACGGCAGGTTCGGGCTATTCTTGGTTTGGCAAATTTTTACAGACGCCATCTACCGAGTTTTGCAGAAATTGTATTACCACTAACTGAGTTAACAAGAAAAGATAGGCCAGATCGTGTAAAATGGACCGAACGAGAGGAGCAGGCTTTCAACGAACTAAAGCAGGGTCTCACATCGGAACGATTCATTATTCCTCCTGACATAACGAAGCCGTTTATTCTGAGATGTGATGCCTCTGGTACAGGATTAGGAGCAGCGCTTCTGCAGAAGGACGAACAAGGAACTGAAAGACCTGTGAGCTATGCCAGCAGAAAACTTCTACTAAGAGAAAGTAAAATGAGCACTGTAGAGAGAGAGACTTTGTGTGTAGTTTGGGCATTGAATCACTTCCAACAGTACACATATGGGGCTAAGGTAGACATCTACACAGATCACAATTGTCTGAGATGGCTTCAGACAATGGCCAACACTAATCCCCGATTAACTCGGTGGGCCCTAGCCATTCAAAGATATGATGTAAACATAAACTATGTGCCTGGGAAACAAAATGGTTTAGCAGATGGTTTATCTCGGGCTCACATGGAAGCCTAAGTTTAAATTCATTGAATGCTAAATGACGGCATACACTAAGTAATGCAGAGTATTGAACTTTACTAAAGTCGAGTGTAGTTTACTCGAATGTATGTTTTTGATATTATCTGAGTTTGTTATGTTTAATGTGTTAGGATTATCGAGGACGATGACATCGCAAGCCTGGTGACAGAGAGATCACCTGTGCTCTTGTAACATTTCACAGTCCATCGAGCCTCGGCCATACACTTCATTCCATCTGAATGCACGACCTGGAGCCAGAAGCATTCGAAGGTGGATGATGTAATGATGGAAGAGGGGACTGCGTTATGAAAAAACGGCGATGTCAAGTTTATAACTTTAATGAACAATATAATATAATGTCAAATGCTGTATAAACTAAAATTGCGAACACTATAGCTATAGATATGAACAGTATATATAAAGACAGACATTATAGGCCTATCAACAGTAGTAAATATATATATATATATATATATATATGTGTGTAGACAGAGACTGACAGACAGTAGGCACAGCCTAGTGAATCAGCGTGGGCGAGTGGGCTGAGACAGTTGGAGAGACGGGCATTATGACCAAATATGGCTGAGGCAAGAGCGAATGCCGGGCTAGGATAGGTTAAAAAGACCGGGTCCGGAGGAAGAGCGATGGGCTGAGCGCCTGAGAGATGACCAAATAAGGATACAATCGGAACAAATAACCAAATAAGGATAGACATGAGGTAGAAGGACCATAATGGAAAGATGCAAGAAAGGGTATAAAAGATGGGAGAAATTGAGAGTCGGGATTCACTCTCAGAAGGCGTCAGGTGCACGACAGAGGACGTCATCGACTGCAGGAGGAATCCGCTCTCAAGGAAGCGACTGGAAACGACAGATGACCAAGACGATAGACGATAGAGATAGGTCTGGTTAAGGTCGACAGTCTGAGAGTGATGAAGAACGTTAATGAAGTAGCAAGCTAAGTTGTTCTACGTTAATATATTTTGAAGTTAACCTAAATAATAAGAATAATAATCAGAAAGAGACTCTGGTGTCATTTTGTTGAACTATAACGTAAACGCAAACCGAAGAGACTGGAGACACACGGCTACAATCCATCACCGCTACCACCAAGAATTGATGTCCAGATTGTTGTTTGAGAAAGGGCAATAACAATCTTTTCCCTCCATTACAATGACTAACGGAATATTTCTGGTATATGTTTGGGTAAAATCACGCATTTTTACGGAATGTTGTTACCCAAGAACCGATTTTCATTGTCTGGGCACTCAGCCAATATGACCAAGGGAATATATCTGGCACATGTTCTGGTAAAATCGCGCATTTTTACGGAATTTCGGGTAGCCGAAAACCAATTTCATTACCCGGGTAGTCAGCTTCAGAAGCAAAATTTAGAAACAGAAGCCATGAAATTGCTCAAAATTAAACACGAAAAATTAGTTATAGCTCATGGTGTGCCATCTGAATTTCCAAAGATCTCAAATGTGCCTTTGTGCCATAAAGGTTGAGAACCACTGTGTTAAAGGCTCCATGGTGCACAGAAAAAAAATGATGCAAAACACAGAATTAAAACTAAAGAGTAAAGACTGAATAATCTCTACTTTAGCAGATCATTTTGATTCTTGCAAGGAATCCGACAGCCACCAGCTCAACACACGTTTAGGCACATTTTCAAAGAGGCTGATGAGTCATAAAACCACACTGTCTCTATAATAATAATCGTAATCCTAGTAACAAATACTAAAAATAACAAAATATACAAAATATTGGATGAAAATACACACTTAAATCTAAATACACAATAATAAAGAAAAATAAAGTAATTAATTTCATAATTGTAATTGTAAGTACGACCATTTATATAGCACTGTAAGCTACTTTTAGGGTGCATAACTTGAAATGAGAGAAAAAAGTGGAGAAAACGAACCAGCATTGGGGTAGCAAATGACAAAGGCCTTTGTGTTGTTTCCAATGCACTCAATAAATGGCCTCATTTCCACGGCTCCAAGTGCACAGTTCAAACCAAGACTAAAACATTGATAACAAAAACATCAACGTCGTCATAATCGTCACCCTTCAATCAGTATTATCATTCATATCAATACCCTTTATTGTAATTGCTCCTGCCTTTGTTATCCCATTTGTCATCATCTTCTGCTTCATCGTCATTCTCATCACTCAATAACACCGTTACTAACACTGAGATAAGAACCAGTTTACCAAGACATTCCTGGACATCAACTCTGTCTTTTACCAGCTGAGTTCAAGTACAAGAAGACATGTAATTTCTCCAGGAAAAAACTCTTGTAGACTCAAAATACTAAATTGCCAAGTCATGAAATCAGTTACCATCCTATGTACGTACTATTTAGGGTTGTTAATACTGGTTTTGGGGCGAACCAATTACCGGATTTAAAAAACCGGTTTTAAACCGGTTTCTATAAGTGTTCATAGAAAAATATTGTAAATTGTAATATGACACAATTCTGCACGTCATTTCATGTATTATATATCGCAATGCAGCATCAACACTCGATACAGAAGTGTCTAAGTGGGTGCTTTGAAGTCAGGTCTTCCGTCTGAGTGCTGTTTTCTTCATGGGCACGGATTACCCTTCCCCTAGCTCACATTCCCACGTTAGGCTTCTCTCGACAAAAGGGCCGTTTATTAGCAATCGGCAACTATTAATTACCCTGTTGGAAGACGCGGCCGGGAAATATTTCGCTTAGCCGCGTCTGTACCTTTGAAGTTGATCGACTTACTTGAGCATTTTCCTATGGGAATTAATCCAGGATAGGTGAGATAAACAATAAGGCAAAAAAAATTTTTTAAATCAAATACTGTTCTGCAAATGACAGAAACCGGTTACTGTTTTCAAAACTGAAAATTCTGATTATAGTTTAACATCCCTTGTCCTATTTATATATTTCTTCAACTATGCTCAAGAACAAAACACATGGCTTTATCGCTACACAGTGGTCAGAAGTCATACCAAAGAGGATTGGCATGAGAAACACTGATGATGAATGCCTCCGCTGTTTGTCCAGATAGAGTTCGTCCACTTTTGTCAACGATTGTTCCGGAAATGAAGACGGGTACTTCTGAATAGTCCTCAAATGTCTGCTGAATGGCAAAAATGGCTGCCTACATGCAAAAAACAAACAGATATCTATATTGCCTTTGTTAGAGTTGCAGAGTTAAAGATTTGGCTCCAGTCAACAGGTTAAAAAGGTTACAACAACACTTTGCCCTCTTCGTCGTACTAACATCCAAATGACTTCACTATGACCTCCTATTCATTTTTCTAACATTCCTCTGTCATCCATTGCTCAGCAGCACTCTCTCGTATGATAACCCTCTACTGTACTCTCCTATTACCATTTCCTAAGCTTTGCGCCTTCCACTTCCATTCCCATTTACTCCGTCCAATTGTCCACCTCAAGCTCCACTCCCGATGTGCCTCTCCCCATCCCCTTATACCATTTCTGCATACTCATCTTATCCCAATTGCCTCATCTTCTTCCATAACTGTTCAAACTTCCCATTTCTACAGTTAACAAATTTTTTTTACTATTTCACTTTCATCCTGCCTTCTAAGCCATTGCACCATAAACCACTTTTTCATACTTATCCTCTAAGATCTAGATTCTAACAAATACTACCTTTGCATTCGCCGTATCAAAGATCGTTTCGACCATAAGTACGTCAACACCTCCGTCGAGCAAACCCCTCGTTTCCTCCGCATATGCTTCAACCAACTGATCAAATGCTACAATGTACAGACACAGATGTACAATGACATAGGTAAAGTCACGCCTTAAACACAATTTAATAATTTAATGTACAGGTGATGTAGCGTAACTGAAGATCTTTTTCAACATAATCTGAAGATTGGAAGAGCAGAGTAGTCATCCAACTCAATGGGTCAATCAGCCATCATTTCATAATGGACATGAGTCAACAGATGCCATGTGCCTTAGTCACATTCCCTACAAGGTAAGTTGTGCATTTTAGACACACAGAACTTCTGTACCAAATGACTACTGATGCAAATAGCAGAACCAGATAGTTCAGTAGGAAGACAATTCTAAAGAGAAGAGACGACATGCTGCACTCATAGCAGTGCTGGGCAACAGAAATTCTCCACATGGCGCTAAACGAGAAAGTCCTGTGAAGTCTTCGATTGGGCAAAAACTAATTTCCTGTTACTGGCCAGCAGTACTTCAGCAATCATGGCTGGATTTTTATAAAGAACAAAAGAGGAATGCACAACATAAACAACAGACTAATTTTGACAACTGCCGTATTTGAAGGATGAAGTTGTGAGTGTGAAGGTATAACACAAGAGCAGTTGCAATTGACCTTGTTAGGTTTTGGCACTAACTATTTATCTCAGACCATGCTTAATAATAACAGACTTGGAACAAATTGTCATGATCTGTGCAGCAATTTCTCAGAAGCTCAATTAACTGATGACTGTAAAGAATATTTTGTACAAACAACACGTACATTGACACCCACCAGCGTCAGGGTCAAAGAACCATGTTTTAAACAGATCAGAGGTGGTGCAAAAATATAAGAACGTGCAAACCAGTGGTATGGTCTCAATTTGTAAATGTTTACCAGATAATTTTTCATAATATGTTTAATCCTTAGAGATCAATCCTAAACAGTGTCTTATTGAGAGATTTACCCTACATCATATCACTAAAAAGTTCCAAAAGTTTATATTAGTATAACATAATATGTAAATCATATAAATCATGTAACACGCATTGTCTTGAAGGGGCGCTATATCAAGTATTTTTGATTGATTGATTGATTGTTTTGTCAAAACTTACATGCTATCATCATCATATCCAGCATTTATCCATTTAGCAATCAACTAGGTTGCCTACTTTGATTCTGAAAATGACCCTTATGTCATAAATGGCATCTACTGCGATAGTGACTTATATATTTAACAGTGCATAAAGATTACCTTGACTGATAGGATTCATTTCAAAGTTCTCTTTCTTACATTCAAAGCATTGTTGGGTCAAGCTCCACTCTATCTATGTGATCTTATCAGGAAACCTATCTCAGCTACCACTGGACGTCCTCTCTGTTCTTTAGACCGTCACGATCTTCTAGTACCGCAGTCTAGAACTGCCACAGCTCAGCATCGTGCCTATGCCTCTGTTGGCCCTTCGCTATGGAACAGCCTTCCTGCTGCGACTCGTGCTGCAATCTTATCTAGTAGCACAACTGTTTCTGCTCGTTTTCTTAAGACTTTTCTTTTCTCTAGGCGTTTTTCACGCTGGGAGCACCTCTGAATAGGTTGTACTGTGAGAGGCGCTTTATAAATCCATAAATAGAATAGAATAGAATTACATAAATAAAATGAAACAGGAAAAAATAATCAAAATATTCAAATTATCTAAATTGAACCTTGCACAAATAGAAATAAAATCCTTAGTAAACAATTAAAAAATGTGCACTAACAGCCCTGTACAATAATTAAAATTAATTGGGTAATTTTATCCTAGGTTAACGTCCTCTAAGAACTTACTGAATTAATTGTCAGAGATCTGCACTTTATAAGATGGAGATAATTTGGAATATAACGGACTATTTCTGAGAAGAAATAATCGGGTATTAGCTATGAACAACTACCAACAGTGAAACAATCGAAGAACTTGCATCACAGATGAGGAAAATGTATCAAAGAATCAATTACAATTAACACAGTAATAAGTCTGAAACCTATTATGTTCAAGATAAATGCAAGAAGACCTGAGAGCAACATCTACCAGTGAGAACACGAGAAAACATGAGAGAACAGCAAATGTCAATTTCATTAATCATTTTGATGTATATCACCAACTATTGTACAGAAACTCAGTTGTGTACAAGTGACAAAAATAAGATCAAAATAAACATGTAAGGCATAGAGTCAAAAATTGTTATATTGAAACGAAAAAAGGCAAATTTGGATTGGCGCCATGTCAAAAAATGCAAATATGGGTTTGCTCCAGCCGCAACAACTCCATACAAACCTATAAATTCACAAAATGAACAAAACAGATAAACTACTGATGACTCCTGCACTACATAAAAAAGCAAAATGCTGCCTCACTGATGTTTCGGTATTCTGGTTTCTCAACAGATGGTGAGATCGAAAGAGTGCGATTGGTTGGTCCCAGCGCTCCAACTACATAACGCTTTACACCTAAAAGCACAACAGAAAATGATCACCAGATGCATAAGTGTATAAGTGTATATATATATCTCTTATAAACTAACATTTCAGCCAAATATCCATAGAGCAACAAACACATGTACCAGTCCATACATTCATATACACCGTATATACTCGCATATAAGTCGAGAAATTTAATGCTGCTTCAGGATGACGAAAATGGTCTTCGACTTATACATGACGCGAAATAGACCGAAGATTTTTGGACGACCAAATACGCACACGTTACGAAAACGAACTCAAAACTTAAACCTTTGCTTGTCTGGTTATTTTAACACCGATTTCACAATAAATCACAGTTCCACAGATACTTACCACAATGAGCGATTTAAAGACAAAGCGAGCGTCCTACGAAATTGGTTTCAAGTTAAAAGTTGTTGAGTATGCTGAACTGCATGAAAATTCGAATGCCTTGTGAGAGATGCCTCCCTTACTTGCTAAATTACTTATACAAACCGGAGGCAGTTGACGGAAGTCATCCCTTTGTATTCACATATTGATTGTTTATATCATTCTGAATGATTTTCAAACACAATTTTATTAAATTTTTTATATTTGGGAAAAATTTTCTAATCACTGAAAAATTTCGTCTTCACTTGTTTTGAGTTTATGGGTTCGACTTATATGCAAGTCGTCGATTTTGGATGCTATTTTTGTCAAAAAATTACACTTTGACTTATACAGGAATCGACTTATACACGAGTATATACGGTAAGCAATAATGAAGTATAATGCATATGTATAGTATAGTTATACATGTATATAACTATTTATAGATATGCTGCATCAGGTCATTCAGATGAAAAGTCCAAAGTGGCCACATACGAAAACACAAGAACTTCAAGAAATCTAATTGCAATTACACATGTATATACTATGCAGCTAGACTTAAAGAGAGATTCACCAGAAATGTTCACAGCCAAACACAATGAAACCACAATGAAACTAAAATTGTCTCTTGGAAGCATCTGCAGAGTAGAGGCAAAGAGAGGCTGAGAGGTTCGTATTGCGTGTTGTTAGGCAACTTATTACAGAAGGATGGGATTACCACAGCAAAACTTATAGAACATGGATGAATCAACTTCCATGCTGGACAGCGGATGCCGTGTGTTTAGAGACCGATGTCAACAGATTATCATTTATATTGACATATGAACATAACTATCATCTCAGAAAAGAGACTGTAGGCTTCATCTTGATCACTCAACATCCAAAGATTGTATGCAAGCACAGCACAACTAGGATCCTGTTTTAATTATCTTCCTATAGCTGCTCTTGGCATATTATAACAAGCCATGACTCCTGACTATGAAACTGCTTGAAAAACCTTTAGAAATATGAATAAAGAATAGAAACCGGATTCTTTGGAGACTTCATCGGCTGCTCGTCTCGCAAGTCTTGCAGACTCCAGATTCAAGCGATATGCCTTAAAAGCGGTATATAACAATTTGTAAAACAGCAGATCAGCCAAGTTTATTTAAAAACTGAAGAGTACTGTGTAAATAATTTTTTAATTGTCATAAATGTCATACTACCTTAGAAATAGGCACACATTCATACAGTAAAATGGTTGAAACTGCAAATGATTATTTATAAAATGTCAGGTTGCGTGACAACAACTCAATGTAAGAAAATCATCAACTAAGTCTACAAATGCCACACAGTTCCCTACTCAATGCGTTAAATATTCTTTTGTTACCTCAATGTCCATGTACAACTGAAAACACATCAATATATACAGGTGCTATTCAATCATGCATCCATTTCAAGGATTTATATAACAACCCTCCGAGAAGACTAATCAGAGGCACTCCCAGTTAAATTGAGGTAATACAATAAATCTTAAGGAGTTTCTAGAACATGGATGAATCAACGCTAGGTAGCAGGCACATCTCTAACAGGAGACCATTTCAGACAGAAGGAGCTACAAGTGAAAAATCACAATGCTGGCCAGTTAAGGTGCTAGAATGAGGAACCAAAAGCTCCTGGTTAGAGGCTTAACAAAGGGCTCAACAAATTACCAGAAACAGAGCAAAAGAGCTCACATACATATGCCGGAACATGGCATATGGCATGAAGAAGGCATCTGAACATTGATTCTGTATTTAGTACACAGTGAGACAGGGAGCCAGCGCAGAGTGTCGTGTGTGTAAGACGATAGAGGCAAACTTAGGGATTCAACTAATTAGCCTGCTGCAGAGCAAAGAACCCGGTCTAGAGGGGAAATCAATGCAAGAGGCCTGCCTGGCCAACAAGTATAGAGTTGCAACATTCGAACAAGCCGATGACAAAAGCATGAACAATGGTAGCAGCAGCAATGCAGCATCTTAGGATAGGAAGCACAAGAGGACTCATAACTGATGAAGTTAGTACAAACAGCTATATACATTGAGAGACCAAGTTCATCAAGGAAAAGACCAAACAGAAACTTTGTGATAAAAAAACAATTCAAATTTTGTCTTAAAACACCAGCACCCAAGAATATGTGAATGAGCAAATCACAATGTAACATTGTTTTCAGTGGTAATATTTTTTAGTTAAATCGATATCACTTGTAGTAAAAACTGAGAAGATACACACCAGGTGTGACAACCCATAATCCTCCTGAGCAATTCTTGTGGAACTGAAAGTATTTGTCTCAATGAAATCGGCACCAGCTTCTAAGTAAGCCTAGAAGCAACATGAAATCAAGATTAGCTGCAATCATTCATGCATGCAGATCATAATTTTTATTGCACAATACTGTTGTTAAATTCCACTGACTAAACAATAGACAACCAAATTTTCTGATTGTTCTACCGCTTCTCCCAAGAGTTGCAAAACAGATGCAATTCATAAAGAAATCTTAAAACTAGTTGACTAATTTATCATAAACTGTGTGTGTAAGACGATAGAGGCAAACTCGACAGTGCTCAATTCAAAATCATGTAATGACACGTGCATCTACTCTCATAGATGAAGAACACAAAGAAGATCATATTTACTTTGAAAAAGAAATCAATTGAGGACAAAATGACAAAACAATTGAATGGAAAAAGACTACAGTGACAACAGATGAACCAAAACAGAGAAGAACTGACCCTGTGAATGGCAAGAATGGCATCTGGTTTAGTGATGCTCAGCAGGTCATTGTTGCCTTTCAATGACTTTGGGTGAGTCTTGAATTCAGAGCCTTGGAAATCCTCTTCCTCGAGCCTCAACCTCTGAATCATCGTACCCATTCCACCGTCGAAGATCATGATTCTTTTCTCCAATTCATTCACAATCTCCTTTTCCACTAAACAGGTAAATAATAAAATACAAGTCCACTGACTAACAAACACTATAAAATGATATCCAAAATTTGGTTACTAAATAGCAAACTAGCTATAGTTTGCTATTTACTATCTTTGAAAATTTATATAGCACGACTTCTAGAGACTCGTCAGAGGTGCTATCAACCAAACACAAAGAAACCCTGATCTTCCCTCAAGATGACCTCAAACTCACAGCTCACATTGACTACCTCACAGCAACTAGTTCCTCCTCTTTTTGAGAATTCAAAACCCACAGTTTTTCTTCCTCTTCCATTCATAACCAAAGCCACTACCATTGCTAAATTATTATTCCTCCCCAGCCTGGTTTAACCCTAGCCTCTGATAAAGAGTACCTGGATAAACGTCTAAGGAGAGCAAAACGCCTAGGTTACCAAAAACTGTCCTTCCCAACAGTATCCTGAACTTGCTAACATAGCAGGTGACAAACTCCTTTTCTCCATTTTACACAAACCCACACATGTTCTTCACCAACTCCTACCTCCACTTCGTCCCCACTCCATTCTGCAATTAAGACCTGGAGCACACAACCATGTTCTCCTACTCAGAGACAACTCTCAATTTATCCACAGATCATTATATAAAAATATTTACTAGTTTATGATTAATTCTAGCTACTTTCAGTGTTCACTGTTACTCACGTAAGCATTTCTGCGTTTTAATCAGATTGTTTTCTTTTTAGATAAGCGACTATTATATCATAAAATTAGATCGTCTCTTAGTTCTATTACTTATCTAAAGTGGAAATTTTAGACAAAACTCTGACCATTCGGCCGATCAGATGAGTGGCCGTTAAGTTCTTTGCCCCTCATCATTGTTGGACTTCTGTAACTTCTGTCGTCTGTATTAGTTGACTTAGCAATCAACAATGCCGTTAAGTCCACCTTGCACCCAGCCTTCCTAGCATAAAACAGCAACAGACGTCAAAACACATGGCATACGGGTTTATATAGAAAATAGCACGCATGCGCATCAACCTTCAACCTAGGCTGGTCCCATGTTCTTCAAGTAGAATAATGTTAATTTAGCGCTTTGCTTTATAATATTATTTGATATTCGTTTATTAGCTCTTAATTATTTAAGGCACAGGTTATTTATTATAAGGCGAGGTTATGTAACTTTAAGCGAAAGACCTTGCAAATATAATGTGATATAATAATAATATTATAATAAATATGTCTCTCTGGGGTTCAATTTGCACCAAAATTAATAGAGTAACTCGATCGGAGACACAGATAAAAATTGTTTAGGAAAACGAAAGAAACATGAAATTAGGGCAGAAATTCTTCAGTGGAAGACATGTAGACTTGTGGAATGGTATGGATGATAGTACTGTCTCAGTGGGCACTATCACAGCTTTTAAGAGACAACTTGGAAAATTGGGTTATTAAATTTATCCAGGACAATTAATTACTGGCAAAGATGGTAGAGTCGTAAACTTTTCGACTCTGTCATCTTTGCTACATTGGTTTTAACACAGACTAAACGTCTTCTGAACCACTTTAAACCCTTGTTATCAGAAGTGCAACAAGGTTTTGATAAGTGCGGGGCGGGGAATAATTTAAAAAGTATTGCGCGAAGCGCAACATTTTTTTTCGCCCTCCCACTTTTTGAATTTTGCCTCCCCAGAAATTTGATAAATGGGGGGCACAAATCATCTTAACAAAAATATTCTTAAAAATCCATTGGAAAACATAAAAAACAACCGATTTGAGGGGCACATGGGGGCACATAGCACTAAAACTGGGGGGGGGGCTTTGCATGAAGCAAGAGCGAGAAAGATGGGTGATGTGATCAGCGAAGCTAAGGTTTTGGTCAAAGATTATGCCTAGGTTGCGGACAGGAGAATTTGCAGTGAATTTGTGGGTGGATACAGAATCAGGGTTGAGAGAAATAGAGGAATCAGGAATTGTCTTCAGTTGCTCACGGAGGCCAATCATAATGAATTCGGTTTTGGAGGAGTTCAGGCAGAGGAGATTTGAGG
Organism: Bimastos eiseni; assembly: GCA_959347315.1. Lineage (NCBI taxonomy): Eukaryota > Metazoa > Annelida > Clitellata > Crassiclitellata > Lumbricidae > Bimastos > Bimastos eiseni. Next base: position 30,057,912 of record OY365809.1, on the reverse strand, counting down.
TCATCTAGGATGAGATTTGGGTGACGACATGGAGCAGATTATCAATGGAGTTGGAGAAGCTGGTTGGAGAGAAAGAAATGAATAACTGCGTGTCGTCAGCGTATAGATGATGGTCAACCGAGGATGCGTTAATGAGTTAACTGAGGGGGGTAGTATAGAGGATGAACAAGAGGGGTCCAAGAACAGAACCTTGAGGAACACCACAGGTGAGCGGGCATGATTTAGATGACGTGCTCGAGGTCTTCCCTGAGAAAGAGCGGGAAGATAGATAGGACCGGATCCAGAGAAGAGCAGTAATCAGAAAAGCCGAACCAGATGGACAATCTCTGGAGCAATATATTGTGATCGATGGTATCAAAGGCAGCAGAGATATCGAGGCAGAGACAGAAGACTTGTTGATGAGAAATGGCAGAAACAAGTTTATTGTAGAGTGAGGTGAGGAGTGTTTCTGTTGAATACCGCTTGGTAAAGCCAGACTGGTGTGGAATTAGGAGCGAGTTAGAAGTTAGGTAGTCATTTATCAGAGACAAGATAATGCGTTCGAGTAATTTAAAAATGAATGACAGGTTGGATACAGGTCGATAGTTTGAAAGGATTTCTTTGTCAAGCGATGGTTTCTTGAGGAGTGGAGTGACTAAAGAATGTTTGAAGAGTTGTGGAAAGTTGCCAGTAGATAGAGAGAGGTTGATTATTTTGGTAATGACCGGAACAAGGATTGATGCGCAGTCTTTCAGGAAGGAGGTGGGTATTGGGTCAAGTTCGCACTGCTTGTTAGGAAGAGATTGTAGCATATTGAATATTTCTGTCTCTGATGTTGGTTCGAAGGTGGATAATGATGATGGAGGTGGGGAAGCGGGAGAGTCATGAATAGAGGAGGAAACTCTTGGAAGTGGATCGATTGTGGTTTTGGAAATGAGTGATTGAAGAGAGAGACGCAGTGTAGTAATTTTTCCAGAGAAGAAAGAACAGAACGATTCAGCTATAGAAGAAGATGGAAGCGAGTTTGGAAGTGAACTGGAAGAGTTCCGATGGAGGAGTTGATTTACAGTTTTCCAAAGAAGTCGAGGATTAGAGGATCGGGATTGGACCAACGAGGAATAGAAGCTCGTTTTAGCCTTAGCCAGAAGGTCGTGATATTTATTTGTAGCCGATTTTAGGGCAGAAAACACTTGAGGATCACGGGTTCGTTTGTAGGGGCGCTCGAGGCGTCGACGGAAAGATTTGAAAGCCTGAAGATAGGAATTATACCACGGGTTGTTAGCGTGAGATTCGGTTTTGTTGATAATAGGAGCGTTTTTGTCAAGGAGCGTGGGGGTTTGTCAAGGAGCGTGGAGAGTGGTATTGTAGGAAGACAGGAGATCGTCAACGGAGAGTGGAGGATTCAGAATGTGGTCTGAAATGAAGAGACCTTGCGTGAAGGCTTCAATGTTTATGGAACTGATGCGACGAAAAGAACGTGAGACAGGATCAGGACGTGGAGTAGGTAGAATGTTAAGGCATGTGAATATGGGATAATGATCGGAAGGTGTATCAAAAGAGAATGAAATATCTGGCGACAACTCAGAGAGAGATGATGTGATGATGAGATCAAGTGTGTGGTTGTGACAGTGAGTGGGGAAGTTGACATGTTGGACCAGATTAGTGGATGATAAGAGCGTGAGGAGTTCAGTTGGAAATGAATCACAGGGATCATCGACATGTATGTTGAAATCCTCTGTGATCAGGAATTCATGAGGAGTGGTAGCAGCGGTAGAAAGGAGGGTTGTGAATTCTTGCAAGAAGACGGATGAAGGACTTGAGTATGAGGAGGAAGGAAGGTGGTAGACGTTGAAGATGGTAAGAATTTTGTTAGAAGTTTGAGTGGTTGAGGCGCATTCAAAGGAGCGAAAACTGTAGCCAGATGAGTTGAGGACGGTGGATGGTTCCCGAGTCAAAAAGGCGATGCCTCCATCTGCACGTGGTGTTCGAGAGTCATAGGGATCTTCACCTTTATGATTTGCTGTATATAGGTCATGCTAAAAATACATTGTATAGGACTTTATTCAGAAACGCTTACGCGGGATTTTATTTTGGAATGTCCTACGTATCAAATCATTCCTTGGTATAAAATGACTTATTTTGACATTATTTTCAAAACGAGTTTGCCCTTGTTGCCGAGGGATATCAGTCCATGTATAGTGCTGTACTCTCCTAGGATCGGCGAAAACGCTTGCAGTCAGGAGAGGTGTCTGTATGGCATACCGTCCCACTTCAAGCCCTGCCGGATGATAAGTTATAACTTCGAAACTCGATAGCCCCATGTGTATTAAACACTAAACAGTGTCAATCTATTACGTATTTTTGGTTAATTAATTTAATATTAACTAAAACATCAACGTAACATTTCATAGCATCCAACCCATGCAGCATCGAGCTAAGGTCTATACGAAATAATTATGCAGTGGCCATTAAGACCGAGAGTGTCAAACTACAGAAGGCCAATGCGAATTTCAAAGCTCAAACCTTATTCAAATGATCAACATTTTGTTGTATCGGAAGTACTTTGTATAGAGTTTTATTCAGGGACCTGAATACCAACAAGTAATATTTTCGTCTGATTAGTTTTCTCATAATTAAGAGAATTCAACGTCAAACGGCAATGCCATCGGAATTAATGGACAAAGCCTTTAGCTGTACAAAGTGATATCTCGAGTGTTGTGTACTGTATGTTGGTAGTCGATTTTATTCTTTTGGGGGCAACAGTGTAGAATGCATGAGAGCTATTCTTCTAACAGTTCTGCATTATGCATCAGCAAAAGGGTTCTTATCTGACCACCAAGGTTTGCATATGAGCGACCAGTAGCAGTTGGTAGGATAAAAAAATTAAGCCTACAGTCATTGCAATTTAAACAAACCAGATTAAATTTTGCAGTGAAGTCTACAGAAGGCAAAGGCAGCTAATCAACTCAATGTCATCAACAACACTTATTATAATGCACAAAACACCAGTTGATGGTTGTTTCAAATAACATCACAGACAAAATAATAAACTGAAAGACGCCTGGTCGAAATCAGCTAGAACAGCTGATCGAGAAGGAATATCCTACATGTTAATAGCACATGAAACATGTAACAACTTAGCTATAAGCTTGACAAGTTGCATGTAGTACCCTGTGGGTCAGAGATTAATATCTGATTCATTGAACCTTGTTCAGTTTAAGATATGAAAAACATGCACCTAAAAAATTACCAAATTAAGTCAGGGGCAGGTTTGGGTTTGTGACAACTCGACACACTGTGTTCTTTCCTCTTGACCCACAATGCAATGTTCTTCTGGACAAAAAGTGAATGAAACACAAAAATTGTGGTCTTGTATTCGCAATAATTATTAGGAAAGAGTGCAACTTCCGCTACTGAGTATGTTTTATGTACAGACCTAGACTTGTCTGAAGTCAGTTCCCTGACAATCCTACATGTTAATAACACAGCATACTTGATAATGTAACAACTTGTGTATATGTTACAGGCAATGTGTGAAACAGGGATTTTGTAAAATGCCTGATTTTTTAGATTTTAGGCAGTATGAAAAATCACCCATTCACGGTTTGGATTAGAGTTAGTGTAGAGTTAGGGTTTTACAAATTGCCTAGGAAGACTCATTTTACAAAATCCCTAGTTTCACACATTGCCTGTAACATATATATTAGCATATGTCACAGGCGATGTGAAACAAAGCATTTTGTAAAAAAAATGTTCCCGATTTCGGGTAGGTTTGTAGTAGGGTTAGGGTTTTACAAATTGCCTAGGCATCTTACAAAATCCCTGGTTTCAGATATTGCCTGTAATATATTCACAGTTAAAGCATTCAAAGACATGTTCAGTATTAAATTATATAAATGGTCAGGAAGACTAAAGTGCAGCAGCGTCTGAGATGGTAGACGTTGTCACCCACTGGCTTCACTGGTATTCTTAGTCATAAGCAAACAACAGCAGAATAGCACAGTTGCACAAATTGCCACACATCCACCACAACTTTTCTTACCAACTTCAACACCACACATGGCTGGTAATGATTCAGTGCCTTGGAGATAATGTCATAAATATCATATGCATAAATGTATGATATACATATGCACTATGCACAGCCAGTATGCACGATTGTTCAAATCAAGTGTATACACTCCTGGCACATATCTATAGAATGCATGTAGTTTGGTTTTTGTATTGCATCTTATAGAACTTTCAAGAAACCTAAAAAAATACGGTCGATGACTAACATGATCGATCGCACTCGACATTGTAGGCATAACCGATAGACCTCAGAGCAGTAAGTAATCAAAACCAAAAGCTATGCTGATAGCACTTGCAATATTATTCATATTTTCAAGCTAAAATTCTTAACACAAGATAATTATACAGAAAACATTTCAACAAAGCAGATATAAAATATGTTAATACGAAACTAAACTGATTACCGGTAATACAAATATTTATAACATAATTTGATGTCTCCTCTGGACCATATGTAGTCATAAACCTAACAAAACTGAACATTTGGCTACAGACAGATATGATCGAAAAAGTACAGAAATGATTATCTAACCTTTAATCAAAGTTAAGAATAGCACAGTTGCACAAAATGCTGCACAACTCCAGTTCAAAAGCAACCTGTCTCAAATCAGAAAAGCTTTAATAATTAGCGATTAGAAACTACTGATTTAAAAATTGTTCCATGATGCAAAACATAATTATATCATGCAGCATTTTATAGACGACTTGAATGAATTGGTCTTAAGAGTCACGACATAGGCATATGTACAGTTATTCAGCAATAGGCTAAAGTAAGATGCTGACTGTAAACCCACACACATATTACCCAAAATTATTCCATTAAAAATAGCATTACATTAGAACATGATATCATGTTTAGCTGCTAGAAATGTATACCAACTCCAAATATGAAATTAGCCAATGTAAAAAATTCATGAAAATCAACTGATTTAAAAAAAAATATCTATCAAGTCAGCTCAATTTCTAGTAAATCAACTGATGTATCAATCATGTGTCTGATAAACAAGCATCAGCTAGTTTGTCACACACAGAACAACAGAATAATAATAATTTTCATTTAATTTCAAACTGACAAGCCGCAGTATGATTACGAACATAGAATGAATGAATGATGACAGATTATTACAGGAGTCGAATTTTAACTTTCGGCATTCATGCAAGGCGCTTAATATGAATGCATGTTGGAAGTCAGCATTTCCCATTCTTGACAAGTATTACAAGGTTCTAGAAAAGACTGGAGCATCGGAGTTTTTGTGCATGCCTTTGCAGTCAACAATTAGTTAGAGCTGTACCAATATCACTTTTTGCCGATTATGCCGATACCGATTATTGCCGATTATTTCATTTGCTGATACCGATTATAATAGCTGATATCAATTATTTCATTGGGTTTTCCAAAGATGTACTGTGACTCACTCTGCACAACAGCTATATGCAGAAGATGTTGGTATAACAGTGTCTAGTATCAGTGAGGTAAACCTTATGCCCAGATGAACCAGCTATAATGGTACGAGCACACGCAGAAAAGGGTCTCTGTCGCACCATGCAAAAGTACAATGAGCATGGTAAGCTATCATTATCCCTATTTTCCCCAAATAGTGAACTATTACGATGGGAACGTCTCTGGTAGCAAATTCAGACATAGTCACTTTCTTCTTCTATCAAACATTCCCTCCCCAGACAAGCTGCCCTTACAAAATGCCACTTTGGCCTAAAATAGGGTGCCCGTGGTGGTGGCCGATAATTTTTAATATCGGCGCCAATTATCATTGCCGATAACCGATACTGCCGATATGCTGATAATTGGCCAGCACTACAATATTAGTTGCATTCAATACAGTCAAACACACATCATAAAGTCAATCTGTTTCACAGGCATAAAGCGCTTTTGAGTTGCAATCAAATGCATCATCTAAATCTATATTACAAAAATCAACCTAACGCAAATATAAACAGCTGAAGAGTGCTTTAAGATGGCTCTATTTTGTTCTACTGCTTGCCAGAACCTTCTTTGACAGCCTGCAAATTTTATCAGCTGCTTCCTTGACATCTTCTGCAACCAGTTCCAGGAGTTCCACCTGTGAATCGGAAAGAATGGAACCGTTGCCACAGAGGTCGTTGAAAGATGAAGAAAACAGGACGATGTCCATGTCAGCAGATGGTGCTGTAATTGTGGCAGAAGCTATGCTTACTAGTTCAGCACTTGACAATATCATCTTTACACATGATTCATTGTCTTTGCCTACAAGACACAGATCAATGGATTTAAGGAAGCTTGAAGTAATTAAAAATGCAATAAACATGAGCATATTTAGGCATTTATAGGTTCAAACCCCCTATTAAATCTGTTACTAAAACCTAAAAATGCAGTAAAATATGACAAAGTTCAATAGAAAACCCCAAAGTTCTTTCCTAGCTACATCCCTGTTTCAGTTTCTCATCAAAATATCAACTAGACCTTTTGCATTGTATAGATTATAATCTCACTCCCATCTTGCATTATTCATACATGTGCTCTCCTATGGATTTTGCCCATGCTATGGAGGAGAATGGACAAAACCTATTGGCACATTTTTATAGCATCTCTCCAAATGATCATCTTTGCTATGGCATCCAACTGATTGCATGCAAGATATTTTGTGCATTATTTTTACATTACCTTATAATATTATGTTTTTAGGAGACTATTATCACTTTCAGTCATTGGCTTTGCATTTGAATTTGATTACAAAGGCTTATCAAAATACAGCTGCAAATTCTGACTGTCATCTACAAGTTATGTCATTTGTCAACATTAGGTTTCTGGTTATGGCTTTCTTCAAACTTCCAGAGATTTTAAACCAACATTCTGCACACGGCATTGTCATCCGAGGATGGCTTTCAAGAGTGTTAACAGGTGTTGGATCTTCCAGTCATCTGCTACTCGGTAGTACGGCATATGGGGATTTTTGCCACACCACCATAGAGGCTCGCAAACATTGTTTTTTTTGGCAGACCAGTACCGTACTACTGTAGCAAAAACAGGTAATCTTATTTAAACACATCTTTTGAAGCTAATGAGAAGCATGGTGCTAGAGCTTAAAAGTTACTCTTCGTAATATTTACTAACCATACTCAGTTTTGCTTAACTTTATTGTGCTCATTGTCACTGTATCCACAGTACCACGCTGCCAACCATTTGAGATTCATTTTACAATAAATGAATGTTTCATTGCAGACTAAATAAATTAAGTGTGAGACATTACCAAAGGTGCTAAAAATATCTTGTTGCCAACATGCAGAGGCCACAAGCATCAAACACATTTACATCTAATTAAACAGAAACTCCTGGTCATGTATACCATTTAGAAGAGCATGTGTTGCCTGAATCATTTCAGAAACTCCACCAACGATGCCATCAATGTTGGAGATAATTTGGACACAGTGAAGGTAACCATAATAGTAATGGTTGTCAGACAGTAACACCGACTCTGACAGCCTCTGTTTCTCGGCCAAAATTGTTGCATCTACTTCCACCTGTAAGCATAAGAAAGGGAAGAGAAATGTAAAGTTAAGCAATGCAGAGTAGAATTGTATCTGAGAATTTACATAGCACTTCTTGTACAACTAGCTATTCAGAAGCGCTTCAGTGACAGCCACGAGGAAATAAGTCTGACTACAGGGATTTTGCAAATGTGACATCAGGATACATTGACATGAGAAGTGGGAGGTTGATTTTAAGGAGCTGCTGCTTGATTTCAAACTAGATCAGGTGAGTTTCTTAGAGGAGTAATGGTTTGGTCCGTTCGAACATCGTCAGCATAGTGAAGGAATGTCCGCTGCACAGAGTAGGTACAAGATGGATCCATTTATTGCTCGCTTAACATTTTTGGGGTGGTTGTTGACAAAAGTTGATATTAGTGTGGCAGGACGTAAAAGAGTAACTTGACGTTTGGTGTTTATTACAGACAATGAGTTCATGAAATGTGCCCAAGAAGCAGGTCTGTGAGATTTACAGCAAAGGCTAAATGAACAGCGTCACCAATGCAACACGTCTTGCATTGAACAACATCATACAGATCAAAATAATCATTATATAGAGAGACATACAATGCAAAACATTTGTATGACACATGTTTTACATTATTAGTGAAAGAAAGCAGGTTTTCCATCCTTCAGGAAAAGGACTTTTCCAGAAAATGTTCAACCTAAATATTCAGTCCAAATTCAAGCCCAAAAATTGCTTGGCTTCAAGGGTGTAAAGTACCATTGGTTCTGTAAACCATCAAGTTGGAATTACTAATCATATTAAGTACTTCAACCAGTTTCTAATGTTTGCTCATTCCAGTTCAACTGGTCGAATTTTCAAAGCCAACTATGCCCATGTATACATAATTATATCAGCCACAGCACACTGAATTGGTTCTCGTTCATTTTGTCACAGATCATTTCATTGTAGTTGATTTCGTCGCAGATCATTTTGTCGCATTTTTTAAAACTACGCTAACCCTAACCCTGACTCTAAACGACCCTCACGACACATAGCCTGACCCTAAACGACCCTTACCGTGCACAACCTGACCCCAACCAACCCTCACGATGCTTAACCTGACCCTAAATGATATGTGACGAAATAATTTGCAACAAAATGATCTGCGACAAAATGAATGTGACGAAATAAACGGTCACCCACTGAATTTACCAGTTACAAGAGATGGGATTGTAGTACCTGGACTGATTGCAATTTGCGCAACAGGACAGCAACTGATGATACCGTCACTTGCATCTGTTTCAAAAGATCGTCCACCTCACTCTATAAAAAGTGAAAACTCTTTGCTACATGGCAGCAAGACAATGTACTTGTAATCGTACTGTGGTTTGTCAGTTTGAATTTAACAAAGATATAATACTATATATCAGAACTTCAAACTTACCTTTTTCCAAACTGCCTATCAACCAAAGTTGTATCTCTGTCTTAAAAGTCTAATCGTCTGACTTTGATTTCAATTACTATTTGGTTTTGGTGCATTAATCATTGGTTGATGTCTTGTGCATCAAACAACAATGCAATTGAAGTGAGTATTTCACTCTCTAATAATGCTGATAACAATAATTGAATTCTAAAGATTCAACATAATACTAATCTATTAAGTAATAATAACAACAAAAGCAGTAATAATAATACTAATATTCAAATATATCATGATTTTGCAATTAAGTATAATATTCTGTTAATAAACCACTGTTCCTACACCCGACATGACAATTCCGATGTGGAGAATAAATAAATAACTTAATGCCATGAACGTTTCAAAAGGACAGATACCTTTCCAGCAGCAGTTGGCTTAAATGCTTCACTTAGATCAATGCTCTCAATTTCAAAGTCTTCCATTTTTTCAATGGCAGCGACTAGAACTCTGTCGACCACTTCATCACAGCCATTCACAAAATGAAGCTTAACATCAGCACCCAACTGAAATTGAAGAACAAAAATCACCAATGAAGTCATCAAAATGAAACACATAATAGAAAAGTGTCTGGAAGAGATTACTTGATTTTATTATTGTGTTGTATACAGTTTATGCTAAAATAATCTGCAGTGTTGACACCAGTGAAAAAGTAATCAGCTAAACATGTCAGCATATAATATAGATATGGGCTGCTCTGCACTACACCCTGAGTCACGAGTAGTCCACCTATATCACACACCTGCAAAAAAACTATCTACCAAAGCATGGGCATAAAAACAGGTCAAAAACCATTATCATCCTTGACACTAGAAAGCAATAGCTGCAAATAAACTATCTCCAATTTCTTTCCTTCATTTGTTAAGTCGAATGCTGCTCTCATGTTTAGTCCAAGTCTCATTAAGTATTCATTCATTCAGCAGAGTTTTGGCTAGCATCACAAAAGTTGCATTATATCCGATCAGGACATATTAGACTAAAGAAACAATGTAGTACGAAAAGACAAGAACTCACCTTGAAACCAGAGTTGTGTTGGTTGTCATCGACTAAAGACATGATAGGCATCCGTGTTGCAAGTGACAACTGACCACAGAATTGACAAAGTTGATAGACCTCATCAATAATCCCAGTCGATGCTTCACTTACTATTTCATTAACGTTGTTTGCAAAACCCTAAATTAAAAATTTAACAGATAGATGAAAGAAAGTTATTTTGCAACTCAACCCACTGAACGTCTCAATCTCAAATTCAGTCCAATTTCTCCATATTTGCGTAATAGAACCATTTGCAGATATCGACTGTGAATATCCCAGCAACTATTTTCACAGAAGAATACTTAAACTGAAAGCATGTCTCATGAAAAGACCAGTTGTTATAAAAAAAAGTCTGAAGAGATAATTAAATATTTTAAAATCTGCTTTCTGGTCATTTGACTCCCAGACTACAACAGTTACTTCTGTTGACAGAAGCTCTGAAGAGAAGAATGAGTAAAACAGTTCTCGTCCCCATGCATAACAAAACTGTCATTTAATATCAATTTGCATCTATCTCCCTACAGAATCAAATCATCCTGACTTACACTCTCTTCCAAAAATACAAGTACAAAAATGAACCAAATCAGTCAAAAGTTCAGTTTGAAATTGAATGATTAACAGAATCACTCCTCATATGAAATAAATGTAACAGTATTGAATAAATCGAATAACTACCATAAATAATGATGATTGAACAAAACCACCAAACAAAGACACACATGTACCTGTAGAAAAAGCTGAAGCTGTGTGCCCACTGAAGTCACATTGTGCTTCACATTGTGGCAAAGATCAGCAACAGCCTCAGACTCAATGTTGTTCAATGAAAACAACCAAACAGAGGCAACTTTGGACAACGAATCGTAGTCAGATGACAGTTGAAAGCAGAGCATCGGTGTCGGTAACATTCTAACAAAATGCTCTACAAAAATTACAAGAAACTACAAATGATAGTTGGTTTTCAGAAGACTTAAAATGGAAGAAACTGAAAAAATTTTATAGAACAGATTTACAAAGTATTGCAAATTACAAGGTTTCAGAAGATAAAATGAAAGAAGTCAAACAATTTAATCATTACAAGCAAACTGAATGCTGTGACAATTACAACTTTTTTGGCAGTAGAGTTTGTTCTCTACTACTGCTGCACAGAATATGTGATTTTTCACCAATGTAGGTGATTTTCAGCATTCGACCGAATACAAATAATTGGACCAACTATTCGGCCAAATACAAATAATTGGACCAACTATTCGGCCAAATACAAATAATTGGACCAACTATTCGGCCAAATACAAATAATTGGACCAACTATTCGGCCAAATACAAATAATTGGACCAACTATTCGGCCGAATACGAATAGTGTACAAAATAGGTCTACAGAAAAATTTCAAATGTGAGCAAAAGTTTCAGTTCAGTAAATTTAATATATAAACTACTGAAAGTAAACAGTCAACAACATGTAATTTTTGCATCTTTCTGCCAGACTGGGTAAACAAGGAATGGAACTAATCTAACTAAACTTAGAAATGAGACAGCTGACACTGTGATACCATGGTCCAGGCAGTAGAGAGATGCTTCAGTCAACTCAATTTATCAGCCGCTGCTTGTGCAGAAACAGATGTCTCGTGACCACTATTCGTATTTGGTCCGACGAAAATTACTATTTGGCTGAATACTGAATAGCAATTCGGCCCACTATTCGGCTCCGAAGCGAATATTCGGTACAGCCCTATTCTCTACTGCAACCAAGCACCATCTAACGTGAGCACTTCTCAAACTTTTAGATTCTGCAGACCAGTAATTGTTTCTCCAGCCTTACAGAGTATACTAAAATTTAGATTTCAAAATGTCGCAACTGCTTATTACAACCATACTTTTGTAGATGCTGCATATTTTAAAGTTTTATTATGCATGAAACCTGAGTCGCACTGTAATTTTGAATGTTTCCTTTGTATACAATCTAATATTCTATTCAAGTACGATCAAAACTGTGCCTCCGGTTGTCGTTCCTAGACCTGATAACCAATCACCTGCAGACTGGTACCCGGGCTGCAGATCACAGATTGTATATTACTGATCAATGTAAAGAACCCAATGCAGGGTGACCTGATAATGAGCTGCCTTCAACTTTAATACACATACATCAATTACCTGAAACTTTGGATTCTGTTTCATAGCAATGCCTTAGATCAGTGACCATCTGGAGCATTGACTGACAAAGATGAAGATATTTGTCAGCAAGACTTTCTTTTGAAACACCTGGCAAAAATCACCCACTAGTTTAGTAAGACATGCAACATCACTTAAGGCATATGTAAAAGTTATTTGTGTGTTTTCAGCTGTATAGCTAAAGCACCAATAAATCACAGCAAAAGTCAATGAAACAATAATGCTCAGCAAAAAGATGCTAATTCTACATGACATATTAATTCTGAATATTTACTAAGTTAGAACTGAGCCTACAAGACTTCAGAATAATAACAATATTATCAATTCCTGCCTGAGCAGAAACATTGTATTTGATAGATCTTGGGAGATGAACACAGGAGGGGGTTCCTTTTCATCTCCATTGTCTGTTCATCATTGTCCAGAAACACAGTGAAATTGCATAACGAGTTCAGTATTTAAAATTTTAAAAACACATCAAGAAAGCATTTCTTTTCTTTTTTGAACTGGTTTACTTTTCCTTTTACATTTCAATCCTCTGAACTTACCAAAAATATATGTATAAATATCCAGATTGTTTTTAAGTCATCTTAGGATGGGGAAACAACTGGTTCAATAATAACATCTGTTCAACAGCAATGTGTCTATGACCTTTTTATATAAAGACCCGTTAAATACATACACACATAATTGTGACAGGTAAGACTCCGAGGCTGCTCAAGATAGAGGAGTGTGGAAAAACAGTCGCCCAATGTGCTAACAGCACGATGATGGACTAAGGTCTTAGACTTCAGTAAACATTGGCAAAGTTACATATATTAATAATATGAAATGCTTTATTTGTGCTACAACTGTGAACATTGAGGTCTAAGAGACCTAAACAAGCAAAAAAATGTGTTTGAGAAGTACTGATCTACCCTATTATGGACTTAGTGAACTGCAGCTAGCAACCATCACTCTGTGTTCAGGTAGATGTGCACTGCTCCTGCAGAATGCCACACATCAAGTTCCTGAACCACATGTTAACGTGTTTCACGTATTAAATAAATATCCATGGAAGCCAAGATGTAACTGCTGTTCAAATGGATCTAAGCACAAGTGGGCATAGACAGGTCTCCATTAACCTACTTTTAAACCAGTCAACAGAATTCTTCAGTAGTTGCTGACAGAGTTCCACGACACGATGACAGGATGTCGATGGACTGTCACCAACAACAGAGGCTGCACGAGCAGAGTCAGGTGAATCTGCTACAAGGACACATATATCCATCTGTCATTATCAGTCACCTGCATACAAAGCTACTTCAAGACCAGAATCCAGTGTAACTTAAAACTGGATGACAATTATAACGGCTTATGCTATGTTGCACTGTTCAGCATAAGTCAACAATTCCATTTTCATGTGCTAGGTAAAATTAAACCCTTGTACCACATCAATACATCGCTATGCTGAATAAAAATACCATGCTACACTTGTAACATGGAGTCAGTGCTATTGCAAATACCCGATTACAACCTCTCCAGAGTCAAATTATGCTGATCACTATACCAAAGCACCATTGCATTAACGTAAACACGAATGAAGTTAGCTCAAAACTACTCATTTGTCAAAGACGCAATCATCCCACTGTTCACCATACATATGTTGTAGGCTTCTTTGTATATTCATTGTTGGCACTACAGAAGTCATTACATGGGATTAGGTATCCTCTTCTCCTTTTATACTTTAATAATGCTCTCTGGCTCATCCTTGAACAGTGTCTTTCACTTACTGCTGGAGAAACTAAGATCCAAGGATCCTAGAGTGATGTTCAAATCTGCTGTGACACCAAATGAACTCTGTCTCCGAAGTCCTTTCTTCCTAAAGACACAGTCACAACCAAAAGTACAGACATGCTCAAATAAAAAAAACAGAAACATGAAAGAAAAAGATAATTAAAAGAACATGGAAAAATGATGAACATTAGCATTAGATATGATGAGTTCAATATGCCAGTCATCATTATAGAATAGATGTAATGTAGTGGTCTTTTAGAGCTGTGTTTGGTACAGTTATGACATCTTGCTATCAAGTCCTACAACTTCTACAGAAAGGTTTACATTAAGAAAAGGAATAACATTGATCACATCATATGGAAATAAAAGTCACTTAATCCTTTTACGATCAGCTACATATGTTTTCCCATACATTTTAGTACATGGTGACCGTTAAAGGGTTAAGAGCCTTGCCCACCGTAAAGAATATAATGAAGGTTAAGGCTGTTACCTTTAGTTTGCTCACCTTCTAAAAGTCTAACAACTATAACATGTAACATGTCTTCCAAAAGTGTAGCAACTATAGGGACCAAAGAAGTGTATAGCAGTTAATTTGCAACAGCAATAGTTCTATAAATCATAGCTTACATGTTTTCTGATAAGAAAGAAGTGGCAGCAATTCGCGATTCACTTTCCCAGTTGTCACTTGGGTCAAAGAAAATGTCGTTTGCAACAACACCGTTATTCTCATCTGGGTTCTAGAGGAGCAACAAAAAGTTAAGAATTTAAAGATTGAAATGGTTCAAATAATTTGAACAGACTGTAGGCAGTTTCTTAGGTACATATAAAAGCAAAGTCAACGTATGTCAGCGAAACGTCGACAGAAAGCCATCATTGCCCTCAACAGAAACAGTGCTGCTACACATCATCATTGTGTGGCACGGTGGCTGATTGGTTAGAGCAGTCGGCCCATAACACTCAGTGTGCGCTGAATGAGCGGATTTGACCCTAGTCCGAGTCACTGTGTGGAGACCTTGAGCAAGTTCTTCGCGCACAATTGCTCTGCAGTACAGCTGCAATTGCGCCATCGAGGCATGTGCACTTCTGAGCAAAAACTGTTGGAAGGAGGGTGATATCAAATTTCAATTTCAAGAATTTCAATCTACAAACTAACTGAAAAGGTCATCAATGCAACTTTGCAACTGATTATGATCAAATTGCCACATAACCACAGGAACACACGAAGACTGCAGGTTTCAGACTTCTATATAAAGCATCATGACTTTGAGGTGCATAGTTAGATTACACAGATCTGTGATTCAGATTACACTGATCTGTGATTCAGCATCACTGAATGCTAACACCATTGGGTGCTAATATAATCCATCCACATACATAAAACAGAGAACTACAAGTTCAGACATCAACCTAACCTGGTAGAATTCTTTCATCTCCGACAATTTCTGTTCAAACTTCTCTAAAGTCCAGAAAGTACTGACATTCAACTTTGTTCTAATGACCTTGATCAAAACTTGGTCCTTGCATTGCTCATACTTCATCTCATGAATAAATTTCTAATGGAACAAAACAGTTCATCCACAACATGCTGAAACCAACTGCAAGTTAGCAAAACTACTTAAAAGTCTGTTAACACATTACAGCCATGACAATTAATTATTGTAGTGTATAATTTGTAATTGATAATTTGTTTGTAAAGTTCCCAGAGTGAGGTACCCTAGAGAAAAGGAAGGTTCTGAGGTGAGAGAAAGAGGTCTAGATGCCACCAAAGAAGATTGAAGAGCAGAGAGAAGAGTAAGTCATCTTCCACAGAGAAGGATCAATGCAGGCACAGGATCTGGATTTGGTCCTAACATGAGGACAAAAAGGTCAATCTGGTCAAAGGATCTGCGAGGATGCTATGAAGTGGAAGAAAAGGGACCAAAAACCTATTCAGACAGATATTCTGAAGCAAGACCCATCTAATTTAATGCATGAGAGAGAGGTAGCCAATGAAGTGCTCAGTCATAACTGTAGAGATGTGAGAGAAACAAGGTGAGCAATAATTCTTGCAGCAGCGTTCAGTACACACTGAAAAGGAGATAAACAAATTTTAGATAACCCAACCAGGAGAGAATTGCAAATTGCAATAGTCGGTGTGGGAACAGACAAAAGCATGGATAATTGAGCTAATTGACTGAAACAGCTCTGCTAAATTGGAGACTCTAGACTTGGAAATAATAAGAAGAGAGATTAACTTGGAAATGAGTTCAGTGAATAATAGAGCAATCTAGGGCGACACCTTGCAAATACTTGGTGAAACTGATAAATGAGGACGCTTTTCACAGGTAACGCATAGTTGAGTTTGATGAGTTGCTTGCAGTGCCAAACCAAATAAGTTGGGTTATGAAAGAATTTAAAGAAAGACACGTAGAGTAAATTCATGGATGGAGATCTTGAGAAGGAGTGTCAATATTGTATGTAAATATTAATATTTTTGGGAAGGAAATCATTTATCCATGTAAATTGCTCATCATTGCAGCACAAGTTATAATAGCCATTTAAAAATGTATATCTATATGCCATGTAAGGTAATGTAGTCAGTTATTTAGCACAAGGTGTCAGCCTCTAAATACATTCCATTAAACAGCTTTGCGATTTAATGGTAACTCTACAAAATGCTACAACCTATCCACAAGTTCTAATCCACATAAGCTCAGTGTTCACCTACAGAATGTACCACTTTTTCAGCTACAATATTATGAGATTCAGTTTGTGTCATTTTTTTATTTATTAATAATTTCATAATTTACATTTATTTTTATAAAGCTTTTAATATATTTATCAACTTTGAGGTAAATGCATAACCTGATAAACTTGTTCATTGCACATTATGATCAAGAAACAAAATATGAACAATATGATATATAGCTTGTGTATATTAATAAAAACATTTAAGTGTTTTCATCTACATAATGTATAATAATAGTCAAATTGGTAAAAAACTTAGCAGACCAAGAGTTAACAGATATCTCACCGTATCCTTCTTCAGGAATTCACTGATTTTATTTGCTTCTCGTAGATTCAGGAGAATCTGGTGCAAATTATTTGTGGACCTTGGAAGAAGCTGGCGCTTTTCAGCTCGTTCCAAATTCTCTTTCTCTCTCTGGACCATTGAATTAAGCATTTGAATAAGATTTGAATCAAAGCTGGATGATGACACCTGAAAGAATCAACCGTTGTTGAAGCAAAGAATCAGAATTTGTAGCTCATCCACATAATGGTCGCAGATTCATCAAATACTGGAAAATAAATGCTAACAGAGTCACCACAGTGTATCAGCACCAATGCACCATGGCATATTATTTGCAACATAATGAACCAGTAATACAATATTTAAATAGTGGAGCTAGTTCAAGCACTACCAAACAACAATATGAAGGTAAAAAAACCGTAATGCACGGTTGCACAATCCAGACAGCTAGTACCCCAGATCAAAGAATCAATAGAAGGTGTGAAATTCTAGTTAAATGAAAGTAAATACCTCTTCTCTTGCTTTCAGTTCCACCTTCTGTCCCACATCCACCACTGAAAGCTGATGTTTCAAAAACTAGAAAAGAAATGTAAAAGCCACAACATCTAATAAAAATCAAAACTAATTACTCTAATAAAAATCAAACCTAATTACATACACTTTTGGTGGTACAAGGCAAGAACCAAAAACCTGCATGTAAAGGATAATAGCATATTCCATAAAATAGGTTAGCCTATGCATATTATGCATCCATGCTGTAGCAATACGAATATTATATAAGCAAACCAACAAAAGTCAGGAAACAAGCAGTAATCGTTATTTAACTTGATTCTTCATTTAATCAATCAACAATGTTCAGTTAATTGGTCACGTGTTACAAGATCGATGGTCTCTTGATGAAAATCAGCATCTCCCAATGTCAACAACTTAATTAATTTTATTCTATTTACTCAATTCCCTTTCTTCTTATTTCTTTTGGCCATATTCAATAAATGAAAAATAATGAATCCTTTGACATGCATAATCAACTGGAAATCTAACATCAATTTCAGCTGCACTGTAGATCAGAGGATTATGAAACTCACAACATAACACATATAACATTAGCCAGGCCTCGACCAGTTTTGTAAGCATCAATCATTTAAGTCGTGGGCCAACCTTGTAAACATCACCCACAAGCTCAGTATTAGAAACATTCACAAGATTCCATCAACAGATTTAGGGATGAACCAATACTCGGTTCGGAACTCGGCTCGGTTCAATTTTCTTGGTACGCGGCATTACCCGGACTCGGGCAAACAATGGGTTTGAGTATTAATCTTCCCGGTTTTCTGTTTTGAAAACGATAATCGGACTTTTTTATTTACAAATCGACGTAACTAAAAGTACAAATACTGTTATTTTTAGTTACAAAACGACAATCAACCTAACTAAAACAGAATACAGTTACCGTTAGTGCTTACAAGTAACTACTTCCCAGTGTTAACTAAGGCAAACTAAATAATTCATTAAAGTTGTGCAAACTGCCAATCTAAACATCAAGAGAATGAAACTTTTTAAATATTCGAAACTCGGACTCGTCAAAGCGCAACTCGCAAAACTCAGCAATCGGCAAGAAATTCAAATTCAGTACATCCCTAATCAGATTCTTAAGTTCAATTATTATCAAACCACAACAAGCTCCACACAGCTAAGTACAAACACAGTGGAAGATATTAAAATTTCAAATTCTATCCAAAACAGTGATGCCCTCTATGGCCACATCACTACAAAATAGTAAAGTCTTGTTACATTACACAAACTATAAAGTTCCATTGAATAACCAACTAGTGCTACATAACTGCTTGAATGCATTACATTGCACTCAAAATTTGAAATATATTGTTGGTGACATTACTTACTCTTTCATAATAAACATTCTGAAACTTACTTCCTTTTCTGCCTCCAGTCGGTCAATGCGCTCTTTGGCGTCCAATCGGCTCTGAGCAGACTCCAGCTTCTCATGTCGCAGTCCATCCAGAAGCCTAGAAAGCTCCGACAGTCGGTCCTCATATCGGTCTATGGCCGTCCTTGCACTCTCCTGGGTCTTGGCCAATTGCTTTTCCATCGACAGCTGAGCCTCCGTCTTCTGCTGTTCAAGTCTCTTCATCTCCTCCTCGTGCTTCAACCTCACCTGCTCCAACTCTGCCTCCAGTCTAAAGAGTAGAGCAACACAATCACAATACAAGCAAGGTTGATGAATGATTGACAAGGATTTTGAGGAATGATATCAAAGACTAGGAAACATCAGACCATGGCAAAAGTCTCAAGTCTTTTACAGCAGCAATATTAACACCAGAACCCATCTATAAACCACAACTCATAAAACTTATATGTCCTCAGGCATTTAAAATATTTACAATCATACCTTATAAAAGGAATACTGCATAAAAAGCAATTCATGGCAATCAGAGCAACAAATCAAGTCTTACCGGATATTTTGCTTCATCGCAAGTTCCTGCCGAGCAAATTCAAAATCCTTCAGCTGACTGTTGCCTAGCAACTGACCATCTGTAGGACAAGTTACCTGGTTTTTGGGAACTTCAAGAGGATGGCCAAATCTGTTCCAATGGACACAAAGCAGGTCTTCAAGTGCAAAAAACCAAGCTAAGCAGAATAACTGATAGAAGACTAAAGCAACACACACACACCGATAGTGAGCAAGACATCGGATGAGGATGGGCGCCTCAAACGGTTGCCACATACGACAGTCTTAGATTAATGAAAGATGATTTTCAAGCGAGATTTTTATATATGGCTTAATCAATAGCAGAATCGAACACTCTGCTCTGTGGATGTAGTGAAACTTTATGGCAATTACGTATTGTGACCCCTCTTTCCACCAGTTTAAATAACCTGCCAACCCATAGCTTAAGACCACGCCCACACTTATTCACACTTCTGAAGATAAGATGTCGTCAATTACATTCCCAGGATTATTAATAAGCGACAACCTAGCAATCTCTCATTCATCCATTTATACACTGACTGCGGTTTGACATTCAGCTTCATGAAAATAAAATGTATATAATATATATAAAAAATATAGCAAGCGAAAGATAACAAGCAAGCCACAGAGACAGAGAGAGACAGAGAGAGACAGAGAGATTCACACAGAGAGAAACAGTTGCCTAATGACGATAACTGAAAATTAAATGAGCGAATACATAAAGGTTTCTTATCTCTTAATCTTGAAGCTAAAGCAATCTCACAATAATTATAGCATAACACACACAATGGTAATAATAAAATTATTATTAGCACCTCTGATTGGTGGGCACTGTGTGAGGAGCAACTGAAGATACAGATACAATATACAACAGAGAAATATTAGCAAATTAATAGAAATAGCCAAAACTTCACTGCACCTGAAATAGTGATTTCCTCCTAGGACAACACGATCTCCCTGGACAAGTCAATAACATTCACAAACATGAAGATGTGTGTGAAACAATGCAAACTATTGTGTGAAACAATGGAAACAATGAAAACTATACAGCTAGTGTACTTGAAAGCACTGGTCATCCTTATTTAGTCTGCGAACCATTTACACAGAATTGTTTACAAGTAACATTCTTTTTTAAAACCTAAGTATATAATCATTAGAACCAAAACACAAGAGAAAGAAACATTACAAAGGTCTATTTTCCCATCTGAGGATAAAAAAATTGCCTTATCTGCTCATATATTAAACTATTGATGTTGTTCAAAGTGGAGTAAAACTTGAGCAAGTCTTAGTGTGGCCAGAAAATTCAGAACCAAAGCTGTCGGATATCAAAACTCTTGAACTGTAGCCTGAAGCCTTATGATAGTGCCCAATCTTTACTTTATAAGGCCACATGCCAAAAGGAGAGAGGAAGAAATGGGGTTGTAATCATGTTTGACAAGACAAGCGCAAACACGATGAATGGATTGGAAAAGATATGGAAGGACAAACACGTGAGCATAGACACAAAAAAGGCCAGTGAGGGCAATGATCTTCCCTACAGTACTATAATAATACTATAATACAATACTATATTATGGCTGTGAACAATGACAAAGAATAAAGAGAAAAAGATCAACGCATGCGAAATGTGGATATGGAGGAAGATGCAGAGAATATCATGGACGGAGAAAAACACAAACGAAGAGGTGTGCAGGGAGATCGGAGCTTCGAATGATGAGACACTACAACAAACAGCATTGGGAAGGAAGCTGGGGTTGGACAGGTTATGCGATCACATGGACTGGAAAAGGAAATGATGCTGGCGTGTGGAGAATGAAGGAAGAAACGAGGGCGCCCAAGGAAAAAATAGATGGACGAGATACATGAAAAAACCGGAATGAACCTGTAGGAACTAAGGGATGCGACTTCGGAAAGAAATGGAGAAGGTTGATCATGACGGTCGCTACAGTTCACCCAACTGACAGCACAAGCTAACAAGATAAAGACCACAGTAATCGAGGTGCTACAATGCTACATGTATTTGTCATTATTTATGCCGTTTCTTTAGCTCCATGGACAGAGATCATAACATTATAACATTTCCATCCAAAACTATCAAACAAGATGGCATTAAACAACATTGTTCTAAATTTGAAAAATGTAACAAGAACTTCCAACAGAATGATGAAATGTAACATTAGTCATTTTGAGTCTTATTGAAAAGTTCACCTTGCAGTCCAGAAAATATTGTAAGTATCATTGTAAAAGAGATTGCTTTTAATCTTATCTCAAACTTCTTTTCAATTAGTCAAGTACCTTACACACTGCAGCAGCAGTACTTACATGGTGCAGAACAATGGCCTCAGTGATCACAGTGCCATTAACGTAAGTCACAGCCTTACCGTTGGGTGCAACTGTGACAACAGATTCACGATTTTGAAACACACTACAAAGAAAACATCATGTAAAAAACTCTTAACTAGGAATATATTCATACAGGAACTGACTACGATTTTTTTAAACTGAGAAAGCCTAAGGCAACCATTAAGTGACACCTCGTGCATTACGATAAAGGTACTATAGAAGTTATTAGATTATTTGTGCAGTAGCTGTTGTTATATTTAGAATAATTCAACTTATTAGAAGACCAGTCATTTGGGAAGGAAAAATGACGGCGACAGTTCTTTCAGGAAACGTTCCAGGAGCCTGACTCTTCTATGACATTCATGAAGCCATTGATATTGGACACATCATTTGATGATGTCATTGATATTGGACACATCATAGTCCTCTGATGTCAGCCCAGCATTTGACACAAAGGACAAAGGCCTCCTGTCGACCAGGCTGAGCAAATCAAATGGAATTTTGGGCAAGTCATGATAGTGGCTTTGCACATTCCCAGGTCAGCAGACAATGAAGACAGCCATTAGGGATGAACCGAGTGCTAATTTCTGCCGAGTTTTACGAGTTGAGTTATACCGAGTCCGAGTTCTGCATATATAAAAAAGTCTCATTCTCTAGATTTATAGTTTGTCAGTTTGAACAAATTTTAAGAATTTTCAGTTGAGCTTCATTATACACTATGAAGTAGCAACTAGAAAGTACTACTAGTAACAGTATTTGTGTATTTAGTTAGGTCGATTGTCATTTTGTAAATAAAAAAATCCACCTTTAAATTTTATAACAGAAAATCAAAAAGCCAATTTTTATTAAAGCTTGGACCCATTGTTTGTTCGAGTCCAAGTAAAGCTGAATACTACGAAACACGGCCAAGTCGAGTTTAAAAAGTCAAGTTTCAGTTCATCCCTAGCAGCCATTGGTTTGGACGACTATAAAATTCAGAGCTTTCTCGTGCATGAAACATACATATTATTTCATCACAGACAGCTCAAGAAACATTTCAAGTAATCTTAATCCTTCAAGGATGAGTTCCAATGAGTTTCAATGGCTTTCCGTAAATTTCAGTACATGTTCGTCATTAAAGGGAGAACAATGATGCAGAGAGAAGTAGTGTTGCTTACAGATGCCCAGAGAGTGCTCTCAGACCAACAATGCAGATAGCATAAATAAAACTGAAACTATTTCAAATACGTCGTAAAGACTAACCAGTGATCGTCTTCAATCAGTGGACCATTGAGTTGGATTTCATGACTGCAGTCATCTTTCCTTCGGCCGACTCTCGTAGTTCCCTCTGGAAGAATGTAGAGCAGAACTTCCGAAAGCTGAGGATCTTCATTCAGATTTACCAGGTTTGGCAATTTGTTGTCCAGTTTCAACGTTGTTCTAGTTTTCTAAACAACAATGTGGGAAAAGATTTTAACAATGTGCTTCATCCAAGTAAAAGAGTAGTTTCTGCTCCTTATCGTTTTAACCTTTTAACGACCAGCGCATAGTAAAACGTAAGGCGTAATCAATAGCGTTGGTTGTTAAAGGGTTAAGGTATAAACTTTCTGAGGCTCTGCCAAAAGTAAGATTCGATTTACAAATGCCTCGATCATTTATGCCAATATCAGTTATTCTAATAAAATCAGTCTGATTAAGAGTACATGGCCAATTAATTGATAGTCTTACTATCCATCTCATGTCCACATTTACGTTATCCAGCCTGTGAGTATACACTATCAATAGATATTTTTATAAGCTGGGTTTCTTGACTACTCTCCCGTTTCTCAAAATTAACATCGTGATCCTAACTTATTGAGGTTGCCTGTCATTAGAATACATTGTACAGCTTCTTTCTGGTGACAATGGCACTATTGATTTGCATCTTCTTTCAAATTCAAAAATTTTCTGTGTAGCTTAAAAGTTGTTACTTTGAATAAACCATAAAATCCTACTTCAAGTAATTTAGCTTCCTCGATTATTCTTTCTTCCGATTTCTGAATTCTTTCTTGCCATGACCTGTTGCAAAGCAGCATCAGATGCAACATAAAATGAAAACCAAAAATGTGTGCACAATGTTGAAAAAAGAACAAGGCAAAGAAACATTAAAACTGACAGAAAATATGAAACAAAAATGTTTCATTTTAGCACTGATCGAAATGAAGACCCATTGCTAGTGCTCTGTGTACGGCATAATCTAAATAACAGAATAAAAACCAACCATTTGAGTTCTGCCAATTCTTTCTCCTTTCGCAATAGCATTTCCTTCAGAAGATCAACCTCCTCTTTGTAACCGTCGTCACTAATCAACCCGGTTTGTCCCTTGAGTTTCTCTATTTCTTCTCGCAGATCTACACACAATCAATCAGAGAACTCATATAGCACCTCTGTAAATACCTACTCATAGGCTCACTCTGTCAAAACAACAAATCAGGTTAAGCTACAGTTAAACAACCATTGAAATACGTTGTCTCGCCATTCACTGCCACTAACAAATCTCCGCACAAATTCTGAATTTAGCAGAATATAATCTATTCCAAATAAGAATCAATTTCAACACTCAACTCAAGCAGCCACAATCTGGCTGCATCCAACAAGCATGAATGATATGCAAATAATTATACCAGAAATACCAGTAAGCTCATGCAAGACTGAAAAAATTAAATTTTGCTTGGATGAGTAATAGGAATTAATAACACCAAACTTGTGAAAAGAATGATTTGCAAATTAAATGACTCAGTAAGACAGGGAAACAGTTTCAACACTGATGAAAAAAATCACTTAACATCTCAGTAGACAGCACATATGAGTCCTAATTAATTCGCAAGAAATCTCATGCCAGACATGGCAGTACAGAAAAGCTAATATTCTATAACTTGTGTGTCATTCGTCAAAGTCAATACATTAGCCGTACAGAAGCAAAACAGTTTAAATTCATAAACTATTTTATGGATGATATCAGCTCACTTTCTATGCAGAAAGCTGCAAATTCCTCGCTTCAGAAGAAATTGTTTAAAAAATTGTGTGCACCGCCTCTGCTA
Source organism: Bimastos eiseni (assembly GCA_959347315.1). Taxonomy (NCBI): domain Eukaryota; kingdom Metazoa; phylum Annelida; class Clitellata; order Crassiclitellata; family Lumbricidae; genus Bimastos; species Bimastos eiseni. The sequence continues at coordinate 30,033,041 of OY365809.1, read as the reverse complement.
CTTACCTCGTACAAGCTTAGCGTTTGGATCTTCGTTGACTCTTGCTGTGTTGATGATATGTCTGGCCTGTCTGGCATATCGCAGGGAACTCAACGTCTCTTCGGCCTGGCTACTAGATGGACTAATAGTAGCCAGCATTGCAGTCTTTGAATTTCCACCCAAGCTTTCTTTCAATAACCTAAAATTAGTGGACAAAACATGGTAACCATTTATATTACATATCATGCATACCTGTATCTGATAAATGACAGACCTGTCAATTGTTGTGATCAATACACAATCCTTCTATGCTGTTGTGGGTTCATCTACCTGGAATGACCTTTGTCCATCATCATGGATCAAATTATCTAATGACTAGATTCTCTCCATCAGCCTCTCACTCTTTAAAGACGCGCCTCTTTCCACGGAATTTCTGTGCTAAGAGCGCCTCTGAATAGTTATTCTGTGAGAGGCGCTATATACATCTAAAGACACGATATGATAATAGCATCATGTCTTAACTCTGAGCTGCTCATATAAGAACAACTATGTCACCGATGTCGATGCACGTGCTAAGTTAATGGTGTCAATTAGACATTCTAATTAAAACAATTAATGAATTTGCCCAAGAAGAAAACTGTGATATACAGAAGGGAGAGCAATCATTTACAGACCAGGTCAAGACCGATTCTCGATATGGTATGTAAAGTTTCTTCTTCTTGTTGAAATGAAGTGAATTTTCTGAGAGATTTGAGATGACCTTTCCTAAGGTCATCAGTGATCGGTTAATACTTGCTCCTTCCTGTTACATGAAATCAAAACTTCTACAATGTTTAAGTCATATACATTCAAAATCTACTACCTCATGCATAGTTTTCAATATCAACAGCAACCACAGCACAATGACTACTACAATTGTTGAAATAACAACTTGCAATAAAAAAAATTATTGAAATTCTGCTTTGTTTGACTACATTGATATTTCACGATTTAATAATATACCACAAAATCAAATAAAAACAGTATCTGTAATAGATGAGATCAGCAGAGGAATATGCATAGAAATGGCACATTTACAAAATTTCACTCTGTACAGTGGAGTAAACAGTTGACAGGACAACTGATATATACTACCATCATGTCATAAACTATCACCTTATATGGATTCTGTACACAAATGCACAGCTTTCAGGCCAATAAGGAGACTTAAGTCAACAAAGTTCATAAAACTTTAAATGTTATTTCTTCCAATTAATGATTGACTCAAGCTCTACATAAAGTCATGAATGTTTCTGCAGGTCATCAGTGTTTACATTTTTTCATCGTAGTTCTTCTTCCATTCGAACTTTGAGTTGAGTCACCAACTTTTTGCATCAAAGTTAGTTTAATACTCTCTAGATGATAACTCATCTCATCCTCATCTTTGTGAATCATCTGCAATCACGCTGTCTTCTCCATGACGAGTCAACCTTTTACACTGCTATTCACTCCTTTCACAATACTCTTTCTATGTTATCTTGCCATCTTAGCCTCAATCAGCAGATACACAGCTCTTTCACGTGTGCCAAGATGAAAGAAGGATGACTGCTGAGCCTTAAACAATCACTTTGTCCATGTAAAATGCCTGCAAGTCCAAATATTGCATATTAGCACAACTTGGAACTCAAAAGAATCTGTGTTAAAAAGACCAATCATCCGATTTTCAAAAACAGTTTACCCTGAGTCTGTCACCGGAGGTCTTGGCCTGCGACTGTCTCTCACTTCCTGCAAGGTCAACTAAGTTGATGCGACTCGTCACGTTTTGCTCAATGCATTCTCCCTCTATGTTGTCCGTCTAAAAAATTTCAGATGAAATTGTTAGCAGAGGAAGGAGCAATGGAGCAAAAACTTATTATATTTGCTAAACCTCTGCATTTCATTTCATCCAACTGTGGCACAGCAAGCAGAACATAAAGGATAAAATGCAATTACATTTGATGCGGCTCTTGGGTCAGTGACAGCAGAGACGTAACGGTAGAGCACTATCGTCTGACTCACTTATGCCTATGCTTTGATTGCGTAGAAGTACGATGGCAGAATACGACCATGTAACTTATGTAAATGACTCATCTGACCAAAATCAGGAGGACATCGCAACACGCTAGCGAAATGATTACCAAAATGTCACAAACACTCAAGTTTTATATTTCTTTGTTTTAGACAGAAAGTGATACACAAAAATGTTTTAATCAATCAATCAATCAGTGTGAAATTAATATAGCACCCCTTGAAGATATCTACTAAGAGGCATTTTAATGGTATTTTAGATGATTTCATTGGCTGTAATGTGCCAACTGGCATATTATTCTAATAAATGAATATCATCATCATTTTGCTGTAGCCATTGCTAATCTATAATTTCCCAAAATGTGCCGCTTTCTCTTCATTAATAGTCAAGCTCGGCTTAAGGCCAGCATAGCGAACCTAGCATGAGTAGAAAGCCCAGACTTCCATCCCATCTAGTTAGTTTATCTGTTTCAAATATCATTCAATTCTGAATATAGTTGGTAAGGAATTTTGCATTTCAAAATAATACAAAAACTTCAAATGCATTTGACTCAGAATTATATTCGAACAACTTAACCATATTTTTACTCATAACTTTGGACATGAATATCATAGACCAATAAAGTTTGTGCCATTTTAAAGGAGAAACCTCACTCTTCAATGACACTCAACTTGTACAAAAATTTTTTTTAACCATGGTTCTGGTCAGTTCTGTCATATCTATTCACTCTCCAAAGTCAAGTAAGGAAAGTTCAAATTCTGATGTCAGAGTTCGGTCTGAAGACTAAGCGTGTGATGATCATATTCACTGACCCGTGTCTGTGTGAGCAGGAGAGTGAAAACAGAGTGTGATCTGCTGCTGTTATCATTGATGCCAGTCGCAGCAGTTGCTCGTCTCTGGTTACCAATCGTGATCCAAGTGCTCACATCATCAAATGATTTCACAGCATATGATGAAAGACCTTCTACATAGGGTCCAATCACTGGATGCTCTCGGACTTTCAGCTGCAGCAGAATACAAAAAAAACACTTAACTTATTTGCTAACTTATGTTGCATGCCAGTCAACTTCACTGGAACAGTCTTCATTTCGCTGGAATCTTAAGCATAACATATTTAAAAGGTTCAATGAAATGTAGGTGTTTACCTGAGTCTTCAACTAGAGCACATCTCGCACTGGGCACAGTAAGTACAACTAAATATAAATTTAGTATAGAGAACTTTTCCTTACATTGTGTGCTTAAGGCATTCTGGGTAACCATCTGGATCAATTACGTAAAAATGGCCATTTTAACAAATGTCAATATAAGTCATTCCTTACATCATGAACCAGTGACATTTCAAGACAGCAAGGATTTAATATAATAATGTATGTATACAAGAATAAATAAAACATTTATGTTGCTCACATGATCATTGCTGACTGTCTGGATGTCCTAGTGGTCACAGAAACATGGCATGCCTCACCCTCTTTGGGAGTGGGGCAGAGGCGTAAAGAAATGGATAACTCACAGGGACGCTATAGACTCTGTATACACCCTTAACCAGCCAGCATCTGAAAACTGTTCTCTTTCACCGGAGATGGTTGGAAGCGCCTGAGTAGGTTATCTTGGAGGGTGCTAGATAAGTTCAATGAATGAATGAAAACAATAGAATTGACTAAGAATAACTTCACTTACATTTGCTTTCTTATTTGATTTATCTTTTGTTGAAGAAGTCAGAAGGTCATGAATCTTCTCATTGTAGATTTCAAAGAAGCTAATCTCAACATTTAGTTTCACCTGTAAAAGTCGACAAATCAGTTTCTGGTGATCATTGTATGCCTGCAGGCTCATCTATATGTACACTACCCAGATATGGTCAGTCTATAGCAATTTTGCAAGCAATTCTGTAAGAAAAATACTACATAATTCTAGTGCTCGACTAATACCAGGAAGTAAACGCGAATATTCGTCTGTGTAGCACCAGAGTACATGACTGTGTCTGCTATTGTATGCATGTATGCAAGACACAGCTACACTCAAAGAAACGTCTGGGAAAAGTTTGACGTAGAGAGACTGAGATGAAAATACAAAACAAAAGTATTGGACCTTCATAGGTAGCAGATGGTAACAGGCTGACACAGATCACAACAGCACAGTAGAAGAGATATGGAGGGAGGTCAAGAACAAATATACAGAAGCAGCACAGCAGACACTGGGGTACAAGAAAAGGCAAAAGAAGAAGCCATGGATCTGAGACGAGGTACTGGAAATGTGTGACAAGAGGAGATATATGCGAGCAACAAAAACAGATAGTGACGAAAACAGGAAAAAGTAATAAAATTACCAAGGAAATCAAAAACAAGACAAAGGAATGTAAGGAAAAATAGCTAGAGGAGATGTGCAAGGAAGCGGAATACAATGCTAAAAGACAAAACACAGCGATGCTGTATCAGGTGGTCGAGGAGCTATGCGATACAGTGAAAGAAAAAGTTACGACAATAGCAGATGAAAAAGGAAGATCACAGGAAAAGAAACAACAAATGAAGCAAAGTTGGAAGCAGTACTACGAAACACTATACAACGAACAAAATCTGGTAAGGAATTGGGCCAAGAACAAACAATAATCGATAAAATCAGGAAAAAAGGCTTTCAAGGTTTGGTCATGTGACCGGAATGGACAAAAAAGGTTAGTGCATTCCTTAGGGTTGTTAATATTGGTTTTGGGGAAAACCGATTATCGAATTTCAAAAGCGGTTTTAAACCGGTTATCAGTTTTTTAGTGTTCTTTAAAAAACATTGTAAATTGTAATATACACGTGATTTTATGTATTACGTGTCGCAATGCAGCGTCAACACTCGATACCGAAGTGTTAAGTCACATTGTGACGTAATTTGGAACAAACAGAAGCCTACAGCGTTCGGCTATCATACTCTACCCGCCTCTATGCATTGTTCGCCATTGGAAAACCTCAACGGCTATTACTGGCCTGCTAGCTCTCCTCTGTACGGATCAAATTCGGGTACTTTGCAATCGGCTCTTCTCTATCTTAGTTGGCGCCCAATACCATACCCCTAGCTCACTTTCTCACCCTAGTCTTTTTTGAATAAGAGGGCCCTTTATTAGTAATCAGCAGCTATTAATTACCCAGTTGGAAGACGCGGCTGGGAAATATTTCACTTAGACACATCTATCTATACCTTTGAAGTTGACCGACTTGAGCCCTTCTTATGGGAACAAATCCGAGATATGTGAGATAAATAAAAAGGTGAAAAAAATTCAATTATCGTTTTGCAAATGACAGAAACCGATTACCAATTTCAAAACCGATAACCAGTTATCGTTTAACATCCCTAGTCTTCCTATATGGCCACGTAGAGGGAGCAAGAAGCCGAGGGAGACAACAAAAACCTGGATGGACAATATTAGAGAAGATCTGAGGACGGCAAACATGGATATGAGAGAGACGGTAGAAATGGCTAGAGACAGAGCTGTATGGAAACGTTTCGCTGAGGCCTCATCGTCGTCGCAAGCCTGATGGGGGAAAGAAAATTTTAAAAAAATGCAAGACACAATATAAAAAGCTTTCTTCCAAAACTTACACTAGAGTTGGTGTTGGCATCAATTCGCTCAAACAAATCCTCACAAAATCTGGGAACAATTCCAACATCAGGTCCATGTCCCATTATGCTACAACAGAAAATCTCATATACACAAAGATCAGAGATGCATCAGAATTTTGGTTCAGGACACAAAGAGTCAGAGCAACCAATGAACATGTGCAATATGTTTGAACCTGGGTCATTCCAGCTCAATTCAACCAATTTTGAGGAAGGTTCCCACCCGACCATCTCCGAATTGGCTGAAATTTTTACATGTTTCTAAATATATTGGATGGAGAAATCTAAATCTTTGTGCATAATTTCAAATACTTTTCAAGATATTGTGTTTTCTGTTACCCCACCCTCCGAAGACGTTTCACGAAACTTCGCAAGGTCCACTTTCTGAGATTTGATATCTCTAGAATGGTTGGACCAAATCAGATTAAATTATTTTTATCTGTACAGTTTCTTGCATAGATTACATAAATATAATTATTTTTATTGTGTGTCTTATAATTTCAGCTGAAAAAAATGTCAAAGTTGCCTTCATATTCACTTTTTATCTCCATTTTTTCAATAATCAGTGACCAATATCTCCCTATAAACCAGGCATAATGCATTCATATTTTATTTGTATAATGTCTATGTGGCTGGCAATTACTTTGAAAAGTCTGAGCTTGCTCAGTAGTTCACATCTGGTTTATATTTGCTGTCAGAGTTGACCAAACCTGACACGGAGGTGAAAAAAAAATTCCCAAAAAGGCCCACTGAAATATATCTTTTTTATTGCATTTTCTGATAGAGCAGAGATCACTTGCTACGTGTTCAAAAAATCCCAATGGTGTTTTTTGTTTTAAGGAGTTTACAGTGTGCCAAAAATGGTCGTTTTTTTGTATTGTGAGTTGCAATCAAGAATGGTATTTGACAGATATGTTACCCTAATATATCAATATCAAAACTGTGAAACCCATGTGATAATGTTTTTAACATAAATGAAACATAACTAGGTTAATCTTATTAAAGCTACTGTAAACAATTTTTTTATCATAACTAAAGTGAATTAATCAATTAAATCTAGTGTTCTTTGGTGGTCTATCAAACTACATACTCTGTTGATGTGCTAACAAGGTGCAAATATCAGCTTGAGAGGAGTTTACAGTGTGCCAAAAATGGTCGAAAGAAGCTTGTATATTTAGAAAGGCATTGGTTGAGTTGAGCTGGAATGACCCACCTGAAGGGCGAGGTAAGTTGGCCACACGTCCATTGTGACCAGTGTGTATTACTTCATAAACTGAGACAAATTTTGAACTACAGTAATGACTGAAATATGAGGGCATATCCGGATTCTGGATATTTTCAGTACGTGGCTAAGGAGTTCTGAAACACTGGCAACTTGCACAATGCCACCTAAAAGTGTGTTTCAGTAATCAAGGAAATAGAGAGTAAGCTAGAGTAATCAAGATGGGGACTAGAAGCTTTGGATCAGAATCCGTTGGCTCGGCTCTTCATGTCTGCAGGACCTTGCCATTGTAATCATTTTGACTGACTGTTTGATCATATTGACTTAACATCATCTAGACTAGCGCAGGAGGGAATCTTGACGGGCACAATTTTTGCAATGAATGAATTCTGAGGAACATCATTGTTCTGCAGAGTTTTCGCACATGAAGAAAACATATTCGCAAGTGCCTTGATTTTGTTCTGAGAAATGCATATATGCTTTTCTCAGAAAAAAATCAAGTTTACTGGAATCAACAATTACAACCACATAACATGATGACCTCACTGCTAGTAAGCTACTTGAATAGCAATAGATCCATCAAATGCAGAGCTTGTCAGTTGCTGCGCTATAAGCCAGTCGTTCTCAGCCATTTTCATAGCAAGATACCCTTACTAAGCCTTAGTTAATTAATATCTGGCTAAGGACAGGGGTCCTGTTCCAATGGGAATGTTAAGTCAATAATAGAAGACAAGAAGATCCATGACAAATCTGGTCCACAGTAATCATTAAATCAGATGATGATGATGATGATAATCGTTTACTGTGAAATTCAGTGATCAATCACAGTTCCTTCATTATGTACTTTCTCATATCACTTACCTGTAACTCTTTCCGCTTCCTGTCTGACCATAAGCAAACAGGCACGTGTTATATCCCTCAAACACTTTATTCAGTAACGGTTTTGCCAGTGTCTCATAAACCTGAACTTGATCAGCATAGTTGGGGCCGGATGAGTCAAATGACCAGAACGAATAGTCGTAAGTAAATCGGTAGACATCTCTTTTGTCCAGAGTCACGACAGTTTCATTGCCCTCCATCGAGACAACACAATGGACATCAGGCTCGCTTGTTTCCCTGCCAAGGAAAATCAGCTTCTGTACAGCAGCAATGTTTTGGCAGTTTCTCAAAAGACATTAAACGCATGTACTCTAATATAGTAAAGTCTCCAAATATCTATGAGGCGATAATTATTCATACATAAGTCTCTCGTACATGAACTAAGAACTACATACTTTCAACACGAATACATGCTTGGACAAATATAACCATGGCCGAGAAAATGGACCACCTTTTATAAATGGACTTGTATTGACCTAATTTACCATCTTTGGCTTAATGAGTCAAAATCTCAAAAAGAATTTAGGACTCGACAGACATTCAACACCCAAGCACTCTATTGACAATCTTGCATGCTGACAACTAAATGATCACACACTGACCAGCTAACAGACATACTAGACCTACCCGCAAAACACTACATACACCTAGCACTAGACTCTGTTAGCAATGTTCAGCAGTTTAGCAGAGTACACCAGGTAGATGCATACCTTGTAGTGAATGGCCGTACTCTAACGGCAACAACGATTCCAGAACTGTCTTCCAAGCATGTCTCAAGAATGTCGCCACTGCTTCCACACTTAGTTCTAGTCTGCAGCTTTGGTGATTCAAAGGCAACAATGCCAAAGCACTCTGGTGTAGCAAACTCTGTTGTGTAGCGTCTCTCCCTCAATGGAAGAGCCATCCTTGGGGTCAAAGTTAGAGGCATCCCAGCAAATGGAGGATCATCAGACTTACGTCTATGACCAACTCGGGTTCCAGGAGACTGTGTCCTGCGTTTGCGGTCTGAGTTGCATATATTAGTTGAAAGTAAAACTCTAGTTGGTCGACTGATTTGTAAGTCATCTGAATCATCTCTATCTTTCGGTCTGTGTCCTGCAAGATGCTCTGTTGAACCCGGACAACTCTGAGATGCCTTGCGTCTTGCATCCATGACAATGCAAACTATACGGTCTTTCTGAAACAGATAATCACAACAGAGCTATTTGAGAAATTCAGCAATGCATAATATTATTAACTCAGACTGAAGAGTGTCTTTTATCATCTGAAAGGGACTCATTGGTTGGGGTTAATGGGCAGCAAGATTCGTCACCCCTCTGCTTCGATGCTAAGTAATCTAGGAACTCTGAACACCACGTCGCCCATAAGCTCTTTCGTTACTCTTCCAGCTATCTATGCACTGTCCACCTAATTAGGATTATTAAGTATGATGCAAGCTGCACTTTCTAAGATACTCAAAAAAGGTCAAGAAACTGTCTTTATACATAAACAAATGAAGCCTGCATCAGAAGAACCGCGGAAGTCCATTTCGGTTTATTGATATATCCCCAAACATTTTATAAAGTCTACAGATATAATATATCTGTACTCAAATCTATATAGCTCTCTCCCTCGCTCTCTCTCTCTCCTTCTCTCTCTCTCACAGGTCACTCAGCAAGAATTGAACTCAAACTCAATTCTGTTTACAACTCACCAGCTTATGCAGTCTTTCTCTTCAAATTCATCTTATGCACATTTTAATTCTAAAAAGCATTGTCATATGGTACATCCTCTTCACCTTCCTACATTTTTCTCTTCATTATATGCATTGATCACTTTACTGTGAATACCACTGGCTTCCTGTTCAATGGCACATCAATAATAATAATACCGTCAATTTATATGGTGCCGCGACACGACTATACCACTATATGTCTAGGGTGACTCACAAATAACTAATTAATGGTATAAGCCTTACATCAAGTTAAAGATGCGTGTCTGAACGTTATGGTCACGAATACCAGCCTTATAACTAGAGCTGTACCGATGTCACTTTTTGCTGATTATGCCGATACCGATTATTGCCGATTATTCATTTGCCGATAACCGATTATTTAGTAGATTATTTAGCCGATTGTTTCAGTGTTTCCCAAGATGTCCAGTTAAAAAAGATAGACCTACTGCTACTGCCTATTGTTGTGATACAAGCAAAACAATTGCTCCATAGGAGAGGTATTCATGTAGTTTGGGACTAATCCTAGTCAGGCAATACAGATTAGACACTCTGCCCGCCGTCAAACTGTGCCCAGGGTAATTAAAGGAACGGCTCACCAATTCACAGTCACCCATCTGGTCTCAGGCAACTGAAGTGTTTCAGGGAGAGCTGATTGGCAGCTAGCATGTATTCATAAGGCATGCGTCCGCGATGTATATTCATGGGTTTCTCTGCTGAATTGGCCAGCCGTTCCTTGGCTTAAATTGGCCAGCCATTCCTTGGCCTTTAAGCAGGTACTATGACTCACTCAGCACAACACTTCTGTTGACACATTCCCACGGTATGGGTGGTCTCACCACTGGTCTGAAGAAGCCATTGGCTTGACAACACGATATGGGAACGAAACGAAATGCCGTCCTTCACTGACCGTGATGTTGCTGTCGTCATTTTACTTTTATAGACTGAAAATAATATTAGAAAATAATTTTTAATATCGGCGCCGATTATCTTGCCGATATCCGATATCTCTATAATTGGCAGGCCGATTAATCGGTATAGCTCCACTTATAACAAATCTCAACACATTGCTAGTTCCTGGACAGCTATTCTGACTCAAATAATGCCTGCAAAGCATTTGCATGTCATGAAACACATGCAGAACTTACAAATGCAACAGTAGGTTGTTTACCATGTTTTCTAATGATGACACTAACCCCAGCTGACCCTCACAACACCTAACATGACACTAACCATACCTCATGAGACCTGTTGATAAGAAGTAATGAACTGCTGACTATCAAAGGATTGTCTTAACAATATTATTCAACCATTTCGAGAATGTTCCCAGGTAAAGGTGCATTTGAGCCTATTTTATTATTTCATGGAGCTTATGGTGTATTTTAGTTTGAAACACTGCCATTACATTAGAGATTTAGGTAATATCTACAACAAGATGTAGTTTTCGTCTCACTCCAAATGTTGAATGGGTAAGGCGTTATACGTAACCCAACAAGTGTTTATGTCCTAAAGCACCCGCATAAAGGACAATTTGAGCCTCGATTATAGTTACAGACTCACCCAAATTACTGACCAATCAAGTAAGCCACCATTCAGAAACAGCAAATTGATACAATTGTTTCAGATATTTTCACTTTAACATAATAATATAAAATCTGATGTCGAAAACGAGGTGATGCCAAACAAATTTGAAAACGTAGATTCCGCCATATCGAAGATGTATGCGCCGTTTTCAACTTCTTCGCTGCATCATATCGACAGTAAGTAAATAGGCCTACACACTACACAATATCAAAGGTGTTAAAGACTTAAAGTACGGTCAGTACCGAATGTGTTGTACTGTAATGTAAGTCTCTGGAAAATTTTCAGCGACCACAAAAGTCACGTTGTGGATGCCAGTTTATTCGCCATTGCTCTATTAAGTGAACGGATGGATTGACGATCGAATGAATGATGCACTGACAATCGAACGATTGGATGCGCTGACGCTCTAATGGATGGATGGAGTGATGGCTTGATAAACGGACTCTACTATCTTTGCTACAACGGTCGGATAGACGGGCTAACGGTCGGAAGAACAAACGTAAGCCTCTGTAACTAATAATTTAACGTTTTAAAACGGTAAAAGCAGACAATTGGCTGATTATATCATATATGATTATGTTATCAATTTGTAGAATTATTGAAGCGCATAAAATTTACAACAGGCCAATCAGAGTTAGTTTTACAAGATAGCCTCGCTGCAATCAATGAGTGGATTTCTTACAAACAACGTCGTCATCCAATCGGGCGGCGGATCCCAGATCCCTGGCGGAACGCAATAACAGGCCTCAAAACTTTTGTCCTGACGTCATCTGTTTCACGTGTTTATTTTGGGAGGCTCTGATATGAGCCAAAGGACTTCGATGTTTCGGATATGTAAGGCCAGTAATAATAATTATTATTATCTAAACATGCTGAAATTTACGGTTATAATTTTGAAAAATTCAAGAATGCCAGAATCATTTCAATAATAATTTTAATGCTACTTATAGGTAACTATTCTGATAGATAAAGCGCCGAGTTAAGGTGTGTTTCTTTTGACTTCAATAAAGAGCAAGTGTAGGGACGTCTTATGAAGTTATGACAGCAATGGTACGTCTTTGACGTGACTTCAATTGACAGTGTTCCGGTATTTATTCAAAAACCGACCTCAATGACCTATATGACGATCTAGGTATGGCCTATTGGAGCAATTATTGATATTAATAAAGTGCACAGCACGCAGTGCAGGCGTGTGTTTATCTAGGCCCGTAATTATATTTTTGTGATGTATGTATGTGTGTATGATTGTATTATGCATGTAGCCTGGCCTATCTGGACGGTAGTGCCGTTGAGGAATCTCACAAGTGGGTTAAGCATGGCTCTCTCACAGATCTAAATCAGTTCAAAATTGTTTCTTGAGCTATCTGTATTGAAACAATATAAAATAATTTTGCAGAATAATGGTCCATTGAATATGAAATCTTCATTCAATCAAATTATTGGTGTTATTTTATGAACAGTACTTAGGCTTATGATTATGATACCAGGGCCTGATTAATTAAAGTAAGTTAGTATTCATATGCTTTATTGAACCGCTTAAACGCACTGCGGGGATATCAGATATGAAAAATCAAAGAACGTACAATCACAAAATCATAATAAGCAATTGCAAAATTGTGCATCTTCAAACGTTGAAGTCAGTCCAGATGAAACATTCATTGCTGGCTGTTGATGTTGCATGAAATATGTGAAATCACTGAATAATCTGCAGTAGATTATTATTGAAGTTGTACTTGCTTGTTTTAGACAGACCTTGTGTCAGCCATGTGCCTTCGGTTTGGTTCAATGTCTGAGAAGCTGTATAATGTGTTGCTTGAGGGCATGCAGACATAATTAGCAGTGGCTGCATTTACTTTTTTATGCCAAAGTATATCTACTCTGCTTTGGCCTTATGTTTGGCCAATGAAGACCTGTTGCATTTTGTCAAGTTATGTTGAAAAAGGATTGCACAGCTAAACACAAGCCCTTCACATTTGAGCGCTTCTGAAGGGCCAGAGGAACTGATGCAGAACCTCTGCCCCAGCTCTAGGGATAGTTCTTCGAGAGTTAAGTGTGTTCTTGTGGGTGATGGAACAGTGGGTAAGACATCTCTCATTGTGAGCTATACTACGAGCGGGTTCCCAGCCGAGTACGTTCCAACAGCCTACGACAAATACAATGGTGAGTTGTTTCGTATTTCAAATTTGATGCAATATTGAAATTGTATTTATTTCTGCAAACTCTTTTACCTCACTGTACAATCTAATACTATCATCTAGGGTCATCCACTTCTCTGGTATCTCACAGGATACCTTTGATTTACAGCAGGAATTTTGAGTTTATCAACAAGAGCTGTAAATTACATCTGCTTCTTAGGTCATCACATCCTTTCCATGCTATAACACTGGGCTAATCATTTTGACCAACAATGTTTCATCTGGCCGTCCAAGCATTCTATATGTCAAGCAAGCATTCTGCATGCCAGGATGACTCTTATATTTACTACTACTTGTTTACTTACATGGGATGTTTCCCTGTGCTCACTGATTGCTCTGAACTGTATTTAAATCAGAGTGACAGCCAGATTTTTTCACGGGTTCTTCAAGTTTTGTCCTCGTACATCATGATTGGACATGGTACATCTGTGAATTCACAGATTGTGCATATATATATATCATCAGTTTTAAGGTGCAAAACATCGCTTTTTGCTTAAACTCGATGGCAAACCAGAGTCGTCTGTATTCAGCTCATGTTAAGTTCTGTGATTTTTCTTATTTGCTAAAACTTCATTGGTCAACAAGTCTTGAACCCTATGGCATTCATTCCAAGCCTGAACATGTCAGTTAACCTTTAATTCCAACCACTGGTTTTGTGACTTGACTTCACTTGAATTAGTTCTAAATGACTTCTGTGGGCCATTTGTTATTGATGCAGTGCAACTTGGTTGTGCTGTGGGACCAGTCAGAGTTAAGTTGTGCTGGTTACTTAAAATTGTAGTTTTGGTGACAGTGAACAGAGAACCAGTGCAACTTCAACTTTGTGACACAGCAGGACAGGTAAGCGCTAATCAAATCTAATCGTATCTGGTAGAATCCACTCAAAATCTCAATAGTATCATCAGTTTCAACACCAAAGACCGAGACATTAATGGCATTCATTTGCTCATACTTTCAGTAAAACATAAAACATCTTGTGGTAAAATTATAAGGACTTCAACAACTGTGATCAAGTAACATAATTAGCACCATGAGAACTGTTTTGGAATGGACTGCTTTTATAGATCGGTCAGATGAGCTTCCTTTGTCTTTTTACTGTAATTGCATGCATTGCTGGCAGGATGGTGCGTTCTGCCTTGCAGGGTTTTCTTCATGTCCCTTTCTCTAGGACATCTACAATGCAGTATCGTGCTTTTTCGGTTGTGAGCCCAACTGCTTGGAATAGCCTCCCATTTTGTCTTCGACTCTTACCTAGGAACTCTCTACCCTAGTTTTATTCCACTCTGAAAACTGTCTTACATGGCTGAGGTTGGACAGGGAGCGCCTCTGAGTAGATTTCTTGAAGAGGCGTTATATTAAGTTTCATTGATTGATTGGTTGGTTGATTGATTGATTGATTTCTATTGACTGCAGTTCTTTTCTGTTGGTGGTCCTGAGTGACATTGAGAAATTTTTGAATTTTTGTTAGGTACATGCTTGTTAATGTCTGAGCTACAGTCAATTCAAGGACAATAGGTTCCGTAAGATAATATGGGATGCAATAGATGGAGTTTGGTTAATCTGTTTGATCTGATCAGAATGCCTTAGGAGATCAAAGCCTGATTGAGCATAGTCACTCTCTTAACCTCTTCTACCTCCAAGACAGTGGCAGCTAAGTGATGGCAACTGTTGGCTCAAGATCAAATACCAGGTAGTTAAATTGGCTACGTTATGTGCAGGAGTCTACCACTGCCCTGCTACCGCTACATACATGCATTGTCATTTATTAGATACATATAGTATTATATACTATATATATCATTATTTTGTATAATATTATATATTAATAAAATGATATATGTATGATGTATGTGTATTTGTGTAATATTGTATGTATATATATATATATATATGTATGTATGTATATAGGGTGGGCCAAAATTAGTAACCTCCTCAGGGTTTTTGCTAGTATTTTGCCCAAAATGAACCTGTTTATTAATTAAGTTTACAAGCGCAAAACTAATTCATATTTACATAAAATGGGCAAAATTTAATAAAATATTTCAATCAGAACAAAAGTGATAACACTATAATGAGTTCTATCACTGTTTTTCGTGGTCAAAAAACATTTAATGCTGCCAAAGTATGAAATTACATCTCAATTAAATGTTATAAAACAATCTTCATAGTCTTTCTCAACCTGTGTTCAATGTGTCCACCATCAGTAGTCACACATGTTCTGAGTCTCTTTGAAAAGTTTTTGACAGCCTTGTTGACGAGTTTCTGGGCTTCCCATATCAACTTCAATGCGACCTTCAATTCTCTTATCATTTATGGCTTTGATCGCAGATTGTGGTATATCTTGAGCATAGTTCCAACACTGATAATCCAGTGGGTTCAAATATGGTGAGCTTGTGGATCTTTGGTCCTTCTCAATGAAACCAGGGCAATTGACCTTGAGCCAGTCTTGCACGTTGCGAACAGTATGTGCTGGTGCACCATCTGGCTGAAGGGGAACAGACATTTGCCCCCCCCCCCAGACAATTGCACCCGATTTTTGGTAGGACATTTGCCCCCTGGACAATTGCTACCCTAGTGTGAAGTATGTCCAGGGGGGGCAAATGTCCTACACTCCAGGCTTAATCACTGACAGCAGATGCTGGGAATTAGACATTAATTGTGGAAGCAGGCGATGAACATGATATGCAGCTTCCATCAGAAAACCATGGTTGGAGTCATTAAAAGAGACATATCTTTTGTCCTGTTTTGAAATATTTTAATTAATTTTGGCCGTTGATTACACATATATATGAATTAGTTTTGTGCCTGCAAAGCTTCATCTGATTATTCCTATTTTTGGCCGAAATATTATCAAAATACCTGAGTGGGCAACTTTTTTGGCCCACCCTCTGCATATATGCACCTGTAGTTATGTTTTGACATATATTAGTGATGGATTTCCAGTTCTTAGCCACACCCATGAATGCCCTGATCTGAGGTTTCTTTAGCCTCAGGTGCCATTACATTTAGAAGTAGATTCTGCCACATCTGTTGAACATCTGTCAGAAATATTTAGAGATGGCCATGACTATCCTGGAAAGCAGTATTAGCAGATTGAAAGGAGGAGACGGAAGTATGGATTGGGAGAAGAAGAGGGAAGGATGAGGAGGGATCGATGTGAAAGAGAGGGAATGAGATGTAAATGAATAGCAGGAGGAGTAATTGAGGAGGAAAGAGATAGGAGAAAGTGGTGGAAGAGTGGAAAGAGAGAAAATTAGGATCAGTAGAATTTTCTCAGTAGAGTGTGAAAAATAGGAGGAAAAATTAACTATCCAGCAAATCAACGCCCTGGTTCTGAGAGAAGGTGGAGGATGAGTTGAGAGAAGGTGGAGAATGAGTGATGAGTGTTGGGAGGGGCATATTGGATCAAGAAATGTTTTTAGGCAGGATACAACCATACAGAGGAGATGGAGGAGATGTTTAATGTAAGATTACCCATTTCACTACTGTGATGTATGGTCTTTGCCCTTTTCATTTGGCAATAGTTGAACAGGTAGGATCAATGACCACCACTACTGGCTTCTTTAATGCTTGCTATGTACAGCCATTTAATGTTGTTGATTCATTAATCATTCTGAAATGCTTTCATTTCTCTTTCCCAATCAATGGAACTCCAGTTGTTATGGAACCAATATTTTGGGTTCAACGTGTTCAGTTGCTGGGAAAATGTTTGCACTATCCTAGTTTTTTAATGATTACTTTAGAGTGGTCATTGCAAAAAAGTTTAAAGTCTAACCCTATCTCTTGCCCTAAATTTTCTATGTATGGAAAAATCAGTCTGCAAAAATATGTTAATTGGGACAATATTTGAGAGTTTAAGTTCTTCAGTTTATCACAATTAGGCCAAATATTAGCCAAATTGGCTAGGTCTCTAAATCTTATAAATTTAGTTATGGCAATCTAACCACAGAAATGGCAATCACTAAATTTCAACAGCTCCCACAAAAGCGAAATCCCTAATTAACAGGTACTTCATCAAAATAAACGATAGGTGGGGGAGACAAAATACATTTTAATGATATAATGATAAACTAATAATACAATTTATCTATTACAGCAAAACTATGTTTTGATTGTTGGGACAGTTCAATGTGTTTCTGTCCAAACATCCATTTCAGTGGAAGAAGATGGCTTTAATAGACTCTTTGGGTGGTTAATTAAGGTTCTAGTAGCTGTTGCTGAAAGAGTTGAGAGGCATTGATTTCAACAAGAATTGAATCAATAGAAGGTTCTCAGTTTTTTCTGCAGGTCTATTGAATAATGGCAACTGTTCTCCAAATCTGCTTAACTAACACTTTATTGACAAGCACATACTAAAGTGTATGGGAATCAGTCTGGGTGGTCGTGAAAGGGTTAAGCACCCTCTGCATGAGCAAGTCAATGCCACAGTGAGAGCAGTAACTGGATATTGTGGTGATTGAAGAACGCTGACTTAAATAAATTATTAAATAAATTGTCTTCATGTTTCTAACTACAGTTAAATTTAGTTAGCGCTATCTAGTCACTGTGTAATGTACAGTGTTCAAAATCAGCTGACTACTGATCGGCTAAATATTTGGTTAAGTTTTTGTTGTAGAATAGTAATGTTATTTTTTGGAGTTTTAAATTCTAACAAGCTAGACAGATTTCTTGGTAACAGTACTTGAAATGGTGAATTTGAGTAATGGGCGAAAAACATGACAAATTCTGATCAGACAATAATAAGTTTGCTTTTGATGTTTATATGTTATTGGAGGAACTTTTGATGTTTATGTAACTTGATCACAAAGATGTTTTTTACATGGAGTCTTTTCTACTTATCAGATTGGTGGGGTGAGGCAATTAATTTTCAAGTTTAATTTTTGGCAGTATGCTATAGGCCACCTT
Source organism: Bimastos eiseni (assembly GCA_959347315.1). Classification (NCBI taxonomy): domain Eukaryota; kingdom Metazoa; phylum Annelida; class Clitellata; order Crassiclitellata; family Lumbricidae; genus Bimastos; species Bimastos eiseni. The sequence continues at coordinate 30,014,919 of OY365809.1, read as the reverse complement.
AGGAGACATATTGTATATAATATGCTGTGTGTCACTTTTACGATTTGTGGGCTATGGGACATAAATGTAGTTTGACACAAATGAAATTTATGACCCATCCCCCCATTATATTATGTATAGTGTCTATGAACTGTGACTGGACTCATTGAATTGAGCCAGATAGACTAACAAAAAAGACAGATGTATTAATATAACAGCAGGAGAAACTTGTATGCTCAAACACAGCATTTTCTAATTATTGCTCAAAGCAAATATTATATTTTATCCATAAAGTGGAATTTTTAGAGTATGAATGTGGGGTTGCTGTGTAAATATGTTAGGCATTCTGAGTTTACATTCCAGTTATATCATCTTCATTAGCTGCCACTAGCCTGCGATTTGATAGGGAACCGATTTATTGTCTTATTGGCCCCTCCCCCCCCCGTTAGATTGTAAACTCCCCAAAGAAGACCCAATATATACACACCAAGAACTTGTCACTTTAGCTCATACTAAAGTTTGGTGAGGGACTGCATAGATGATAACAGTGTTGTATGCAAGACATGAAACTTCAAGACCAAGACGAGACAGTGAGGTGCCGAGACCGAGACAGAGAGGTACCAAGACCAAGACACTTCAAGACAGTAAAAACCAAGTGATCCTATATAAAATGCTGAAAAAGCTAATGTATCAGTTTTTGGGAATAATGTTTAATTATAATTTCAATTTGAAACTTATAATGTATATAGTACAAATTCCTGAAAACAGTTTTTTTATTGCCGCGCAAGATTTTAAGACGGTTAACGCAACACTTACCGCTTGTTCGAGACAGAACAAGACATTCACTTCAAGACAGTTTCTAAATATTCGAGACACTACCTCGAGACCGAGACACTGTCTCGAGACCATACAACTCTGGATGATAATATAATCACTGACTGTATTTTGTATTTATGCATTTGACACCAGAAAGAGAAATTCATAAGTTAAATTGTCTTTTGACAGAATGTCTGATTTGTTGGATAGGCTTACATTATTGAATGAATCAACACTATCACGTTGATTATTGTCTCCCTTTGTCTCCTGTATGACATGATAATTAGTTGCTTATTTAAAGAGAAGTTGGATTAATGAAAAATAAGTAGAATTGACAGCAAATATATTTTGCTTCATTTAATGGAAGTTAAATGAATGGTTTGTCATCATCTGTTCATACCGTACTTGCAGTTTGCAGTCAAGCTATGATTTGGCAGTTTGAAATTAAACTAAATATCATTATTGTTATTATGTTGGATTGATGATAAATATATTTTGCAGTCAACCTTTACATGGAGAGCAAGTGTCCTATGCAAATGCGGGGGGCAATTGTTCGTGGGGAGGGGGCAATTGTCCTACACTTGATTCAATAGACTATTTGGCCAAACCAAGATTTTGGTGAAACCGAGAGCTGTGTCCACGTGCTTAACCTTCTCTGCATTGACACAAAGCAACTTATTGTTTTTTGACACAGTGGACAGAGATGGAAGCAATGAAGGAGATGCGGATCGCTTTAAAAAACAGTATAGAAACTATTATAGTGCTTGATTTGCTAAAATGTATTAAGCTCTTTGGCCAGAAGAAACCTGAGGGGTGAGATTTTGTTCAGTTGAAGGCCCAACTGATGGGAGAGTGATTGTGTAGGGTAGAAAACAGATGTCTTTGAGATGTCTTTTCCAGATATCGACTAGGGAGTATTTCCTGCCTATCCATTACCCTGTTAATCCTACCTATTGGCAATATTCTAATTATGAATGGCAATGAATCTGTTGGGTATATCTGGGCAGGTGTATGATTCAGCAGCACCTGCCTACTGCAGCTGCTGTTGGATTTCTAGTGTGGTAGCAACTGTCACAGTCTGGCTCTGCCTCCATTTCATTCTGGACGAACTTCTTTGGCCTCTCATTACTTGGCTTACAGTGAATTTTTACATTTTACGTCATGCACACAGACTAGGCTTTTTTGGTATAAATTGTTCGATAAGCTACCAGGTACAAGTGTCTGACTGTGAGCTATGATGGCCCCTAAGCTGCTGTTCTAAATGACCATTTGTTGTTGTTGCTATCAGACTGTTGACTGATTTATGACAGAGTGATTTGGCTACCCTATTTTGAGAGTATGACCTGAGGGTTAGCTTGGAGGAACGGAGATGGTTAGGATGACTCTGGACATTTTCATGGAATTATGCAGTGTTATGGTGTATGGAACACTGGTACAGATGGTTTTCACTCATTCTTTCTCTGTCTGTACTTTTTTATCTGTCTCTACTCTTGCAGTTTTGCTGCACTTACGTGTTTCTGCAGTTATGGGTGAGTGTAGGTAGGTGGATCTGATGCATGGGAATTGAGTTCATGGGAACTGATAAGATAGGGATGTGAGCTGTTTTATCATATGCCTGTTGGGAAGGAACAAGGGAAAACACTCTCAACTGAAAGGCTGATGCCCTGCTGCTTATAATCCTTTGTATTCAGATAACAAAACGGTGTTCAGGAGGAAGGTCCATTAATCGTATTCTACAATTTTCTGCTTTGCTACTACTACTTAAAAGCCAAGCACAGGGCACAAGCTTAGTCACGACCATGAAAAGGTGCATTTGGTTTATATATTAATTGGCTCTGTTGTTAGCTATCATATGGCTCAATTTTCCTTTTGGTGAGTTTTGATATATACCCTTCACCAGTGACTAGTGGATCAGGGTTGTCGACCCAGAACCTCTGACAGTCTCCCCTGTAGTGGCGCTATATAATCACCATTACCTGATCATTGCAAAAATCGGAAGAGCGACGCTATAGTATAATCTAGTGTCTAAAAACACAGAACTTTTGGTCATTGGTAAGCTGTTGTTTGATTCCACTGTCAGTGAAGAAATGTTTCTTATCAGTCGTATTCAATAAGTCTCTTTTGCAAGTATATGTAAGTGAATGTGCACATGTTATGTAAAAGCACATGTAAGTTAACTTATGTATATTGGCTTCTAAGAAGTGTTTTATGTAGTTATGCTGTGGCCTAATTGATGTTGTTGACTGAACAACAAGTTCAGAAGTAATGCTTATGGTTTGCCTATTGGCTAAGTTAAGTATTAGTTAAGTTGATCTTCTTCTTATTTTCTGCCAATGAGCAGGTTTTTGACAGGGATGATTCTTGTCTCCCCTCCTTTCTCTCCAGCTCCCTCTGTCATGTGCTTTCCACTTTCTAGTCACATAAGGTTCTCCATTGTCCAGATCACTGAGCATGTTCAATCTTTTCCTTCCTTTTGTTGTCTTCCCCAGCATCCTTCCCTCCAGTACGGTCAACAGCAGACCTCCTTTTCGGAATATATGTCCAAGCCAGCAGTGTTTCCTGTTTTCAATCGATTGTAGCAGAACTTTCTGTTCTCCCACTCTCTCCAGGACCATCTCATTTGATACTTTTTCTGTCCAACTAATTTTCATCATTTTCCACCAAGTCCACATTTCAAACGCCTCTACTCTCTTTCTATCAGCTAGCTTCATTGCGAAGCACTCTGCAGCATATGTTGTCACTGGCCATATATCAGGCTTTTAATTAGTCTTTTCTTCAGCTCCATGCACATACCTCCTGTTAACATTCTTTTCTTTTCCACGAAGGTGCATTTGTCCATTGCTATCCTCCTTCTGATGTCTTTTTCACAATATCCATCCTCAGATATTGTGCTGCTCAAGTATTTAAATTGTCTGACCTGTTCAAGCACAAATTGTCCAATGTCCATCAATCGTTATAAATCTTCATCGTTTTCTCTTGCTTTCTAGATATACACATGACTTTGGTTTCTTTTATACTTACTTTCGTTAAGTAGGTCTATACTGTTGAAATTACAGAGTCAAAAAATAAATTCTCCAATTGATTTTGTCTAAAGTATTACATTGACACAACATGAATAGCAAGTTACGATGTTGTACTCAAAACTTGAATACTGCACTCAAAACTCTTGCTTGATGTTGACGATATAACATTGCCAATTAATATCATCTGCCTTTAAGATTTTTTCACTGTGCAATATTTAGATATTGTGCAATGTGAATAGCAAAAAGTTTTAAATCAGATGCTATGTAGTAGGCCTACATTAATATAGTTCACCATTTATATAGCTCCCTTGTAGAAGCTCCTTAGTGGTCACTATTAACCTTGCAGCAATTCTGTGTAGCTTTTATGCTAACAATGTCTAAATGTTCTGTGCGTTTTGTGGTAGGACGATAAAATGATAATGCCCGCGTGAAGAAGTTTTATGATTATTAATAGGCAACCGATGGCCAACTACTCTCAGACATGCAGCAATTATGTTACACGAAAGCAGATCCGTTAAGTCTATTCCCAGTGGTCTGTTTTTGTAATGTGTGTATTTAGTAGGTCGCAAAACTCATGATTTGTGTTCTCTCTCTGTTGGTCTTGCTTTTGTGAAGCACTTCAACGGTCATGGTAGAATGCCAGTGAAGCTTTTATGTTGGCAGAGTCTAAAGGTGTTTGTGCTTCTTCTATTGTTGTTTGTCAGAAAGCATTAGGTTGAAAGGTGTTGAAAGCAGTGACAGAACTAAATTTCTTGATTTTGTCTTACTAGCAACTGACACCAAACTTAAAAGGTCTATGTTAAAATCAGCATAAAATTAACAACTGTGTTTAACATTGATGTTAAATATATACGCATCATGTAGTTAAGCTTTTGTTCAGTATTGCATTTATAATGTCATATTACAACTACTAATTAATCTTGACCATGTTTGACTAAGTTTTGTTCTACTCTAGATCTGTCTTTTATGGATCTTTAGCATATGAATGATTTTAAACCAGCATCATTTTCGCATTTTTTAAAACGACTTGAATGCAAACTGTCACACGTCTCAATGTATGTCCAATTTTTCAGACCATGAATTACATTACTAATACCTGCCACCAGTTTTTGTGCAGGGTAACTATTTTATTTACTTCATACTATTATTTAATCTGAATTCTATTTACAATTTTAAAACTCATTCATTCTATCACTTCACTAAAACTCACCTCTGTAGTAATCCTCAAAATTTCTCACCCATAGTAGCCTATTAATTATCTGTGTCACAAAGTTCTGCTCTCTTCTTCTTCTTCAACTCTTCACCACTGTGTGATTCCATTAACAGGGCGACTGGTTGAGTATCTGCACTGTGTAAATTATAAACTTTGTATTTGATGTGTTTATGGTGTGCCTTCCTTATTCGTGTTTTTCGTTTCCATTTGTTTCTTTAGGATGACTTTGACTGCCTGCGTCCTCTGTCCTATCCAGGGGTTGATGTCTTCCTCCTCTGCTTTAGCATTGTCAATCCAATGTCGTTTCTAAATGTGAAAGAGAAATGGTTTCCAGAATTACACTCCAATGAACCAGGAGTTCCAATCGTACTTGTTGGAACTCAGCTTGACCTTCGGAATGATGTCCGAGTAGGTGTTCTAACGTGTAGCATCTGTTATGTGTAGCATCTGTTATCGTAATCAATGATCATAAACTGCCAACAAGAGTGTAAAGTGAAGAGAACCAGTTTTCAGTTGCTTAGACAAGGCTATTAGTATCAGTGACAGCAAACAGCTGTTTCAGTAGTTCTAACAACTAAAGTTGCAAGGAAGGTACAGAGGGCCAAGTTAATGCCACAAAGTCCATTTTCCATATAATACATCACATATTACACTCTCTGTATATGTGTTTTTATTTTGCAGTATAGTGTCTGCAATTAATAAACTTTATAATGTAAAGTTTCCAATAGAACAAGTTCGCTACAGAAAGGTTTTAAAACATCCCACATGATCTGGGTGTCCAGAGTGTAACGATTGTGGTGAAATGATGTTGCAGGTAGTGCATATTCATGTGTGCCAAGTATGAATGTGCACTTGTCAAATGCAAATATAAGGCTGCTTACTTACTCACTTGCATAACAAGGTAATCTACTATCAAGCACTTACATATGCACAACCCACACATATAAATCAACTGAAAACATTTCCATGGCTGGCTTTGACTCCAGTTGAAGAATATTCATTCACTACAAAAATTTGCATAGCACCTCATTTGAAGATGAGACAGGAATGCCAGAGAAGGGTTTTTATGAAGTGAGCAGAGCGCCAAAGGGAGGCCATTCCAAATCGAAGGGCCTGGTGGAGGTGCAAGCAAGAGGTACTTTAGCCGAGCAAAGGGAGTGCACCCCCAACCACTTGGGGTGGGGCATCAGAGCATGACACGGTGTGCAAGAGCGAAAATAGTGTCTTCTTATCCAATTCATGTTTTTCTTTGAGAAAACGATTACACTTGCGTATTAGAGCTCTGGTGTTGTCACACCAACCATACGTCAAAAACTGGACATCAGTATCTTTTTGTCATCATCAGAGAATTTTATCATTCTGCATCAATATTTTTCCTCTTGTATTAATTAATAATCACTGTTGCATTTGCAATGCACTCCACTGAAATAGTTCACAATGCTTCTTTCTTTCTTCTGTTATCTAAGTACAATGTACAACTGACAAGTGCTAAAGTTTTTATTTGTTCCTTAGGTTCTGGTAGAGTTGGCTGGATATGGCGAACGCCCAGTCTCGGAAGATGAAGGCCACATAGCGGCATCTGACATTGCTGCCATGGCATACATAGAATGCTCGGCCTTGACTCAGAAGAACCTCAAGGAGGTTTTTGACTCTGCTCTCACCGCTGCCTTCAGTCAACTCGAAAAAGCACAGCACAGACAAAAACAACAAAGATCTCCCATAATAGCTTTCAACCCCAAAGAAAACATCTTGGCAAAAAGCCAAAAGAAGCGAACGTCGAATGGTCAGCCGTCTCGACCCTCTCACAAACCGTGGTGGAAACACCCATTCAGCTGCTTTGCCTGAGAGAACCTCCCACCTAATTTGTATAATTGTATAATGGTTCATTTTTAAGATCTTCATAAGAGAGTAACTAACAGTGATGAACACAGTTGAAACAGTGTTTGTAACTTCATTTTCTGTTAAGTTTAGGCTGAATTTCTGCATTTACAGTTGAATTAGGTATTGGCATGACCAGTGTTGATAAGAAACAATGTACAAGTAACTGTACAGTAACCGTTTTTGTAGTTTTACTTGTAAAGAAGCACTAGAACAGTGGAAATAACATTTACTTGTAATTTAGTAGTATTTAACAAATGTGGTTGTACTTTTACAAAATTTCATGTGACTCATGTATTCCTCATCACTTGAATTTCATGCACAACCTGAGTGTGTGTGGAGCTAGTATTAGTTATATTGTTTTGGCAAGGGGAACAGATCGTGTGATGGAGCATAATTATTAAAGCAGATAAATATTGACTTATTTTACTTTGCTGGGTGACTATTACATTTCAATAAACTTCAGGCAACTAAGGAATGAAGCTCAGATGTCTTTAAGATTTTTTGTAGTGTATAAGAGTGAGGTAAATTCACAATGGAACTCATTGGCAATAGTATAATCATTTGACCCTATAACTGGCCACAAGAAACCAGAACGGGAATAATAAACTGGAATAGAAAATTAGGGGTCAGTGGTTAGAAATATTGTTGGATGAAGCTGTAAGATGCATGTGGAGCTGAATGGACAACAGTTGCTCTGCGACTTCCAAGCAACATTGGCTAGTAGAGCTTATATTGTTAAACCTTGTGATATCTTAATAAAACATTTTCTGAATAGGTAGACTAAAACAGAATTACAAAATAAAAGTACCACAGTTCATAATTATGTGGTAGGCCTAGCAGAGGTGAGAATCATGGCAGAACAGTATCATTGAGAGGAGCATAATGCAGTCATTGATACATTTTAGAGCAGCTTCTATAACTAATCATAATTAGCGTAAATAACAAAACAGCTTCCAGACTTAAGTTCAACATTGTGGGGTTTTGCATGCGATAGGTTACGCAGCACCAGAATCTCGCAAAGACATCAGGCAATTTAGGACGATCGTTGACTGCCTACCACATAATCACAAAAGTCATACACACTCAAATATGACATCACAAAGCTTTGCACCCTCCCCGAAAAAACAAATGTCCAGAATGTTATCTGGATATTTTCTTATAATTATCAAATAAAGTAGGGCCTAACTATAGCTATACAAAATACTTGAAACCATATGGTAGAACGAAGAAAAATAGAGAGAGCATAACTATTACGACCATAATTCATTCCACAAAATGAAAAGCTCTAGTAGAATCATTTTTGTATTGTTTAATAATAACAACTTGAAACAATCCAGACTTTATGCTTCTCCATTCTCCCACGGCAAAGCAAAATTCTTCTTCATAGAATAAATAGGGAGATCTTGGATCTCTTCATCCTATGGAATGGATAATATTCCATTCAAATCCAGCTCTTCTCTGTCTATCCAGTCTACACTCTATTTTTTCGTTCACGATTACATCCATTAGTTCATGTTGCTAATGTGGAGCGACTCTCTGTGTCCTGATGCATTTGGGCTTAATTATTGATTTCTGCTTGTGTGTTACACTTTCAAAATGCCAAAATTCACAGTGAGAGTAAAAGGTAAGCAATTCAATAATTAAGAATGCAGTAATCATAATTAGAGTTGTTAAATATTGTGGTAGCAACTACTGTTATTTAAGTGAAACTTGTTTAATTGAGTGAAATTTTTTAATAAAATTGCATACTTTGATATTTATGATGTGATCTCAGACTGTCCTCCCCTTCGTCACAAATCGTCACAGATGTATGACCCTTCCCCTAGGTGCATGACATCATTTATGGATGGCCCCTCAAGATTTGGTGCATAAATTCAGAAGGCCCCCAAATATATTTTTCTGTAAACGCACCTCTGGCCCCGTCGTGTCATTGCCACCCTTCAATGCTCAACATCATAGTCATTGTTTTCAATGTGGTAATTCTCTGAGCACTCCAATACCCTTGATTTGCAGATCAGCTTTGTTGTGCCAATTGATGCTTTGTGGTATCTTCTAATATCTACAGTAGTTGTTCATATAACTGCATTGTGGAACTGAATCCCTAGTGAATTCTGCTGACTGGTTACCATGATACCACTTGCATTGTAAAAATATGCTTGAAAATGAGATGAGTGTGCCATTGCATCATACCACTCTTAAGCCTTTCAGGTTTTTCATTTGAAGTAGTTTTAAATTCTTGTAAAATAATTTAGAAGCATTTTAAGACACATGTAACAAATACATTACTGTTCCCATGGTACAAATGGGTTGAACTGCCAATCTCATTCACATGCACAGTTTCTTAGCATTGGAAATGGAGGGGAAACAACATATGTGCCATCATTGTGGCCAAATGTGAAATGCAGAGATAATTTAGCATCTTCTAACAGGTTATGGTCACAAGAAATGTATTCTTGTCTAATGTTTCCTAAAAGCAGACATTAATGCAGCTACAATACTAACATGCATGTATATTTAAGAATCCTCACATGGACCACTGATTTAATTCAGCTTCAGAAAGCACACAGTATTTTAAAGTAAGTAAGTTACGTAAATATCGACTTTAATTCACAGTTGCAGATCACAGTCAGAGTTACAAATGACATGCATGGACTTGTACAATCAAAGACACGAATAATCAGAATATAACATGCGAATAAGAAAGGAATTATTCGCGTTCGATCATAAGCCTCTAGGAGAAAATTTAGCATGTGTCCTCGATTCCATATACCCTGAACCGTGTTTGACCACCAGCGGCAACAAATCTCCACCATGACATTGATATGTAGAGCATACCGGCCACAAGTGTGTATCTCACATCGTGCAATATTTGTCCATGAGACAATAAAACCCTATTAGCATACTTGAGCCAGCAGTGCACGTGAGCAGATGCCATGCAAATACATGTTCAGTGAAAGACAGGCACTTGTACGGAGGTAAGAAGGGACACCGTTGCTCAAAACTGGTTCAAAAGGAAGTTAATGAGTGATGTATAGCAATGACAGTAATAGACATATCCAATAATTAAAAAAAATTAATTGTAGTCTATACCTCTTTGACCTGTGATATACATATTGTTTACTGTGAATAACACCTCAGTAGAAGCCAATGGCTACATTACAGTTTCTGTCAATGATCGCCAGTTCAATACTTTAATGAACATTTTATGAACACAGGAACTTGCCGTTGTTGAATGTGTTATGGCTTTCCACTCGTCAGAGCAACTTGTTCAAAAACCCTGTAGACAAATGTGCTGTCGACATCTTCGAGTTGTCTCATAAATTCATTTTGTTCATCCACTGTCCAACGATCAAACCAGACGCGAAACAGGTTGCGCTGGCACTGGAAGACGCTTGTCCTTTGATCGACACTCAATTGCTCCATTGATTCCATCAGAGCAAAGAGTTTGAACGGTACGGCCTTAGAAACAAGATCTCTTAAGAACTGATCTCTCTGGTCATCGTCCCAGTTACGAAACCAGCTGATAAGAGATCGCATTTCATCTTCAATTACCTGCTTATGGGTTGCCATAAAAAACCTCTATAATGTTTTATCAGGAAACCAGTTTTAAGCCAAAGAGGAATATCCTGTCCATCGCCTACAGGACTGGTTTGAAATTCGTTTTTCTCCTAGAGGCTCCAGCTGTCAAAGGTTGCTCCAAATCTGCTCCTATTTAAGAAAATGAAATTTAATTTAATTTTCATCAGGGTAATTAATTCAGCATTGACATTACTCCCAAGTAGTGAAGAAAATCATTGGGGAAGACAGAGACGACTGAGGATTATCCCCCAAAGTCAAGTACTGCTAGTTACTATATTTGTGTTCTTGGTGAGGTCAAAATCCAATTTTCGTTGTCAAAACATAAAATCAGAAGGACAATTTTTATTAAAACTCGGATCAATTGTTTGTCCGAGTAATGCTAAGTACTACCAAACTTGGCCCAGCGGATTTTCTGAGCCGAGTATCAGTTTTTCCCCGTACTGAAATCATAGAATAGACTAGAAACATATAGCTGCAATAAAAAATATAAATAAGTAAAGGATTTAAGCTTGTTAGGGCCCAGCTTGAGCTTAGGAACAATGTGTGCATGTAAAGTCATTAAATACTGCTATGAAATAAAAGTCCAATACAACAAAACACACCAAGCTAGATATTTGTCATGTTGTCAGCCTTCCACAGAGGACACATGTCCTCTTTTTGACGCACATCTGGCAACCCTAAACATGTTCGATTTTGCAGAAAATTGGTATTCATCTTAATGAGAAATCTAAAAAACAATGTTGCATTTTTTTGTCAGCGATCTTTAAAATTTGACTGGTTGGAACCGTGTTGTCTCTGGTTCTATCACACCTACAGATATTTTTACAAATTGCAGGTAATTGAAAGTTTCATCTGCATATTTTAACAACAATGCATTCTTAACTTGTCAATCTCAACCTTGTCAGTTGCATAAATGAAGTAGTATAATTTCCTTCCCTTGTAATGTCATGGTGTTGAGAGCAAGCAATTGCTGAAAATTTCTTAATCTTAGTAGCGTCCCTCATAGCCAGGACTGAACGAGTCCTTGAATACAGCTCACGATTCGTGAAAAGCATTTGAATCACATTGCATCAGCAAATTATATTTAGCATTGCTTTAGCTCTTGATATACTACTCCCTGTGCAGTAATACTTCAACGTTCACTAATTGTAGAGGCTGTAATTCATGATCGCACTAATCCTTGTAATCAGTGTGACTCATTAATAAATGTGAAGCTGTAATTCAATCCAAAATAATAAATGACGCACAACTTCTCCTTGTATTGAAACATAACTAGGGTTGCCGACTCTGAGAAAATTCATTTTTGGACATTTCCCAGTTCCCACTATGATTAATGACAAACTGCTGGTGTAGACAACTTTGAACAAACTCATTCTGGGACACTTTCCAGTTCCCACTAAGATGGATAATGCAGTTCACTGTTCACAGATATTCATAAAATAAAGTAAGAATTACACAAACTGTTGAAATCGAAGTAGTTCTCCGCAGTCAACTAGACTTACGAAGTTATAAATTTCGATTGATATTCAAGAATCCAAGACTTTCGAGTCCTTAAAAGAAAGTCGACTGGTCGAAACACTTTAGCACCGAACACCGAAAAGGCCAAAAAGATACCAAAAAGACACAGAAAAAGCACCAAAAAAGACGTACGTGAGGGTCGGTTAGGGTCAGGATAAGCATCGTGAGGGTCAGTGAGGGTTAGGGCTAGGGTTAGTGTAGTTTATCGATACAGGGCTGCAGAATTATTTTGTGCTTTATCATGATCTTTTCGTCCTTTTCGGTGTTTAGTGCTACCTGTCGAAACACTTACGAATAAATCATGATTGTGAACATTGAGAATAAGGATGTTTTGTTACATTATTGCTCGCGTTTGTTCAATATGGATGCCATCAAATCGCATATTAAATCATTTGTAATTATTTAGGCCTACCTAGGTTATTCCTGGACCCTGGAACAACATTTGCATTGTTCGGGATACGGGACGGTCTGGATCGATTCCGGGACTGTCCCGGCCATTCCAGGGATCAACCCGAATCATCGAAACCCGAATCCCCGAAAACGTTGAAAAGGCAAAAAAGCCCGATTCCCCGAAAGCAGCAATGTACTATTGAAAACCGCTGAACTGTCTCAAAACAGCGCAATTCATTCATCAACCCAGCTTCTGCGTGAATTCTTTTAATCGATCCAGATTCCATTTAAGCAGAATCCTTTTCATCGGTCCAGCTTCGTTTTCGGGGATACGGCGGAAATCATTTGGGGGATTCGGGTTTCGGCGATTCGCTACGCACCCCCATTCCATTCCGGGACGATTGGCATCCCCAAACATAAGTGATTGTTTTACTGGTAGCAATCGGTCAGAATATCCAAGGATTATCATAAAATACAACTGAGACATGTAGAGCAATGAAGCATTGTCGAATTATCCTCACAAAATATATATAGCGACAGTAGTAAACGACGCCAAATATAAATAAAGCTTCTATTATCGCCCACACCAATGTTAGAAAAATAAATAAATAAAATATAATATAATATAAAGCACTGTCCGATTTTGGCTATTTAGACACAGTAACAAATGCTACATTTGAAAATATAACTTTCACCTTGATTAGACTTTTGTCAGGGTAATATACGGAAAATATTTGATCTACTATACAGGCATAATTTGCATATCAATGACAACAGCGCTATACTGGAAGTGGAAGTGCCTCATAAAATAAAAATGATATTCAAATTCATATACGAACCATAGATATAATATTAAGAACCAACCATTAATGGAGTCCCAAGCAGTGATTGAATTGTCGGGGTTGAGGGTTTGGAGGGTTTAATCATACCCCAGTTCATTTTTCATCACGCCAATTAATTCTCAAAAATTGCCTTGGGGTCAAGCAAACCCCCAGATCAGCTTTCAGTGGCTTAATGTGTCTTAACACAACTGAAAATCAATTGAGTTCGTGCACAAAAACCCTCTACAATGTTACTCGTACAATGCATGGTTTCAGGTTTGTAACAATTCGGACCGGGACATCTGGACATGCGAAAGATTTTTAAACACCACCCCTCTTTGTTCAAATTTGATAATTCAAACCTGGTCCAAAGTCATTTTCTTTAATTTATGAGAAGTTTTTTTAAACAAATGCAGCTATTAAAAATTATATATAAATAATTAAATATCGATAATTTATTTCACTGATCAGAATCTCCGTGTCAGCCTTTGGAAGTTCTCAAATTCCTTTGCACTTCATTGTGGTAGCCCTTCAAGACCAAGCTTCGCCGTCAAGCCAGATTGTATCGCACTTCATAACAAGAAATGCGCTACATTGCCCATGAAATACATGTACACCTAATTATTCTCTGAAGAACCTTGCTATGGCCTATTGCTTAATTGCCACCTATAATTCGGAACCTTGATCTTGATTAGGATGCCAAATCTTCACAATTCTCTCATGTTGACTTTTCAAACTTCGTATTCACATTATCTCCAAAGTCAAAATGTCTAAAGCGCCACCCGAAACCCAAGAGTGCGCAGAGCCCCGGCTTATTCACAAGCACTGCGTTGAATCATTCGGGTGACTGATGTTCAAAGCATAGGCGCCGACTCCACAGGGGCAACAGGGATATCCGCGCCAGTACTCACCGAGGTCCTGGGGCGAGCGTATAGCTTCGCCCCAGTACTTTTTGGAACATTCAATTATTTCACAATTGTACTTTTTTCCTGTTGTAAAATGATAAAATGCCTTGGGAGACCGTGAAAGAATTCCTTCCTCACATTTTGTTCTCAGCTTTGGCATGAATTGATGCATAGGGGCCTACTGGGAACCCCAGACCATGATGAGAATATAGCTTTAGCAATTAGCTGTTGCCGCTGTTTTACAACGACTACATATTAGCTTAAAACGCTTATTAGCCCAATTTCCACAGATTTCCCCTAATTGGACCTATTGTGAAAGACCGGCCCTGCCAGATTTATTCGTTTATTTTTTGTTGGCTGTATGTTCGCCCAGCATGGCAATTAAATGACCCGTTGCCTGCAATGCAGTAGAAGTGACGTAATGACCTGCATATGCACTAGTAATGCCTTAGAGAGAGCGCAGCACGCTAGCTACGACGCTGCTTACGACGCATCAAACAACGACGCCGCACACGACGCACTAACACACCACGCTACACACGACGCAGTCAAGAGTCGGGCTCATTAGCATGCAACAAGTATAAATAGTCGAGTCAGAGTTGAAGCCCAGTCAGTTCAGTCGAGTCAGAGTTGAAGCCCAGTCAGTTCAGTGGAAGTCAGTCGGTCGGTCAGACAGTTCGAGGCAGACAGTTCAGTGCAGAATCAGTTGAGTTCAAAGAGAAAAAGAAAAAGCCCAGTCAGTCGCCGTCAGTCAGAGTTGGAGCCCAGCTCGAGGCACAGTCGAGAGGAAGCAGTTCGAATCGACAGTCAGTTTGAAACGGTCAAGGAGGCAGTCAAGCGCAGTCGAATTGAGTCAGTCTTCGGGCCTCTCTTCGTCGATACGCAGTCGACGTCGCCTAATCGCCGATCCTGCGTTGCCTCGTCAGTCGTCGGGTTTCTCATCGTCGATACGCAGCCGGCGTCGCCTAGTCGACGATCCTGCGTTGCCTCGTCAGTCTTCGGGCCCCTCATCGTCAACACACAGTCGGCGTTGCTCAAACGCCGATTCTGCGTCGTGTGCTGTGGACTCAGTCGTCTGAACTCTATACGTTTAGTCAGGTACTCTGGGACATAAAACACTGAAGTCTTACAATTGTCGGCGGGTAGCCGAGTGTTTTTAGCAATACAAGTTGAAAACGACGATCGGTGTTGAAATCTTCCGCAACACCCCGGAAGTCTTACCCATACGTGGACTTCATTAGTGCCTCAGGGACGGTCTCCTGGTTAGGTTAACCCGAGGTACTGGGGGTTCTAGTGACCAGAAAGCTCAACGACACCCCGGTTCATCACAATATGTTTGCATGATTACCATAGAAGCACCTTCAAATAGGGTGCAGATCATGTCCTTAACATTTGCAGAGAATAAGATTAGAATTGAGTTAGACTTATCTCATATCACTTTAGGTTTAATTGTCTGAGCAGTGTTAACCTAGTGTGTAGGCTAGGCCTAATTGCACAGTTTAGTAAGCTTGGTGCTTTTAATTTCTCCATTTTGAAAAATCTTTCAGATTGGACATATATCTCACAGCCTTACTGGTATGGTATTCAGAAGGCACTTAATTACCAGCATTTGCAAGCCATAGGCCAAGGGCTAGTGCACTGTAAATAAGAAGTGCTCCAATTTGGCCCATCACTAAAGATAACAGGCATAGCTACCTCTCAAAACTTATAAAATGTTTAAAATACTTATATTTCCGGTTGCGCCTTGTGCGCAAGTGCAACAACGGCCCTCCACAGCGCTGTTGCTTTCTTATATAAAATGGTGATCCGTAGAGCAATGGATGATACACTGGCGTGTAGGCCTAGAGCCTACCCTTATGTTTTTTCGTTTGGAGGCAGTGGTTAAATTGGATGTATACATAGGTTATTTTCATTAATTATTTCTCATTAATATTATAATTAATTAATTAATTAATTCTCATTAATATTATAATTAATTAATTCTCATTAATATTATAATTAATTAATTAATTCTCATTAATATTATTATTATTATCATTATTATATTTTTTCCTGGGTAGCATAGCTAGTCCTAATACCTTAGGCTCTTAAAACTATGTCCGAATAGGCCTACTGTTCGGTCTGGAACGGCCGATCACTAATAGAACAATCGAGCTAATCACGATTAATCGAGAAATTTTTCGATCCTCGATTAATCGATTAGTCATTAGTAGGCTAAAAGTAATTAATTAATTATTATACGCAGGAGAGAAGATTCAGTGGAGCGTCCATCAGTCACTCACTTTTCCAACCCTCAAAAGTATCCATATTTCAAGGTAAACTTCAATTTAAACAGTTTATTCCAGTGAAAAGGCAAGAATATCGTAATTGATACAATATAGGATATAATAGTAGTAATAATAATCCACAACACTTAAAGGATCTGATAGCCTATGGAGTAGATGACAACATCGTGCAACATCTATCTGACCTTGTCAATCTGCTCCTAAAGGGAGGTCTATCCGAAGAGGTGAATGAGGTCATCTATGGGGCAAACCTTTTAGCTCTGAGCAAGAAGGACGGAGGCATAAGACCGATCGCCGTGGGCTACACGTGGCGTCGTCTGGCGGCAAAGTGCGCTAATTCGCATGCGGTAACAAGGCTGCCTCAACTGCTCGCCCCCATTCAGCTTGGGGTAGGCATTCCAGGAGGCGCTGAGGCAGCTGTCCATGCGACACGTCGTTGGATAACCATAATGCCTGAAGACAGCGTCCTAGTGAAGCTCGACTTCGCCAATGACTTTAACACTCTGCGCAGAGATTGTCTTCTAGAGGCAGTTGCTAGAGAGATCCCAGAACTCTACCACTTTGCTCACGCTGCCTATTCAAACCGTCCACTGTTGCGCTATGGTTCAAACATAATTCGATTCGAAGAAGGAACGCGGCAAGGCGATCCTTTGGGACCTCTGGAATTCTGTCTTGTGCTGCAACCGATTCTGATGAAGCTTCGATCGGATCTGCGTATCGGATATCTGGATGACCTGACATTGGGAGGTAACAAGGAAACAGTGGCCGACGACGTTCAATTAATCGAGCAGGAATCAAAGAATCTGGGATTGCTTTTGAACCGCAGCAAATGCGAAATCACATGTCACAACACCCAAATGCCGAACAATGACCCTGCGTTTCAAGAGTTTACGAGCATAGCCCTCAAGGACGTGACCTTGTTGGGTGCACCTCTGATTCCAGGTCCAGCTGTGAACATGGTCGTTAATTCAAAGGCTAATGACCTCGAGAGGGCAATCGGAAGATTGTCCTTGCTTTATACACATGACGCTCTGGTTCTGCTGAGAAACAGTCTAAGTGTACCGAAGCCCTTGTACAGTCTGCGCACAGCCGTCTGCGCTGATTGCCCGGGCTTGGCTCGGTTTGATCAACTGCTGAGAGAAGGACTGTCAACCATTTTAAATGTGGACCTTGACAATGACCGTTGGCTCCAGGCTTCTTTGCCGGTGAGAGATGGTGGTCTGGGAGTTCGTTGTGCATCTACGCTGGCACTTTCTGCCTTTCTGGCTTCTGCTGCTAGTACAAGCGAACTCCAGGCATGCATCCTACCAACAGAGTCTGCTGAGGAACCATATGAACTTGCGAGTTCAGCACTCAACGCTTGGAAGACCCTGACAGATGCAGAACCACCAACAGGAGCAGCGAGTCATCGCCAGAAAGAATGGGACCTCCGATTCACAGACAAGGCATGGAAAGGTCTGCTGGATTCCAATAACAATCCATGCGACCGTGCTCGCCTGCTGGCCTCACGAGCACCTCATTCTGGAGACTGGATGCTAGCGCCCCCTGTGACTGCCCTAGGCCTGCGCCTCTCAAACGAGGATGTACGACTGGCAGCCGGGTTGAGGCTAGGAACGACGCTCTGAGAGCCACATTTGTGTCACCAATGTCAAGAGAGCGTCGACGCAAAAGGGCTCCATGGACTAATTTGTAGAAGAGGCAGCGGAAAACATCAACGACATAGCATGTTGAACGATGTCATCTGGAGAGCTCTTGGCAGGGCGAAGATTCCAGCGCAAAAGGAACCTCTCGGCTTGGTAAGAGAAGATGGAAAGCGACCGGATGGCGTCACGCTCATTCCTTGGACACGTGGTCGATGTCTGGCATGGGATGTGACAGTGCCCGACACCTACGCCAAGTCACATCTTGTCGACACATCTATCAGAGCTGGCGAAGCAGCCGAACGCGCAGCTAAGACGAAGAGGGCCAAGTATTCCACCATAACCAACACCCACGACTTCGTAGCCCTCTCCTTGGAATCCGGCGGCGCTTGGAGCAGTGAAGGACTGCAGTTCATCTCAGAGTTGGGTAGTCGAACGAGTGCTGCAACCCACGATCCAATGGAGACGTCATTTCTGTTCCAACGTATCTCAGTTGTTCTTCAGCGTGGGAACGCAGCCTGCCTCTTCGGGACATTGCCAACACTCACTTAGCTCATCATGGGCGATAACAGCATAATGTGAAACATATATAATAATAATAATAATAATAATAATAATAATAATAATAATAATAATAATAATAATAATAATAATAATAATAATAATAATAATAATAATAACCTCTCCTTTTCTGCCTACCGCTACAGCCGATCCTTAACCACCTGCTTTCACCATTGGCCTTTGGATACCTCGACGACCTCACCTTGGGCGGAGATCCTAAGGTGGTGGAGGCGGATGTTAACTCGATCGAAGAGGGATGTCTGCAACTAGGCCTCACGCTCAACCGCAAAAAATGCGAACTCATATCTTCCGACGCCCATATCAACGACGTTAGTCAAGGCTTCCTAGGACAGTTCGCCCGAGTCAATGCATCATCGGCCGTGCTCCTAGGGGCTCCGCTTTCCACGACGGATGCCCTGCTTTCAGCCATCGATACCTGTTTGGCCGACCTCGGAATTGCCCTCGACAGGTTGCAACTAATCGCTAGACAAGACGCTCTACTGATCCTTAGACATTCGATCGGCTCGCCTAAACTCATGCATTTATTGAGATGCACCCCTTGCCACGACCACCCGCGTCTATGGGCTTACGACGATCTACTGCGAGGAGGGATCGAGCGAATCTTCAACATTTCGATGACCGATGACCAATGGAGTCAGGCCACTCTCCCGATCAGGATGGGAGGACTGGGAATTAGGAGGGCGTCCTCGCTGGCACTTCCCGCCTTTTTGGCTTCAGCCGCGGGCACTCTCCAGATCCAGTCCCTCATCTTAGAATCAGCAGCGGTGAAATCGGACTCAGCATGCGACTCGGCGATGTCTACCTGGCTTCAACTTACCGAAGCTTCTGCCCCGACGACGCCAGGCCATAAACAAGCCCACTTCTGCAATAGAAGAAAAGCTACAGGATCCCTACGACCAGGCGAGACTAAGGGCCTCGCAGTCACCACACGCCTCGGACTGGCTATACGCTCTCCCGCTCGTTTCTCGCGATCTCAGACTGGAGGACGATACCGTGAGGGTGGCGGTCGGCCTACGTTTAGGGGTGGCCATCTGTGAGCCGCACACCTGCGCATGCGGCGCCTTCGTCTCAGCCAGAGGCGCACATGGCCTGTCCTGTTCATTGGGTTTTGGCCGTCAAGCAAGACACTGTAATATCAACGACCTAATCCATCGCAGCCTCAACAGAGCCGGTATTCCAGCAGTCAAGGAACCGTCAGGTCTTTCCAGATTAGATGGAAAGAGACCGGACGGGCAGAACCTGATACCGTGGAGTGGGGGGCGGACCTTACTTTGGGACGCAACTGTGGTGGACACAGTGGCCGCTTCCTATATCCCCGAAACAGCTTCCACAGCTGTAGGAGCGGCGGAGATAGCAGCCACAAGGAAACACACAAAATATTCTGAGCTAGAGAAGAAATACACTTTTGTTCCAATCGCTATAGAAACCTTCGATCCCATCAATAGTGAGGGCCTCGCCTTTCTGTCTGAGACTGGACGCCGACTTTCGACAACTACCCGTGACACCCGAGAGACAAACTTCCTTTTCCAGAACTTGTCGGCATTGATCCAACGTTTCAATGCGGTGGCTTTTCAGGGCACCATGTCAAGATTACAGTCCACTGACCAGCGGCGACCCAGATAGCATGATGACAGATCCGTTGGCAATGCCAATGATGAATAATAATAATAATAATAATAATAATAATAATAATAATAACAATAATAACAATAATAAAAGTAGCAATGACAACAACAGCAAATAAATATTTTAATGCAAAGCAATTAGAATGTTGATATCGAAAACGGACAATCACGTAGGGCCTAAGAAGGTAGACGTCTATGGCTGCCTGTAATAGATTAATAGAGTTCACAATAAAGGGCCCGATATTATGAGGGCAGTTTGCGTCTGTCTCAAGCAATATTTACAGAATGACAACTTATAATATAGTGATTAGACCTACTGCTGAACTGGGAAATATGCTAAGAAGCGTATAATATATGTACTTATAGAATCCAATCGAGTCACTGCAGATTCAGTCTAGCGATGATGGTAAGGCTAATAGTTTCCACTAGCGTCATGGCAGCGTGCAGACAGCAATTACGTTTCTTCCCTTTAATGCAATAATTCAGTCAAATGTTAAGAATGCGATTTATGGCACTTGGAAGTGTAGCTCTTCCACTGGTTCAGACATCCACCATCTGAGAATGATGTAGGCCTATTCCTTATACAGAGCTACCCTGTTAGACCTCCATAGGTAGTACCCAAACTGCTGCTTCAAAGTTCCAACCAGATATCGCACCGTGCAAATGCTCTTCTAATTGAGTCTATAATAATCATGATCAGCCGACTGTTTCCAATGCAGTGTCTGTTTCTTGATTAGACCACGTGATCATCGACCGTGTAGTTTGCTCTGTTTGATCCAGTTAACAAAGAATTCCGATTCGTCTGCTGTGCATCGCCAGACGTCCACTCGACCGTTCGTCGCTTTCTTCGCTCCCAGATTCACGTTGCGTCCGTTTATTCGCAGGTGGCGAATCACTCCCTGGAACTGATGATCAGTGTAACCTGTAACAAATTAGAGTTGGCTATGCCCAGTCGTTCGATTTAAAGTTTCAAGGTGCTATTTAAAAGTCACGCGCGGGACACAAGCTACTTTGCGAGCATTAGGCCTACATCATGTCAGAACGGGACTGTCCAGAGTTGCACCACTGAGCCTTGAGATCAGCTCAGTGGTGGACCAGCAATATGCTCTTGTAGCATGCAAGTTCTGACCGTAATTATTTTTACCACCTGTAGTTGAGCTTGAAATGAAGCAGGAAATTGTAATATAATATAGATATAGGCCTTAGTATATATATATAATGATGTATATAGTAGGCTACATGTATATATAATAATAATTGTTTGCCTACATACATGTATATAATGCCATCATATAATTTGGCTCAATGATTAGGCGTCTTGGAGAAACTGGCTGAATTGGCTTGGTTTTATCATTTACATATTATTATAGAAGTCAGTTCCCCTAAATAGACAGATATGGCGCTGAATTGGAGAGACAGCGTCTACGACTACAGTTCCGCTGAAAATTGAATGGAACCATGAAATGTTGTCATAAATTGTTGGTATTTTGCATGTGATATATTTCAAGGTTTTCACGTCGCATTTTATTTAGACTAATAGTTCAATTTCAATTTTCAAAAATACACGAAAAAATGACTAACAACAAATTTTCGTAAATGAATAATGGTTACACAAGGGAAACTAAAAGGGTCATTGACCCCGCTAACCAGAGGCCCATATGTAGCATTTATAAACTGGCAATGGAGTGGCCTACCAATATTAATAACATTCACAATTTCACATATCAGGTAAGTAAAATAGCTAGATAGAAGTTAATCTTAACTAGTGCCTTAACTAAGGGCTCATTGCATTAACTGAATAGACAGAAATACAAACATTCAATACTTTAGAGTTGTCTTCAAGCAAATAGAGGCGAAGTTTATTTTTAAATAATCCAATATTTGGCTGGTGTTGAATATATTATGTTGGGAGAAGATTTCATACATGGGATACAGTACATTAAGTGGAAAGCAATCGAGTATTTGTGTGTACATAAGGAGCTAGAGTTTAAGGATGTCGAGTTTCTTGTTTGATATGAGTGGCGATCAGAGGTGAGGCAAAAAAGTTATTAAGAACATGTGGTCATAAGCTATAATTATAGCGATACCTAAACTCACTTATTTGCATCTGCCTGATTTTATCAACCCTCAACAGCCCATATCTTTGAAAATACTGAGAAAGGTGTGCTCTATAAGGGATGTTTGCTACATATCTTTTTTGAAGGGTGGCAAGTTTAGGATTAGAACTATAGGTGAAGATCCAAGTTAGATTGCAATAGTTCAGATTATCCATACACCAACCCCACAGCCGACATGGGGGCTCATCGTCCCAAGCTCCTAGAACAGCCAGTGAGCTGACCTCTAGTCCTCCGAGGCTCCGATGTAAGCATATAGCAACTTAACAAGACGTATATATCTATATATAATATATATATATATATACTGCAGACTATGGTTATACGCTGACCTGGTCGTCCTCCTATGTAGGCTGGTTTTCCAATTATCTGGACATTTGTTCGGTTATAGACGGGACGCGACACAGTCAGTTTATCGATCAACAAATTCCAATTGTCTTTATCCCTTTGAACTGTAATTAGCAAATGCACATTTAGAAAAAAAATGAAGCAAATAACGTCTGTTTTGAAACTGTCTAAGAAATACGGAAAGAGACACACAGAGTCACAGACAGATACTCTCAGTCTTGCAGACAGCCACAAGCACAGACACACACTGACACATAGACAGACGCTCTCAGTCTGACAGGTATACACACACACACGCACGCGCGCGCGCGCGCACACACACACACAGACAGATGGAAGAAGAGATAGAGAGAGGAAAACGCTGAGAATGTTATGAGGATTATGTGGAATTAGTGATCAGGAGAGGCGTAGAGATGTCAGGAAACAGGATGATGTCAAACAGATAGAGGTATAGACGAATAGAGGACTGTGTGTGTGTATGTATGTATGTATGTATGTATGTATGTATGTATGTATGTATGTATGTATGTATGTATGTATGTATGTATGTATGTATGTATGTATGTATGTATGTATGTATGTATGTATGTATGTATGTATGTATGTATGTATGTATGTATGTATGTATGTATGTATGTATGTATGTATGTATGTATGTATGTATGTATGTATGTATGTATGTATGTATGTATGTATGTATGTATGTATGTATGTATGTATGTATGTATGTATGTATGTATGTATGTATGTATGTATGTATGTATGTATGTATGTATGTATGTATGTATGTATGTATGTATGTGTGTGTGTTTGAGTGAGATGACGCCTGTGTAATAGGCCTGCACGTAGGCTACCTTTGACGGTGTGCCATTTGGCGTCGTCGATGTGGTATGGCATTGGCCAAGTCTTGTAAACTTCGATCTGCTGAAGATGCTCCATGTGCAGCGCCTTTACTGTCAACGCCAGCTGCAGCAGCCAAAACAACGTCGTCATTACATGCACTTAAACACACGTCTCTGCACCGGTTCATCTCGCGATACAGATTGACCTATAGATCCTGCAGTTACTTAGGCTGTAGCTCTGCTGTGCAATGCGAACCCACGTGCCAACGAATTTCCGGCTGCCTATACATACATATACATATATATATATATATATATATATGTATGTATATGTATGTATAGGTAGCCGGAAATTCGTATATGTATGTATGTACGTGGGTTCGCATTGCATATATATATATATATATCCATGCATGCATCTATATATACATCTATGCATATGTACCCTCGAGTCCATCGCATGCCTTGCATTTACTAATTATTCCCAATCGTCTGTTTTCTTCCTCCATGACACCTCTCCCACTTTCCTCCTCTCTATACCTCCCTCCCTACTTGTCTGCTTCCTGCTTCCTTCATGTCCGTCTGTCTTCTTATATATCTGATAGCCTATCCATTCTTCTTCCTGAATTGATTTCCATCGCCAGCTTTTCTGTCTCCCTTCTTTTACTTACTTCCTTCTCAGACTTTTTCATAGTTCCTTCTTTTCTACCCGCTATAGCTGCCTACTTTTTCCTTCCTTGAGGAATCCCATTGTATTTTTCACCTTTCATCTATTCCTTCATTTCCTCTTTCGTTTTCCTTTCCTTCCACCTTCTCTTTATTCTCCTGTTCCATTCATTGTCTGTGACTTACAGCAGAGAAGATGAATTCAACGACGAGGAACTGCGTGTGGACTGCTTTTGTCTTCCACTCGTAGTATTCGAAGTTCGGACTGGAACCGACGGACAAAAGGATTCCGTTATGATTCAGTGGACTTGGAAGAACGTCCATTGACATCGTGAAGCCATCCGTCACATCAATCTCTCCTTAACACACATAACATTAATGATGATGAAGATGAAGATGAAAATGAAGATGATGATGAAATTGGCCACTAGCCACCACCACAACCATCCGTGGTCGTCGTCACCGTCACCGCCACCGTCATACGTCATCATCATCATGGTTATACGCTGACCTGGTCGTCCTCCTATGTAGGCTGGTGGTGGTGGTGATGGTGGTAGTGATGATGATGATGATGACGATGACGATGATGACGACGACGACGACGACGACGATGATGATGATGATGATGATGATGATGATGACAACAGATTACATAAACCGTTATCAAAATCTAAGTCCTTGAGGGATCCAGTTTACTTCGGGACAAAAAACTATTGGGGGCCTAAAACAATTTTTTTCTGAAAATCAGATGTGCCGGGCAGAGTTTCTAGGGTATCCGGCTCAATTCAACCAATGGCTGTGAGATAAGATTGGTCACATAGGTTTTCGGCTTCATTCCTTGGAGAAAGTTTTGCATCATGGCTCAGCAAGACCCGTAGGAATTGAGAAGAGGTTATTGATTGAATGTATGTACAAGAATGTCTGAACCAAGCCCTTGATAGCTCAAACAGGTCAGTCTATGAAACTTGTCCATGCTGAGTACCACATGCAGCCAATGCCGCGTGGCCTACAAAACATACAGGTCGGATGAAGAAGTTTGAAGAGTTGGCATAATAGAGGCGAGAGCAGACGAGAGATCGAGAGATCTAGTACGTAGAGTGCTGTTTCTGATTTACCTGTGGTCAGAGGCAGAGCTGACGAAGCTATAGTATTAGAATTTAGAACCTATATGGCAGACGTTATAACCTACCGATTTCAATGTAGGTACTCTGTCCTGAGCTCAAGGCTACCGTATCATTCGACTTAAACAAGGCACAGTCTTCAGACATTTGCCTCGGAGGCTGAAACACAGACATACGCTGGTACAGTTCTTTCACGCATAGACCTAGCTATATATTATTATCGTAGGCCTATTTGAAAGTTCGCAAAGTGTTCTAACTTCTTGCAGTTGGCCCTATAATAAAACATTATGCTATTCAGAGGAGCTCCTTACGACTTGCGTAAAGCCCCGATGGAATAAAAAGGTCTTCTAGCAGCGGACGGATGAGGGAGAAACCTCGGTCACAAGCTTAGAGCGTAAAAGAGTTCATTCCAAGTGGATCAACTCACAATTAATAGCATAAGTTTTGGGACATAGCAGGGCTTCCGGATGAAAATATCAAGACGGTCTAGAGAGCAGAGAGGACGACGTTTAAAACAGCAAAACGCAAAACTGCAAAACAGCAGTAGCCTACACAGGCTACACTTAGCGTGGACTCTAAATTTTGACTTATTCTTATCGTCCGCTTGGCTATTGCGGACTTGATTTGCAGAATGCTATTTAACGTACTGTAGGCCTATATGGTCATCTTATTGTCTTGCTTCTCCATGTGGTGTTAAAGCCTGCCATCATTCCTTTGCTTTGAGTGCCACATGCAGCCAATGCCGCGTGGTCTACAAAACATATGCAGGTCCGATGAGGAAGTTTGAAGAGTTGGCATAATAGATATTTCCATCGTGCAGTTGTTGTCCGAAGTCATTAGGCTCCCCATGGTTTATGAACTCTTTAACATTTTCAATTACTTCTTTTCCAATTGTAATTTCCTTTTCTATATGTAATTCTTCCCAAACACCAGTGTTTTGTCTTTCCTGCGTTTATATTCAGACTGGCATTTCTTCCTGCTCTATCCAATATGACAGGCTTTAACTCCATAATATGGAGAAGCAAGACAATAAGATACCATACCAAACTGAGGATACTGAAAACATGCGTATTTAGTACAGCACTATATGCCTGTGAGACCTGGCCAGCCGGGTTATAAAGAAAACGGATATAAGAATATATATATATATATATATATATATATATATATATATATATATATATACTGGTGTAGAACCGATACACATAACTTAAAACAGCTAACCAAAGAACCCATGGAGAACAAGGGTCAAATGTGCAGTGGACATCTACGGGCTTTCAGTCCTAGGATCTTGATGCTGATGAGGCTTAGATCTCAGGGAGACCAGCTATATATATATATATATACATATATATATATACATATATATATATATATATATATATATATATATATATATAGTTACTCTAAAAAATATTGCATATTAGTCTAACGGATTACCTGCTTAAATAAAATGAATATTCTGTATTCAAAGCAACATGGTTTTCAAACTGGGCATTCCACGGACTTAGCACTAATGACTACAAGATAGTAGGCCTATATCCTCTACTATGGATCGTAATTAATTTTAGATGTTATTTCCCCCTTGGATCTATAGAGCCTCGTTGAGTTCCTTAATATTATTATAGCAACTTTATAGTAGGCTAGTCCTCTTTCAACCAACGGGAATGATTATTTATGAAAGGAGTCCATCAAAGGCTAATGAAGTCCCTAAGACTCAACTGAGTCCCCTAGGCCCTCATAGGTTGAGCGAACCGTCAGCAAAGGAGTTGAATCGAGTCACCCGAAACAATTGTCAGCAGAGTTGCGTCCCGAGGAAAGCTAGCCGTCAGTTGAACCAGTCGTTGGTCGACTGTGCTGTCACTCAGTCGAGACCACCGTCAGTTGAATCAGCAAGTTGATCTATGATGAAGCTTTGCAGACATTCGCAATTTCAAGGCCTAGCTAGGTTTTCGAGCGCCTTTGGTGGATGGCTCCTCAGCTCACAGTGATATCAATTAGAAGCACGAATTGGTAGGCCTAGTAGGCATAGGCGATAGTACATTGCAAGCAACGCAAACCCTTTGACTATAGCGAACTTTGAAACCGCTGCTTTTCTTCTGTTACAGGCTTGACAATGAACAAACAGACTTTCTCTCTCTTTCATCAGATCTGACTTGGCTACATTTTTGAATTGCCGGATAGGCTTAACAAGCGAGTTAATACGAAAACTTAAACTATATACATGTACATGGTAAGCTTAAGCTTATTCGGAGCGATGCCTTATGCGATCTGAAGTTTTGAGATTTATAATTATGAGGAAATACATGTGATTATTAGATTAATTAGTTTCAAGTAGGCCTAAATCCTTCCAAAATAATTTCTGATCGCGTTCGCCCCTTTACAGTGGCGGCGATTCCGGGGGTCGAGGGGGACATGCCCCCGACCTTTTACAGAGACGGGACAATTTATACGCGTGTCCGCCCCACATTTCCTACTCCTCTCATTGGGTTCCCTCCATCTGTCAAACGAGATCGCCGCCTCTGCCCCTTCCAGCATCCTCACGCACATTTGCTGAATCACATGTTAAAGGCTCCAAGTGGAAATTTAATTAAATTGGGAATGCTGGAAGGCCATACGTTAATATATGTGGTAATACTATTTGGAGTTCTCACACATTCGAGCTCAGCATAGTTCATTAATACCCCGCCTGCATGTTAGGATATAGGCCTACTTGCCTTTCGAGTGTAGCTGTGTGCTGGCTGCGTCTGGCAGAAATGAAATAGCAGAAGAACGATGTAAAACGCGTAGTCACTCATTTCATCGACAAGACTACTTCTTCACTTCAAATCAAATAGCCTTTAATTAATATCGTGAAAGATTTGGACCACAAGGCAAAGCGGTTAGCTATCCACTGTGTAGGTAACAAATGCGCAATATGAAGATGAAAAAAATGACGAAAGAAACGCAACTCGTAGCGATTCCCACGCCAAAGACTGCGTGGGCACAGAAGATTAACCCCCACCCTGGCTGTTGTCTCCAGTGGCTCCGTTAGGCAGCTGTATGTATTGGATTACCTCACTTCAACTGGTACAGCAGCGACTGTTAAAGTAATCACGACTCAGGCAACCGACCAACCCAAATCAACTTAAACACATGTTCATGTGTTATTGCTCAACTCCTAGCGCACTCACACACGACCGGTGTTTATGTTAGACGAAGCCCAAACATATTACGCTGCTTCTTTGGAACTTTCTCTACCATCTCTGCTTTCCCATTAACACTTGTACAATTCCACATGGCCGTCTCACAGATTAAGTACGGACGCAAATCGGAGGCATTCCCCACATACTGGAACCTAAATCTGATGCAGAAATTCAGCTGAACGCATCTGTTTTATAGCACTACCATAATCAGTGGCATTTGTATTGTGCCCATTAATTACACCACCTGCTTAACAAATATCCTAACAGATTTTGATGAATGGTTGCAAATCTGTTCAGTATCACGTCCTTTGGGTTTCTTATTCTCAAAGCAATATAATCTGTAAAATGGCCAGTCAGTCCAAGCACTTTTACAAACTCTCTGTTTTCTTAACGTTGCCAAATTGGATGAGGGAGGGGTGATAAACGAATGCTTCCACCATGGCATGAAGTGCAGAACATCCAGTAGGAAACGGGAACAATGCCTGCAACCTGCTCCATGAGGTGGCATTGGTAAAATTAGCATTACCTGGTGCATGCCTTGCATGGCTACCATACAGTTAAATTCAACTTCTGTAATAACTTGTAAAGAAGCCGTTCGATTTGAAGTAAATAAGTAGTCTTGTATGACTTGTAATCACACTGTGTGCTTGTTACTTTGAATTAATCAAAAATATTGCTGCATCATTACCATAGGGTGGGGAGATGGTTCAATGGCCACTCGTTCGGATGATGACTAGGACGTGGGTCCGATACCGGTTAGCCACCTAAGGGTGAAAATCCTTCTAGTTGCAATGTGGCATTCGTAAACTGAGTACTAATATATAAAGCATTTTGCAGGTTGCCAACAGTTAAACTTGACTTCTGATAAACTTGTAATCATCTGTAACTACTAACTATCATGTAATCATACTGTGGTATGTTAGTTTTAATTGAATAAACTAAAACACATTATTACATTCCATGACTCAATGAACTCACAATGCAAATAACTGAACTGAAATTGTAACTACAAATACACTTCAGTTAACCCATTTCATACGCATTGAGGGTCATTTCAAAATTTCATAAACTAACTAAATTTTGAAGTACACCCATTAGGCTAGTCGGATCATTCGTACTGTGGCACAACAACTCACATCCAACACAAGACATTACATTGTGCAAGGAATTCAGTTCAACCCAGTGCCTTTGGCCTTATTATCAGAAATCGAAAAACACAGAAACATTAGATAACTAAATAATCACTCCACTATCATAAACAGAGATACCATTCGAGTTTTAAACATATTCAAGAGAAGTCTTATTTAAAGAATTACTTAATTTGAATTCATTCTCTGTAATGTAAATCTGGTCAAATCTGGGTCAGGGTCCATTTTAACCATACCTACGTACTAGCAAATGATGCTAGTAGATTGGACACTTAATATTTCAAACACTGGCTGCACTTAGCAACAAGGACAATGTCTTAACCAATTTCAGTGTGTGTGACATTTGCTTGGTCTAACAGCAACGATCGAAATGTCCATGTCAAATAATGTAAGATACCAATGAACATGGTTTACAAATGGTTGCAACAGTCAGGGTTTTCCAAACAGGATTGAACAACATTTCACACTGTTTTCAAAAAATTTTGTGCAATGATGCAATGATTCCTATTTCATTCCAAGATCTTGAAGTTGACTCGACTTGATAATGACGTGGCATGGTTGGTGGCCTGAAGACTGACGAGCATTTTGCCAATCTGTCGAATTGTATCCCTTGAAAAAAAGTAGATATTCAATTCAGTCTCTAGTGCCAAGTAACTCAATGCATTTGATGAAATTGACCAATCATTTTATGAGCTTGTAGTTCGACCTCTTAAAGATTGTGAACTCTTAGCAAAGATATGCTACAGTGTGATCAGTCAAATTGCAAGTAAATTAACATAGACATGTTTATTTACTCAAAACTTATGCATTATTCTGATTAGGGCGAAGCGGCATTATGCGTTCACAGCAATTAACTTCATATGTCATATTGGATAGTGTGTCATGGGGTATGTCCTACATGACTTTATGCTAAAAGACTACAATACAACTACACATTTATGCAACACGATCATTTGTAAAATTCATAAATTTTTCAACAGCTTGATGACAGTTGCTGAACCTACCTTGCTTCATTGTTGGTTGCTAAAGAAACAGCCGAATTGACCAAACAACGACAGAAATTCTCCAATTGTGGCAAAGTGGAGTCACCTTTGCAAGCAGCAAACCACTCTTTTGGAATAGCAGCTACCACCTGCCACCAAAACATTCACCTTTGAAATAAAAACTAAAGACACCACCAAAGTAGAAAGTTTTAACTAATCAGATATTTAATTAATTTAATTCCTAAGTTAGTTAGGATCTATAGTTGTGCAGGAGTACACCAATGGAGAATTATGAGATTGTACCAAATGTTGTTTGGCTTTGGTTGAATTTGTCATTCTTGCCGAACTGCAATATCATTATCCTACTGTACAGCACCTTTGAAAAAGCCCTGAACAGGCACGCTGTGCAGAAAAGTCACTTATGACTTGCTCTTCCCCAGCACTGAAAATGAGTATCATTGACTAATGCAACGTAAATTAATACCACTACACCACATTATCATACAGCTGAAAGAGTTTGAGTTCATAAAATCAGATAACTAAATAATTACATGCAACTTGCATATATAAAATTACTTATCACTTGATAACAACATCAATAATTAAATAATCCAATATAGCAATCTGATGTTGTTGCATTCATTAATATGTTTTTTCAGGAAAATTGTCATGAACTTCTAAATAATTGCTACCGTCAACAAAAATCCCCCATTTCTGCAAAAATCTATAATTTTCCAACTTGATCTGATCAGACCATGAAAACAATTCAAATAAATTTTACAGAAGTAACAATTAATAAATATTTAGAGAAACTGACTGCTTGACAAATGAAGAGAAACTCATTTCCAGGTGGGACATTCGGCAGTGCCACCACAAGGTAGCGATTGAGAAGACTTTCAAAGGCAAACTGTCGCAGTTGACGTGGTGGTAAAATGCCATTCCACAGAACTATGCTCTTCAGAAGCTGAAAAACATAAGCACAAAAGCACAATATAATAAACACAAAACTCAATAATAAACAGGCTTCACATAATATAAACAGCACTTTCAAACCATTCTAGACAGTTTGTAATAAAAATCACAAAAACCTACATACTCTGTGCATAGCTTATACAAACTGTCAGGCTTAATAATAATTTAGAACACTCAATAAAGTGATAAAAATACAACAGAGACTACTAAGAAGATATATATATTCAGCTATACAATCAAGCAACATTTTAAAATGAATTAACTAGCCATGCCATCAAGAGCCAATATCACAAAGGGCAATTCATTAAGTCACCATCTAGCCTGCATGGATCACACGCTTTGACTAAACTTATTAAATGAAAATCCAGAAAATAATATGGGTCTCAATAAATTAAAGGCTAATGAATAAACAGCCACAAAAGTGCTAAATTGCTTAACAATAATTTAGCATAAAATAAACATATTTTATCTGTTTACTACATCCCACAAATACTGAATAACTTAAAGCAGTAAAAACACTACAAACCTTAATACAAAGCCACAACTGCCGAAAGAAGAATGTTGCTGGGCCAGATGTACGGTTTTCGATAACTCTGAAAGACACGACAATTTTCATTTCAGCATGACGATCATGAATTTATTAACATTTAATCATATAAATTTTATTTCTCTGATGCATGCAAACAGGGGATCCCAGCAAGAAGTAAAAAACAAGCCTATCTTTGAGAAAAAAGTAAGAATACAATTCTTGGAAATAAGGTAGCAATTCTGACATAGTATAAGCACCAAATAATATTGAAATAAGTTTACACAATGCAGCAAAAATATATGTGTAACATGATATATAAAGGAAGAACATAGCTCAATACATAAGAAATCATTGCACTGAATGCATAAACAATAATATGGCTAAACACAACCTGTTCAACAATCTAAATTATCTAAAAACAGTTACAACACAACTAACTGTTTTGGATAGAGCGGCATGAAGATATCATCGTCCAACGTCTTCTTTATTCGTTCTTTAACTGCCTTTACAAAAGCCTGCAACATTAAAGCGAATCCTTCACTATTAAAATTCATTTCTAACTGTCACCAGAATCATCACCTTAACATTCATTACCAGCACACAAATTATTCCAGTGCTATTCAAACTTCCTGATGCAACCATCTGGTGTTTTGCTGATCTTGCTGTGGACCAGTGCTTTTCAACATCACATACACACATGATGACAAGCTCTATTAAAACTTAAACTTCATAATATTGTCATTGATCATTAGATGCATAACGTAATAGACGCCTTGCATGGGAACAGACAGTTAAATTCGACCCCTGTAATAAATTGTCATCATTCATTCATGCAATCAATGTTTGCAATCATACTGTGGCTTGTCAGTGAAATTAAAAGAAAATTATTATTATAATTATCATATCCATATTTTTCACTGTTTCATTTTCACAAAAAATGTTCTGTTTTAATAACACTTTGCTGTATTTCGATATTTATGTTTTATTCTGTATTCAATTTAAAATTTTATTAGAGTATTATAAAAATCGGGATTCTGATAATCATCCTGCAGCTGGTACCCAATCACTTGTGGACTGGTACCTATTTGACTAAAAACTGATCTACATCATCCTTACCATTGTGAACATCAATCTAAATCTCAACCATTGTCTCAAAGTTTAAACATGCCATAACTAAGGAGCTAATCTTGACAAAAAAAAGTAAAACCCAATAAAAGCATCTTTTATTTTCACATAGTTAGTACAAGAAATAAATCAAAACAATTTAAGATACTATTTTCTTCTGGTCAGCCGGGGTACCTATGTACATTGCTTGTCCCTCAGGGTCATCCTCACTCGACTAGGTCTTCTGAATTCTTGTCCCTTGCTATACCTTGTGTTAGGACCAGTCTTCGTATGCGGGCTTTCTCTGTTGCCAGTCCAAAGTTCTGGAATTCATTACCTTACGCCGTTAGGGCTGCTGAGTTTTAGCTTCTTTTCTGTCGTGGCTTAAAACCTTTTTATTTACCCTTGCCTATCCTTCTTAGACTGTCTTGCTGTCTCTTCGGACTGACCTTTGAGTTTGACTTGATTTCGGATTTGTTTTGGTGCACCGTCGGTTGATGCCCTGGGCATCATTATGGCAGAGCTATAGAAGTTTATAAGTCGTAGTCATAGTCATATTTAAAATACTTGATTCCACACAACAAAGCAAGCTTTACTCATGTTTATATAATCATAATAAAAATAAATTTACTACATTCGATTGCCACAGAACCTTTATAAAGACATTACCCTCAAAATGACAATTTCTGGCTCAATTGCAAAATGACAAGAACAATTGAGCACATGAATAACTCTGTCGTGAGAAGTAGCTTACACATTTCCATTAGGCCACAAGGCCACATGGCTCCTTACTGACACCAGAAAGGCCCATTACAGATAAGATTGTTGAGTATGAGTAATTGAGTATGACAAATGCAAATTGTCTCATACCTGTAGGTTTTTGCTATCAGGAAGAATAGTGGGATAGTCTTCATGCAAATGATTGACGACTTTAACCAATCTCAGAGTGGACTGGAGCGACAGAGGATTCCACACAGACTCCACCAGAGCTACATCATAAACAATACAACACCAACATAAAACCAACTCTTTCCATATAATTTAATCATTATTAAAAACAAAATTAAAATAGGCATTCCTTGCAAAACTTATGCAGAGGAATAGGGCTTTGTAAGCAGTAAACAGACCAGTGTAGTTCTACCCACGCTGACTGTTTCTACCTGAGACGAGGACTTATGGCACATTTCATGCCAAATGTTTACTTAGTCACCACAATCATTGTACTAGCTTGGTGTCAGTTAACCATAAGTGTGGCACGGTGGATGATCGGTTAGAGCGGTCGGCCCGTAACACTCAGTGTGCGTTGAGTGAGCGGGTTAGACCCTCGTCCGAGGCGTTAGTCACTGTGCAGAGACCTTGAGCAAGTCCCTTGCACACAATTGCTCTGGAGTACAACTGCAATTGCGCCGTCGAGGCGTGTGCACCTCTGAGCAAAAGGTGTTGGAAGAAGGGCGATATCAAATTTCAAGAAATTTCAAGTAAGCTTTCAATTAAAACACAGAACCAACCTATAAGCCGCAGAAGCAGAACTTTGTCAATGATGTTTGGTACGAGTTTAATATCAGGGTCATCTGGGCAAACAGAAGGGTCTTTGCAACCGTAGAATACCAGTGAACGGAACCAGTTGCTTCGCTCTATGTTGGCACAGTTTGGCTGCAAGCAAAAAGAAACAGGCGTCGTAATTTCAACAGACATTTTATATAACTAGTGCAAAAATAAAGAATGCTTACCAGATCAAGTTCCTCAATAGCTTAAATAGAATAAAACCATTTGGTCTGCCTGAATTTCTTTTCTCTTCCATTTTATGCTCAACTGATAAACCATGTGTAACCCATCAACAAATAAGACTTGAAAGTACAATATCCTCAATTCCTTACTCTATATGTTCTTTTCTCTTCAGAAGTTCACTCTCCATCAATAATAAATTTAGGGTATTTGATATTTAAGCCTACCTTATAATTGAGCAGCGTTTATTCGTTCACTTTGGCCGTCAAGCATATTTAAGCTTCGTTTTTAAACTAACCTTCAAATAATACAAGCCAGTATTTTTCATAAGGTCACAAAGTAGTCTGCAATAGAGTTACATGAGATTGCACAGTGACTGAAGAAAATGTCTATTCGTTACCTCCAGGGGATTCCAAGTAATAAGTTCCAGTTTGACAAGTGGAGTGAACAGTTTTGTCAAGCACAGTCCAATGTAAGCCTCATTGTACGACTCGCTGTAGTCATTTTTCCACGTCTCAAATCGCTGCTTAATCGACGAAATCTGATAGAAGTCCTCCACTACATCGTCAAAAGCTGTGGACGAATTGCTTATCAGGCGATCTGAAAAGTCATATAAAACATCAATTCAAAATACAATACTGAATACCTATTGATGCAAAAACTTCAACAGAGATAAAATTACAAAACATTATCCAAAGCTGTACTTACATCTACTCCAGTGTCATAACCACAAAACAACAAAATAGGAAAATTTAGTTAGTTCAAAACAGATTCAAAATAAACATCTGCAGATACTTCAAAATGGAAGTTGAAAAACTTCTGCACAGATAGGAACTTGACAGAGATGACTTCTATGTGGCTAGTCAAATGAGCATTCAGAAGTATAGCAAAGTCAGAGAAATAAGTCAAAATAAAGTCATAAAATGAGAAGTGAGAAATGACTTTGGACAGAACGTTACAGCACCATGTTCTGCTTTAAACTTTGTAATTTCTGAAATGCTGAACTCGTCATCAGTTGACAAGCCGTCATTGTGATCTCGTATGCCTTGAGCCTCTCTCTTGTGCTTACGACGATTTCTAAAACAAAAACATAAGCCTATTAAGAATGCAATTTGATTAGAAAAGCCTAACGCACACACAGTTAGAGTCTCTAAAGCAATACAAATATGCCACGCAGGACATATTAAAATGCATGTTTACTGGGGAAGCTTCTGCGGACGCCTAATGTGACATAACGTCACATGTGGTTGGATTTTACCTGCGCCCTTCTCTATCTGCCCTTCGCCGGTTCCGTGCCTGTTCCTCAGGACCGTCCATGGTAATTAGTGGAACCGCTGCACTGACCTTACCTGCAAAGAAAGAAACACATTATATTAACTGTGATACAAACACAAAGAACTTTAGAACTTTAGCAAATCAAGTCTTAACACTTTAATGACGAGTAGCAGTGACTGGGAAACAAATGTAGCTATTCATTAAAGTATTAAATGCCATCATCAAAACAGAAGCACAAGTTAATACCTTAGGAACTTTATAAGAAACCAATAGTATGACAATGGATTGTATTAGATTATGAAATATGATCATACAACTTTCGGATTCCACGA
Source organism: Bimastos eiseni (assembly GCA_959347315.1). NCBI lineage: Eukaryota > Metazoa > Annelida > Clitellata > Crassiclitellata > Lumbricidae > Bimastos > Bimastos eiseni. The sequence continues at coordinate 29,978,318 of OY365809.1, read as the reverse complement.
ATGAAGCCTGCAGAAATGATAAAGGTTAACTCTGGAATGATACTTGTCAAAAAATGTTCTTCAAAACTTCAGAGGATTTTCCTAAGGCAAACACTGATAAGTACCAGTGTTTATGAAAAGAATATGGAACTGTATTGATGACTGATATTTCATTCAAACCAAAGCATAGCTGCAGTTCTATCATATTCCCAATGTGAAGTCAAAATCCTAAAGTCTACATCAACCAACAAGAAATTGGTTCAGAGAACACACTTCGTATAGGCTGTATATTTATTGTATCTACTAACCCGGCGTGTACTCAAGTGACTGGTCCTTGACGTCGTCCTGGTGTCTCTTCGCCAGCTTCTTAGCTCTATCCTTCCACAAATCCATCATGCACCGATCAAGATAAACAATTGACGACATCTAAACACAGAAACATCAACTAACTGTACAAGACATAAAATTTAATAAATATAAGCTTAGGTAATCTTTCACTTTACATGCCTCGTTAATGGATAAAACTGCGCCAAGCAGCTCAAGGATTTTTTCCTGCTGGTATATCACTACAAGAGCAGCAGTCCACTAACACCTTTCAAAAAAACTCAAAGGAGTAAATGCAAGACTCGTTTGGATACTACTAGCTTTCAAGTCATGTACAACAGCATCTCCAAGGTTTGCAGCAGCAGATAATTAATTAAACATTGTTTACTTTTCAAATTCTTTCATTTGGTCATAAGACACAGACTCCATTACACTGTTTTTGGACTCTGGAGCATCACATGGTTATCTTCTGATAGCAAACAGATTTTGCTGTTTGCCTAGCTCAAACATCATTAGAGTTTTATGGTCATGCCCAATAGCTATTCAAAAAGTCTTACACAGATGTGTAAATGTCACTCGTCTTTTGATAATTAGATCTGGATTTGATGCAGTTTTGGCAATCCACAACAGGCCAAGAAATTGTGCATTATTTCTGTTTTGCAATCCTCATCCCTGGTGTTTTTTGCTTGCTATCCTTACATTGGAGTCATTTCTGCCCAGTTACTCTATGCATTTCACAAAAAGCCCTGTCAGTACAGACAACATGAACTCTGGAGTCACATCCTGCCTCCTGGGAACTCACGTACAGCACAATCACAGGTGATTCAGAGGCTTTCAGTCCTAATTACTAGTCCATAATGAAGGACCAATTGCTGTTCACTGGCCTTGGTCCTGGTCTCATTTATCTAAAGCTATTCAGACAACACTTAAGTCACAGGGACCTCCAAATATCTAGTGAGCAATTTGAAGTTACTCAAATTGGGGTAATTCATGGGTTCATAATTCATTTTGGGGTTCTTCATTGTCATTCTTCACATATGAAGGAGATAGATACCATGATGGTACACAAAATGGTTCTAAAAAGGCACTACAGAAATACTGATATATACCACATACACATATATATGCATAATGTCAGGCATTGCCAAAATCATGAACCTTTCTTTCAAAGTAAAAAACTTCAACTTCTTTAGGAAAACTAGAATTTAGTAATATTCACAAGGTAAAGAAAGTCAGAAAAAAATTACAGATGTTTCATAGACCTCAACAACAGGTGTGTTTAAACTATCAGAAAAAGAAGAAAATTGCCTCTAAATGTCACACTGAAAACCTTAATAAATATGCTAAAATGTCAAATATCAAGTTTTTTCAAAATATTAACCAGGCCATGGGTTAGTAAAGCTATGATATATGAAGCAGCAACAGCAGTCTTTGGATGGTATGCTAAATCACATAACGGCCAAGTCAGTTACACGTTTGTCCAAAGAATTTGGTTCAAACCCACTGTGGGATGCTTATGCAAACAACTATAGAAAACTACCATAATGAATTATATTAATGAATTAATGCAAATTGCAAAATCTATGAAACCTATATACAAGCAAATAAACCCAGCATGACATTGCCTCAAAATGAAGCTCCAACTTAACTGAAACCATGTATGCGTAGGATGCTGCAATGGTATGGTATCCCATCATCTGAAAACTGGGATCTGCCTGTTCCTAGAATGACACAGCAAATACATGGCCCCTGCCTGCATGACACGACTAACACGGCCCCTGACCCTAACTGTTACACTCTTTCCCCAATAACAATAGGATGTTAGGAACCCACCTTCTCATTCATACACTCAACCAAGTCTCTCACATACCCCCTCATTTCTTGAAAGAACTTATATTGTTCTTCCAAGCCCCTGGTTTGTCCAGCCAGATTGCTGATTGCCTCCTGGTTCAACTCACGACGTGAACCCATCTCGTCCCGGTCATGCACATGAAGCCGATGAACATCCATCATTTCAGACAATCTGCAAAATGCAACACAATGTGACAATGCATTTAAATATTGACTTTTTATGAAGTAGTTTTTCTAACATATAGTCCATACGATATAGTAACAATCATATAAGAGCTCATAAGAGATTCGCATAATTAGTAACACATGTCAGTCACTAATATTACTGCACTCACACAGTGGCTACATGTGTTCCATTAAATACACAATTACACATATTCTGAACACTTAAATGTTATAAATGCGTGGCACGTGGACTGGTACTTTAATGCAACCCGAGTGGCTGAAATCATCAAAAAGGAGCTATATAAGCTACGTGCTTCATGAAACCACAGCAGTGACAGCACATGTATGCAGAGATGGCCTAAACATGCATTCACTTTCCTTTCCATTCTTGACTGGTGTCTAAGGCTGTCAAAAAATGTTGAAATCACGGCCAGGGTACCCATCGAAATGTAGGAAATTGTCCGAATTGCACATTTTTTACAGAATGTCGAGCACCCGAGAACCGATTTCATTGCCTGGGTAGTCAACTAATATGACCAACAGAACATTTCTGGCATATGTTCAGGTAAAATCGCGCATTTTTACGAAATGTCGGGTACCCGAGAACCGATTTCATTACCCGGGCAGCCAGCCTCGGACGGGTACCTGTCGACAGCTTTACTGGTGTCACTCGTGAGATGTATTACATACTATACTTGCGCTGTCATTAATTCAATTTTCTATGCATCTATCTATATATATATATAATATAACAATATATATATATATATAAAATTATATATAAAGCATAAGTATATTATGTACATATATAACAGAAAACTAGAATGTCAGAGCCTTGGATGACTGCAGCACAGGTCTAATACTGTAAACAAATGGCACAGGGCTCATGCAGTATTAAATAATACAGAGTCTGTCAAAGTTCATACACATATTTGGTTAACTACTTTTGAGAATGGCCCAACAGCAAGCAACGTTAAACTTCAGATCTTTCTAACAGATACAAATTATTCCAATGCCAGTGTTGAGCAAACAATATGTGCCTTGTTTAAAACAACCAAATTCAGACAATGCAACATGCCACAATTATCCATAGGATTCACAGACTTCTAAAGTGGAAGATAACTGATAAAACAAGATGCTTGTGCCCAACAAAATTGAGCGCAATGAGGTAAAGGAAGAATGAATGAATATGGCAAATAAGAAGTCATTCTACGGAAGCTACATACTACTGCTGACTCTTGCTACACATACATAATCCATGCTGATAGACTTCATGCAAACTCATTTTTTAAATGAAATCTCAAATCATTAAATCAGAAACTAGTTTCTTCAACTACACACATGTCACAGGATAGGCAATAAACAGCAATGATATATAAGATTTTAGTAACTGATCTTTGTCATCATCTCCATAGTGCATAGCTTAATAAATAACACGGTAACAACTACAACCAATCTATTCAAATTGAATCTAAAAATTACAATAGCGACATTACAAAAACGCACAACCTAAGCTGAAGGTCACTTCAAACGAAACTGTAGTTACAAATCTGTTGGACAAGACAATAGGCCAAGCTACCATGGGGTAAGCATGTTGGAACAGGTAACTTTCAAATCCAGACCGGAATTGCAAGCGCAAGAACTAAGCCAGTATGCCACTATGTTAGTAGACAAGAAAAAAACATGATCAAATCAAATGCAAGTATTTCGAAACAAACTCCCATAGCAGAGTGATCACAATTAACATATGACAACTGAAATTGATTGTATATAAAGATTTTATGCAATCCCTTCAGCAAGTTCATGAATCAATTGCATCACCTGTCCATGAGTTTCTTTTTGCTTATCTCCAGAGATATCGGCTGTGCCTCTGTTGGCAGATCTGGAAAACACATACCACCAACAGCCACCGAATCCATTCCATAGGCCATCAGAGAAGATGCAGATGATGATGATGCAGGAAGAACAACAGAAGTTCCATAGACATATGGATGATAAGTGCCATAGTAGTAGCTGTCCATTCCTGCTGTGCTGACAGCATTAACCTAGATACAACACAAACAAAACCTACACAAACATCTATGCTGTTCAGTGTTCACCTTCCTCCTTAATAATTTTACTGCAATGGCACCATGAACATTAATCATTACAAAAACCGTCTTAGCTGAGTGTAGCTGGGATTTTCATGTTATGCCTAATACATCGACAATACCCCTGTGTAAAGAATTTTAATCATCAGCAATGCTTCACCAAAATGTGCGAAGGCCTCAAATTCTGCGAGTGACAAATACAATGTCATTGCCAGGTGATATGTATGACGTCGATGTTTCAGTCGAAAGACTATTCTGTCATAGGGCCAAGACGAAGAGAACTGAACTTAAAATCAAGTAAAAAAAGTAGCAGTAACTATGCCTAAATAGTTCAAATGTGTTAAATGTTGAAGTATTATTGTGACAGACCCAGTTTTTATGAAGTTTTATGCAAGAGTGAAGTACAAGCGTGAAATTAAAGAGATGAGATAAAAATCACATGAATTATCGTACCGGTGCTTGTGCAGGTATGCTCACTCCCTTTCGAATCTGTTGCTCTTCCCATTCACGATCATGATCGCTTGTCCCACTTAGATGCTCTGAATACAACACATTGATCAAGTCTATAACTGGGAAATAATATACAGACATATATAATTCTGTACTAAAGGAAGAAAACCAGAGAAATGGACCCATATGACAGGACCTCACATGTACATTCAAATATGTCAACAGAATACTAAAATGCTATTTTAAGCAACCACCATAAGCCAAGACAAAACATAAAGACAACCGTACCCAGTAGCATAAATACAAGAGTATTATTTTCCACACCAAAAACTTCCAATCAACGCAATCATAAAGATTAATAACAAGTATGCGTTTCATAAAAATGCAGAACAATCACACAAATGTAGAACAATCACACAAATGTAGAACAATCACACAAATGTAGAACAATCACAGATTGACATTACTGGCATTTAATTTAATTCCAACAAATCAACCTACCCTCCTCAGCAGCCAGGATTCTCTCCTCCAGTCGGCGCCTCTCTGTTTCTTTCTGCTGAGCCGTCAGAGCCAAATTATCTTCGTCACTGTCTGAAGCATCGTTGTCATCATCTCTGCAGACATCAATTGTACGTGGCAATTAGAAGGAAGCTTTTGAAAATTAATTCAATGATGCCTAACAAATAAAACTTTACCTGTCATAATAAATTATACAACTCCCATCACAAGGTTTTGGTAATTAAGAGCTATCAGCAAATAATTAATAAAATATACATAAGATGAAAGCATTTGCACAAGTTTGCACTTCTTTGATCTGATGGAAACTGGAGAAAATGAGACTGGCTTCAGCCGTCCTCTGTGATGCTCTGTGCTTCAGAAATGTTTATGGTAGAGTCGAACCAATACTTTGTTTGAATGCTAAAAGGAATTTGCCTGTCAAGGAGGGAGCTGAGCTAAAGCAAAGTGAAAGTTCTACAAGGTCAGAGCATTTGCAGTTAGTTCAGGCAAAAGTTAAATGGAGATACCAAGACATCATTCTTTAGATCAATAACATCAGTTTTATCCCGCTTGAACAAATCTGTACTTTGGGGTGAATTCAATTAGAAGTCACGTTCAAAGAATATGGCAACATAATCAGAAAGATATGATTCAATACGAGCAACAGAATGAAATGATTGTGAATCAGAACAAGTTATAAAAATATCCATGTGTGGGCTTTTTGTAATGTATAAGAAAGGTAAAGAGCTCTGTTATAAGTTAAACCCAGTGATGACCTACATCAACATGAGTATTAAAGTCACCCAAAACAACTATTTCATCAGAAAGACAAGAAATCGAAAATTTAAACAGTAATTGAAATCCAACTAAGAAGTCAATCAAGGAACAGGATAACTGCCAGTTCGTTATGAACATTAACAATCAATTTTCTTGCAAGAAATGAGAGTATCAGTCAGGACCTAAATGAAACATGGGCACTGTAATAAGTAAAGTGAATTTAGGCAGTGGGTAATTAATATGACTTGACATTACTCACATCTATCTTTAAATAGTAAGGATAATTTATTACCAATTAATAGTTACTTAGTAGTTATTTGCTCATACTAGTAGTAATGCTTTAAATATTCAGTTCAAATGTCTTCCTACCAAACAGTTAAGTAAATAAACCACCATGTTTTAAAAGAGTTAAGTAAATAAACTAGCATGTTTTAAGGGAGCACCAGCAGCATTGTGTTTTGCTAAAATGTCTCTCAGATGTACCTGGAGTGGCTATTATAACATGCAATCTTCGATAACTCAAGCTTTATTTTACTTTATGCAATACATTATAACCACAAGAACAACTCCTGATCTACTAAATTAATTAACTCAACTCGTTCAGTAAGAATATGGAACTGCATCTATCAGATTTGTACTTAAACCCGATGACGACTCTGACTAATGTAATCTAACATCAACCCTAGATAGTAGGTCAGAGCGTGCTCTCTAGAGATAACTAATCTATGCTCAAGGCATATCCAAAACACCGACAAACGTAAAATACAGTGGCATATCGTTAAACATACTTGACGTCATAAGATCTGAATCTTGTGAGAAAAATATAATATACTCATATTTCAAGCAATAGACAATCAAAACATGGAGCAATCAACAGCTACTCTATGGGGAGTAATATCCTCGATTGAATAATATTTTCGGATACCAAAACAATGAGCCGCAGTGGCAAGAAATGACCTGATGAGTCTTGAAGATTTCTTTTCATATCGAACTGTGTCGTCCACAGAAATGAAATCATCGCCCTGTTCTCGTGCCAACTGTCGACGTTTGCGGACCAAGTGAATCATATTGGCATCAGGAATCTGCCCACCTGTAACAGTCACCATTATCAATTCAATATACCATTTATCACTGTTATCACACCATCCTTGTTATTGTTTTGTAATTCTCATCCTCATCACCATTCACCATTCGGCCTGATGCCAAAACATTCGGCCTCATATCCAATGATCCATCACCATATTATTCAGCAACATCGACAAAATTTTATCAAGAATGACACTCACTCTTTAAGAAGTCTTGAACCGATTGTCCAGATTTGCTGTTATGCGATTCAGATAAGTCGTCATCATCTTCAAAGTCACTGTGATCATCTTCATTGTTGATGATAAGATCTTCTGTTTTTACTTCAGTCTTTATTTGCACACTGTTATTACCATTCAGGTGTTCCAACTTCAGTGAAAGGAAACAAAAACACATCTTGTATTTGTATTTAGAGATTTCTGAAGCTAAAATCCCAGTTAAAAATCAAAGAGTGAGTCGTAGAGGGAATATCATTCCAAAGTAAACGGCCATCAGACGAACAGAAGCAGTTCAAGTTCGAGGTACAAAAAGGTAATGTCAGTCTAAAGAACGGAAAGTGCAACCAGAGACAGCCGAAAGCATTATATTCTAGAATTATACCACAAGGCAACAAGTATAAAATATCATTTATGAGTAAACAAGTGAACAATTACTTACACTATTAACAAGCAATAATTCATTATCTCAAAAACAAACATGAGCCTAAGAGAACTAAATTCAATTTGAAAAAAACTTGTTTTGATACAAAATTGAAAAGACAACATTCACAATTATAAAATACCAGGCAGACGGCATAAATGTCCTCTTGTTACTGTACTATGACTTTACAGTATAATAAGGCACATTTTTCATTCGATACCAACAAGGCAAAAAACAACATTGTAAAGTTTAACCAAGTATAAATGTCATTTCACCACTTAAAATGGATAAAAATGTTGTCCAAAAAACTTTTAAAGATGACACAGAGATGATGTATGTTGCAGTTATATCCTAATTCATACCATTTTGAAATATTAAAGATGATATTTTAGTAAGTTGCCTGATTTCATAAGCACTTTGTGTACATAACTACCAACAATTTGGTTGAGAACTTACAAAGTTGAACACATAAAATATAATTTCAACTGTTTAGCTACCACACCTGTACCAATACAACATACTGGAAGTATGCTTCCAGTCAGCCTGTTCCAACCTGCAAGCCCCTCAGCCATAAGGGTCAAGTACTAAACAATGATTTGATTGATTCCATGTCACATGACTAGACACTGAGAAGGCACGGCGCTGCCTCATAGCAGTCCCGGAACGGGGTACAATAAGTTCAGATTTAATCCAAACCAGACACAAACTAGACAGATGAATGGAAGGAAGTAAAATGGATAGAAATAAGCTCAATCATGCATGCATAAGTAACAACATTGGCTAGATTCTAATGCACCCAAATAGATTAACACATATTAGATTTTTAATCAATTATGAAAAACTGTGATGCAAACAGTTAATACCTTAGGCGATTTATTGGCTTCTGACTTGATTTGAGGTTCAATTTTTTCCTTCAGGCTTTCCTTTTTCAATTGCCTCACAATTCGTTTGCTGTGGGTGGGTTTCTTTATCTGGAATACTTCAACATCCCCTAAAAAAGCACCATCAACTTGTTAGCAGCTGCCTATATTCAAACTTTTCTTATATATTTTTTTTATAAATACCTATGAAAATTTGCAAAGTCGCTTTCAGGGTCTCTATAAAGCACAGTGAATGCCATGAAAACTTGCCTTTATAAAGGGTCTTAATTTAACCAATATTCTGATGAACACCCGACTCAACTCTGGCTGAAAAGGGTGAAATTGTCAACCTAAGCACTGCAAGTCCACCTAAGCACTAATCTCATTGCCGGTATTTTAGGCCAAAGCGGCAGGTGTAAAAGTGTCTTGTCTAGGGATGGAATGGCATCATTAGCATGTTTGTTAGAAGAAGGCATCCAATTACATAGATATCTCTTTTCTCTCCTGTCAAGCAAGGTCGACGGCGGGTGGCGTGCCTAATCTGTATTGCCTGCCTAGGATTAGTTCCCAACTACATGCATATGTCTCCTACGTAGCAAGTGCTTTGCTTGTATCACAACAATAGGCAGTAGCAGTAAGTCTATCTTTTGGAACCGGACATCTTGGGAAACACAATGAAATAATCGGCTATATAATCGGTATCAGCAAACAAAATAATTGGCATCAGCATAATCAGCAAAAAGTGATATCTGTACAGCTCTAAAAGTCATCCATCATTTCCGGTTTTCACCTATGGCAATTCACTCTCAACAGACACCAATCTGTCAGAAGCAGTCATTCCAACTTTTGAAAAGTCAAGACCAGCTACCAAGCAGTGATGGACCTCGGTAACTGAAGCCAACTGGTTTGCCATTAGCTTAACAATGGTGTCTGTGCCAAAGGATTTGAGGTGGTGCTCAAGATGCCATCTGTCCAATACCAGCGATAGCTGCAGAAGATAAAGATCAAAGCACAACATGAAGCTTTCATTTACGTATATTTCTTTTCATCAATCCGGTTTCTGTGTACAGTCTTCTTTTCATTGATTCCATTTCCGTCATAACGACATTCTTTCAGCAATCCAGCTTGTACTTAAGCATGATATTTTCATCAACCCAGCTTCCATTTAAGCATAATCCCTTTCATCAATCCAGTTTCTACTTACGCTGTCTGCATTTCATCAATCCCGGCTCCATTTGAACTAGTTAGACACCTATTCACGTCAAATAATAAAATATGCTGAAATACACCATATGAACTATGCAATGATAAAATATGCTTAAGTGCAGACATGGGTAAAATGCTGATTTGCTGATCGGGGTAGGTAAAATGCTGATCGGAACTTGCTGATTGGTCAGTATTTTACCCAGCAGACAATCAACAAGGTGAATGGTAAAACGCTGATTGATAAAATGCTGATTGGTAAAATTAACAAACAGAGTGTTTATGAAACCTGTAAGTCTTATTGGTTTAAAAAACAACAGAGAGAGTTCATGAAACATTAATCAATGTACTAATTGCATTAATGACTGTTAATCAGTTAATTAGAACTTTGTTGTCGTCAATATAGTTAATAATAATCAAGCGGTTGCTTGATTGGCTGCACTATGTGTAACCGGCTGTCTGATTGACTGCACGTGATCGAAAATAATGAGCCCTGTCCTTTTAAATCCGTTTTGAGTAAACATTTTTATTAATTATTGTATTATCGTTTTCTACCAAACATATCAGAAGGAGGTAATTAAAACATTATTCTTTGCTTGAACCTATACAAAGAATTAAAAACAACTTTGCTATGCGTCAGTATTACTTGCTACGGTTGTCAGTTGTTATGACAGTGGTTCCGTGCGGAAAGTCGTGCCTTCAATGTTTACTGGTATGGTTTCTCACCTGAAGGGTCATAGAATTTTAACAGCCCAAGCTAGGTGAAGAACTTTGAGGCCTTTTACAGATTTTTTCCATGCACAGCAGTCCATAAATTATCACAACGGCAGTTTGTAATTCTATCGGAAAATGTTGGGATTAAATTTTGGTTTAGATTTTTGTGACAGCAGTTGTAGCTGTAGTTGCAAATTCTTTTACTGTTGAATTCTTTTTAATATTGTCAGAGTTGTACGATGATATCGCGGGAGGCATTAATTGCACGGAAGTTATCAGGACTACCATTCGTTATGTCACCTGATGTCCATGAGGAAATAAGACAGTCTATCGCAGATTACTTCCTTGACGACACCCACGATAGCGATAGCGAACTGTCAACATCTGATGCTGAGAGTCATGATGCAAACGAAACCACAGCTGAGTCATCCCATTTCCTAGCTACAACAGTTACAACTTCACTAATGCCAAATACCGCTTCATCACCACCTGCATCCGTCTCTGTCGCTCGACAAGCATCCACTCCAACACCGGTCTTTGTTATCAATCCAGCAACAATCCCCGAGGCCGAGAGGAATATTCTTGGTGTTGGTGTGCACAGCCTTGGAGATGAGGGTCAAAGTGGAGTGGAAGAGAAAGAAGTGAAACTCGTTGAAGAGATGCAGGTGAAGAAGTGTTGCAGCAACAACTGTCTTGCAAAGATACCAATCGACACCATCATCTCCTGCCGTGAACAGTGCCGTGAACTGCAAGTTCGATGTGATCAACATGTTGATCACCTACATTTAATTCTGCTTGGTCACTTTGATGCTTGCTTACAGGACAGTAAAAAGACATCGAGCAGCAAGAAAAAGCCTACAGACTGAAGTCGCACCAGGCTGATGCACACCTTCCACGGCATGCCTGTCTGTATTGATTCATTCCACTTCTTGCACGACATAAGTCGTCGTGTAACAAGGAATTTGAAGCTGCAGTTTGAACAGTACGGCCTAGAACCAAGCGCCCACGGTAACGTGCTGAAGACGTCGTTGTCAAAAGCACTCCCGTTTGAGATGCGTTGTGACGTAGTGAAGTTTATTGAGAACTATGCGCTGAACAATGCTCTCGTTCTTCCAGGACGAACAGCTGGAACCAAAAACCCAGATATTTTACTACTACCCTGTGGGACAACCAAGAGCAAAGTTCATACTCTGTACGTTCAGGCATGTGGAGACAATAGATCCATGTCATTTGCTGCTTTCACTGACACTTGGAGGATGTTTCTACCAGGGATTTGTATTCAGAAACCCCGGACTGATCTGTGCTCTACCTGCAAACAGCAAACTGTAAGTCTGCAGAAGCTGCGTTCACTGGACGAAGATGTTCGCAAAGATCTATTAAGTCAATCACTGAAGCATCTTGAAGTCGTGTCCGAACAGCGGCAGTATTACAAAGATTGCATTTCGAATGCAAACATTGCACTTCCACCACAATTTCAATTTGGCCAGGTGTCAGATTCTGCTGTAGTGCAACACTTCAGCTTCGACTTTGCACAACAGGTCTTCATACCAAACTCTAGCCAGCAGGTAGGGCCAATCTACTTCCTTGTACCATACAAGTTGGCTCTTTTCGAAATTATGTGTGAACCTATGAGCCGTATGTTGATTTACATTATTCCGGAAGCTGTCTTAGTAAGCAAAGGCTCAAACCTCGTCATAAGTTTGCTGCACCACTTTCTGTCGAAGTATGCTGCCGGTGTTACTCAGATGGTGTTCAACGCAGACAACTGTGTAGGGCAGAACAAGAATAATACAGTCCTTCAGTACCTGATGTGGAGGGTTGTTACAGGGCTCAGTTCAAGGATTGAACTGGCGTTCATGATATCCGGACACACTAAGTTCGGTCCAGACTACGGGTTTGGCATATTTAAGCGTCTTTATAGACATGCAGAAGTTAACTCAGTGGATGAAGTGTGTAATCTGATGAGCGGTTCAAAGCTGTTGATTGCTGAACCAGTTGGCACGGAACAGGGTGAAGTGCGTATACCATGCTATGACTGGCAATCAAAGTTTGCTTCACTGGGTAAAATCTCTGGTATTAAACAGAATCATCATTTTTCATTTGACAGAGTGAAGCCGAATGTATGCTCTGTTAGGACATATGCTCAGTCCGCAGTTGCAGAAACTACGGTAGATTGGGACAACGAATCGATGTCTTCTGAAATGCCAGAGATTCTCATCCCAGCCGGTTTGTCCCATGCCAGGAAGGAGTACCTCTATGCAAAAATACGAAAGTATGTATCAAATGACATGAAGGACAGACTGTGCCCAAAGCCAGCTGATGCAGTGGAAGATATGCCAGAAACTTCAGCTGTGCAGAAAACTGTGCAGCCAACTGTTGTGCCTGTTAAAGAAGTCAGCAGTAGGAAAGCCAAGCAAGTTGCAGGCAAAAGTCTGCTTACTCGTTCTGTAGCTGCAACATCCGGTACTGAACAAATTCCAACCACCATGGGGCTATCCATGCCTCATAGGAAGCGTGCTGCTCCAACCTGTGGTTACTGTGGTGTTCAGGGACATAGAGATTCCTTTAGGTCAGGCAAACCTCTGTGTCCAAAACGCAAAGCAGAGTGTGGACAAAAATAACTTTTTGCTAGAGCTATTAATGCATGGTGTGTATAATTATTATGATTGTTTTAGTGAGTATGGTATTGAAAACTGAACTGAACTCATCAAAGGACTGTTGTTTAAACCGAATTTGACATTTTGACTTGCAAACACTTTTGTATCGCAAAGGTTGGCAGTCGACAGATTTAATGAAAATCAGTCTTATGGATTTGGGTTCAATTGTGACACATAGACCAGCTATATTGGCTGAACCTGAGTTATATTTGATTGCCACCATTACGAGGTACTCATAAATTGTGCCCATTGAATAACAGTTAAGGATTTCTGTGCGAATTGTCTAGACAAAATGTGTCGTGTTTTAAAAACAAATTTCCCGAAAATGTGCAGTTCTCGTGTTAAGCCATGTTTTATCTTGTAAGTCGGTCATTTATCATCCAATTTTTATCTGGTTTTCAGCAAAATGTTCAGCTCACTTAGCTGGTTTGTGAAGGCATAATAACTCCAAACCCGACTTATGGTACCTTTTCATATGTCGGGACACAAATACATCAAGCAGACAGCATTGTTTAAGAAGCATTGATCATCATAGACCTACTAAAGTATTAGTCAAAGTTAATCAGAACTTTGTTGTCTTTAATATTGGTTTAAAAAAACAGACTTAGTTCATGAAGCATTAAAATTAACAAACAGACAGCACTGTTTATCAGTAAAGTCAATCAGAAATGGTTGACTGACCCTAGACACCATATGCCTATATATACGCCTACCCGACTAAATGTTACAATGTGGAAAGTTAGGATACATTTGATTTGAATATAGCGAAAACATGAGTGATATCCACGAGTTATTTACTACTCAAGCAGTAAATGCAATTGAGAATCGACCGACAGGTGGAGCAATTATTCCTTATTCATTATAAGAAGATTTTCAGAAGGATGAATGGAAACTTTATTAATATTGTTGGCGTTTCCATGGATCAGCAAAAGAAAGAAAATGTGGCAGTGGTCTATGTGACAGAATGTATTTCTGTGTAAAACCTTAATTTAGCGGTGTAAATTACCCGTAACATAATTCTCTTCATTAGTCCAGCATCCATTTAAGCATGATTCTTTTAATCAAACTCGACATCCTATGACACTCCTCATGCACACACAAATACTCGATTGCTGTTCATTCAATGTACTGGATACCATTTATGTAATCTTCTCCCAACATATTCAACACCAGCAAAATATTAGATTATTGTTTGCGTTGAGACATCTCTAGAGCAACCAGGATCATCCAAGCAAACAAACTCACACTGAATCTACAACTCTCTGTCTTCACCATCATGGGCACTCAGGAACCCCCATGTCGTCCCACTCTTTCAAACAACCACTTGTTCATGTCCAGCAGTCACATTCCTTATGAAGTGTGCAAGTAAATGTGCAAATAAAGTTGTTCAATAGCTTCTTCCGATTTGATATGTGCAAATAAAAGTTGTTCAATAGTTTCTTCAGATTTGATATGTGCAAATAAAAGTTGTTCAAAAGTTTCTTAATATTATTGCTTATAAAAACGAAAATCAGCAATCAGCGAATCAGCATTTTATCCACCAATCAGCATGACCAATCAGCAATTTCCGATCAGCATTTTACATGCCCCGATCAGCAAATCTGCATTTTATCCGTGCCCCTAAAGTGCACCTTTCCTTTACCCACACACCCCTACACTCCACTTTCGCCGACCAACCATTCATCGTCCAAAATAAATTGTTATGTTGGTCAAGAAAAAAATGCTTGAGAACCAAAACACCAAATTTCATTAACACTTGCCGTCTTCTTCTTGCTCGAAACTAAGAATGGCGTTGGCTGATGGGACTTTTGGAACAGGTTTTTCTTTCTTTTTATTCTGGTTTGACGTCTGGGACTGTGAGTCGGTGTGACGATTTATATCAGTCGAAGCGCCAGGTTTATTTTTAACGTCCTCCTTTGCGTTTGCGGACTGACTTTCATCATCCGATTCGCCATCCCGCTCTCTGCCCCTAAATTTGCGCTTTGGTTTCTTAAACATTGCACAATTCTTCAATTATATCAACAATTAGAAAATATACTCCCACAATGGCGCCGGCAACGTTTTACACTACACTCAAGATGGCGCACAAGAAACATTGCTTTAACGCCTTTAATCATTGGCCTTCTACTATCATTATAAAGGGACTAAAGGCTATGATAATTTTATTGTGACCGTATTCTCCAATTCTACCATGCACGATGCCAACACAGTGTGCCAGCACATAGGGTGGAGAATACTAGTCGTCGACATTTAAGACTAATAAAATAATAGCCTGATATCTAAGTGCGTCACTGTAGCGATTTGGATGCAGTACAAGTTGTCTGTAGAGGACAAATTGGCCTTGAATGCCCTTATTATTATTATAATTATTATTATTATTATTATTATTATTATTATTATTATTATTATTATTATATTATTATTATCATTATTATTATTGTGAGTTGATTTCATCTATTTAATGGTGATGTCGTCCGGAGTAGCCATGCTCGTTGGACTCCTGAGCAGCGAAAGTTCCCTTGAAAGCAACTGCGTTGTAGCGTTGAATAATCATCGAGATGCGCTGGTAGAGAAAAGTCGTCTCCCTCTGCTCCCCAGTGACGGCGCTCAGTCTGTGTCCCAGTTCTGAAAGGAAGCCTTGGCCTTCGGAATTGATGGGGCCAAAGGTTTCGAATGCCACCGGTGTGAAGACGTACGTGGAGGCTAGCTCGGCATATTTCTGAGTTTTGAGGTTCGCCGCCCTCTCGGCCGCAGCGCCCGCTCTTTGTGATGTTTCTGGCAGATACGACGTTGCCATTGTATCTGAGACTGTCGCGTCCCATATCAAACACCGCCCCGCCCGCCATGGTATATGAGTGAGACCGTCTGGTCTTTTACCATCAGATCGGGTCAATCCCACCGGCTCTTTGACAGTGGGGATCCCTGCACGGATTAAACTTCTACAAATAAGGTCGTTCAGGGCCGCGTGTCTGGGCCAGCGTCCCAGGCCCAGGCCACATGAGAGACCGTGATATCCGTTTCTCTCGACCAGGGCATCGCATGAGCAGTAATGAGGTAAACAGACAGGTAACCCCAGTCTGTAACCCACCGCCACCCTCAGGAACTCATCGTCAAGTCTCAGTCCGCAGTTTGTAATCGGTAGGGCTAAGAGCCAGTCGCCTGAGTGTGGGGCTGCCACTGCTCTAAGACGTGCCTGATTCTGGGAATCAGGCATTCTGGAGGCGAGGTCTGCCACTCCGAGCTCGATCAAAGGGTCGTCCCATCTCGATTGTTTGTGAGCCCAAGCTTCTTCCGGCTCTGGTACTCCGCTGGTTTCCCTCCATTTGGCCTGAAGGATCTCCAGGGCAGGGTCCTTTTTAGGCTTTCCTCGCAGAATCCTTGTCTGGAGTATATCAGTGGCTGCGGCCGATGCCAAGAAGGCTGGAAGTGCCAGCGAAACCACTGATCGGATGCCCAGTCCTCCTCTTTTGATGGACATGGTGGCTTGGAGCCATCCCTCGTCGGTGAGAACTAGGTTGAGCACCTCAGCGAGGCCCACCCTCAAGGCCTTGTCATACTCCTCCAGTCCTTTGTGGCCTTCGCATGGGCAGCTTCTGAGGGTATATAATAGTCGGGTGGCACTCAGCCAGTATCGGAGCAAGATGAGGGCGTCGTGTGTGGCGATGGACGTTAGTTTTTCCATCATGCGCATTAGCTCCACTGTGCGCGCATTCAAAGTGTTCGTCAAGGCCGTATCCGTTGACAGAGGTGCGCCTAGGAGTGTGGCCTCTGAAGGGTTAGTCCATCTGAACTGTCTTAATGGTTCAAAGTCTCTCTGGATATATGCAGAAGTGAAAATGATCTCGCATTTTGTTCGATTTAGGAAAAGGCCGAGTTTTTCGCATTCGGTTTCGAGTCTGTTTATATCTTCCGCAACCTCTTCCGCTCTGCCACCTAGTGTTAGGTCGTCCAGAAAACCTACTGTGAGCGGCGATTTCATTTGGATGAGGATGGGCTGTAGAGGTAGACAGAAGAGTAAGGGACCCAAAGGGTCGCCTTGTTGGGGCCCCACTTGGGACAAGACACAGTATCGACCGTATTTAAGATGTGAGTGTTCCAAGTAAGCTAGATTGCAAAAAGGTGCCGGAGCACTCGTTCGACTACCCAACTCTGAGATGAACTGCAGTTCATTATTTACACTATTATTATTATTATTATTATTATTATTATTATTATTATTATTATTATTATTATTATTATTATTATTATTATTATTATTATTATTATTATTATTATTATTATTGTTATTATTATTATTATTATTACAATATCATTATTATTATTATTATTATTATTATTATTATTATTTTTATTATTATTATTATTATTATTATATATGTTTCACATTATGCTGTTATCGCCCATGATGAGCTAAGTGAGTGTTGGCAATGTCCCGAAGAGGCAGGCTGCGTTCCCGCGCTGAAGAACAACTGAGATACGTTGGAACAGAAACTCCATTGGATCGTGGGTTGCAGCACTCGTTCGACTACCCAACTCTGAGATGAACTGCAGTCCTTCACTGCTCCAAGCGCCGCCGGATTCCAAGGAGAGGGCTACGAAGTCGTGGGTGTTGGTTATGGTGGAATACTTGGCCCTCTTCGTCTTAGCTGCGCGTTCGGCTGCTTCGCCAGCTCTGATAGATGTGTCGACAAGATGTGACTTGGCGTAGGTGTCGGGCACTGTCACATCCCATGCCAGACATCGACCACCTGTCCAAGGAATGAGCGTGACGCCATCCGGTCGCTTTCCATCTTCTCTTACCAAGCCGAGAGGTTCCTTTTGCGCTGGAATCTTCGCCCTGCCAAGAGCTCTCCAGATGACATCGTTCAACATGCTATGTCGTTGATGTTTTCCGCTGCCTCTTCTACAAATTAGTCCATGGAGCCCTTTTGCGTCGACGCTCTCTTGACATTGGTGACACAAATGTGGCTCTCAGAGCGTCGTTCCTAGCCTCAACCCGGCTGCCAGTCGTACATCCTCGTTTGAGAGGCGCAGGCCTAGGGCAGTCACAGGGGGCGCTAGCATCCAGTCTCCAGAATGAGGTGCTCGTGAGGCCAGCAGGCGAGCACGGTCGCATGGATTGTTATTGGAATCCAGCAGACCTTTCCATGCCTTGTCTGTGAATCGGAGGTCCCATTCTTTCTGGCGATGACTCGCTGCTCCTGTTGGTGGTTCTGCATCTGTCAGGGTCTTCCAAGCGTTGAGTGCTGAACTCGCAAGTTCATATGGTTCCTCAGTAGACTGTTGGTAGGATGCATGCCTGGAGTTCGCTTGTACTAGCAGCAAATATTATTATTATTATTATTATTATTATTATAATTATTATTATTATTATTATTATTATTATTATTATTATTGTTATAGGTTTTTATCCCCATCGGGCTGAACAAAAGAGCCCCTGAATGCCACTGCATTAAAACGTTGTGTACAAATAGACAGACGTTGAAAAAGATGAGTTGTTTCGCGAGGGTCTCTCGTTGCCTGTCTGTGTAATACGGCGGCCCAGCTCTTATTATTATTATCATTATTATTATCATTATCATTATCATTATTATTATTATTATTATTATTATTATTATTATTATTATTATTATTATTATTATTATTATTATTATGATTATCATCATCATCATTGCCAACACTCACTTAGCTCACCCACGTGGGCGATAACAGCATAATGTGAAACATATATGTTTATTATTATTATTATTATTACTATTATTATTATTATTATTATTATTATTATTATTATTATTATTATTATTATTATTATTATTATTACAGTAATTTTATAAAGCCCCCTTCAGGTTGTTAAATAAACTTATTACACCCTTCAAGTTTGCCTACTCAGAAGCGTTCCCAGCTCAACCCCGGCCGACCAGAACAGTCTTAAGAGTAATTAGAAACAATGCAGACTGATTAATAGGTATTTGTCGAAGGATGGTAGGGAGCTCATTTCACAGGACCAGACACTGAGAAGGCGCGGCGCTGCCTCATAGCAGTCCGGGAACGGGGTACAATAAGTCCAGCATGTCCACCTGAGCGGAGAGAGTAACGGTGTTGGTATCGGTATGGCCTAAAATTTGCGCCATCTATTGTCAATGGAAATGCTAGCAGGGCATGGAGTAGAATCCATTTAGGGTGGACTAAAATTTGAAGGGGCCACTGGGAGTGGGGACTTCTAACTCAGGTGGTTTGGCATTGTACCCTTCTGAAAGTTCTGGCCCCTCTGTACATCGGCCATTGACGAGTACACAAAAAAGTTATTCCAAAACGAGTCACGCAAATAAAATATTATTACGTCATTTCCATGTAATCTGAGATTATAATTCTATGTTTTATAAAAAGTAATTGTGGCTAAAATTACCATGGTGCGTGCGTCTGTTTTATGATGGATAATCAGCCGCATAATTTATTGAAATAATAGAATTCTTGAAACGTGGATAATATTCAGTCGCTTGTTTTAAGTTGTTCTATGAAAGGTCAGAGACTACTCTTTATTGTAGCAATACATTGCTAAATGTTTTGCATAGAGGGTGGATTTGCGTTCTGTCAAAACATCTGCTTCGAGTTTGTTCAAAAGCGAGACCGAAAGATGGGTAAACACTGATCTGTAAGCAGAAGTATAAAAAATTTTGCGATTATAAATGCGCGCAAGCAACCAAGAAAACTCTTTAATCGTCCCAATGTATGTTTGGTCACGAAATCGCTTATCTTATGCGCTTATAATGGGAGATGCTTTAAAATAAGACTAAGAGCTGTTATTGATAGCCTACTATAATGCTTGAATGCACAGGCCAGGATAGAAAAATGAGTGTTGACAACTGATATAAATGATGATAGCAAATTGACAGGTTGTGTATTTTATGATGAATTTAAAAAAAAAGAACAGCACAGCAGCTGGAAACACACGATGTATGCTGCAATTGTCCTATGCCTTGGTTCTAGTAGCAAAAGCCAGTGTCTGAAGAATATGGCTGTCTTCTAGCATAATACAACAGCTAATTAGACATTAGCACTTATTTTATATCTGACTTTGTTTGGCACTGCCTTGGCGGTACTGCACCTGCATATTTGCAGGAGCTATGTCACCCTATCAGAGCCAGTAGTGGTCGATGACCACTTCGTTCTGCTGTTCATGGCGACCTGATCGTCCCTTTTGCATGCACTTCTATAATGCAGCAATGGGCTTTCTCGGTCGTGGGACCTACCATCTGGAATGGACTTCCCATGGAGTTCCATTTCCTACCTAAGAACTCCTCATCTTCATTTTACTCCTCTCTTAAAACTGTCCTTTTCAGCTGCGGGTTGCCGGGAGGGCCTCTGAGTAGATACCTTGAAGGGCTATATCCAGTATTTATGATTGATTGATTGATTGATTGATATACAAATCTTATGGGTAAGTGCACATGCATATTGTACCTCCGCAAGAAAACGATCAGATGTGCTCCTATTGGGATAGAGCAAAACAGAATGATCTTCAGTCACTGGCAAACTGGATTCACACATATTTGATACTGTGGCATGTTCAAGTCATCATATCATTTCTAGCATCACCAGTGATTCATCACATTTCAGTACAGTAGTTGGACCTATTTTCTAGAATGTCCAACTTTGTCATGTTCCCTAAGGCTCTTTTTTTAAACTAGTATGTAAGTCAACTAAGTATTGCAGAGTTAGTGCTAAGTAAGTATTCAAGTAGATAAATGATCTTTATTTGACCAATTTCTGTAAGACTTGTAACACCATCGTCCATCAACCGTGCCATTCCCTTAGAGCATCCTGAAATATCATTTGATTTCATGAACCGTTCTTTGCAGTGACTGCGTATGTTCCTGTCAATAAACCCTCATGTCAGATGGCATTGTGTGTAGCAATTAACTATGTCTAGAATGCTTTACATGGTCCACTGTCGACACAATTGCTAAGAGTTATAAGCAGAGTTTGAACTGATCTTTAAAAACATTAAAGCTTTAGACTTATTGAATAGGGACAAGAACACTGTTCCAGGCACATGGGTCAGCGACTTGAAAGGCCCGATAGCCAATTTCAGTTTAGTAGCTGGAATAAATACAATAGCAGACTTTTATGATCGCAGCATGATGCTTCAACGTGCAGTTGTTGAAACATTTATAGACCA
Source organism: Bimastos eiseni (assembly GCA_959347315.1). Lineage (NCBI taxonomy): Eukaryota > Metazoa > Annelida > Clitellata > Crassiclitellata > Lumbricidae > Bimastos > Bimastos eiseni. The sequence continues at coordinate 29,956,849 of OY365809.1, read as the reverse complement.
GAAGGCAGTTTGAAGTACAGTGCATGCTTATCCTGAGCCACTTAGACACACTCACAGCCAAACAATAGATGCATTCTTTATACTTTAGAAAATGCTTCAGATATCTGAAGTACTCTACGCTTGGATGTCACCTAATCTCCTCCAGCCGTCTAATGCAAAACTAATCTGGCTTGGTAGATTCTGGCTCTCCATTTTCCCAACACTTCCTTTTTGCCTTCTTTTATTTAACTTGGCCTGCGTAAAGTTTGTCACGCTCGGATTGTCAGTTCGTCGGAGCTCTTTCAACTCTTATTTCGGTATGTTCCCGTCAACCCACAGAGCTGAAATTTTGCACACATTTGAATGACAATGCAATTTATCAAATTTTTATGGATATAACTTAAAAATTGAGAAAAAGTGGCGAAAATCCAAAAAATTAAATATCGTTTAACCATTCGAACTAGTTCTTCTTAATGAGCTCCACTCCTGCAAGTTTACATCATAAATGATCTCTTAAGGAAATGGATCGATTGCGCCATCTATCAGATTAGCAACGGTCAATAAAAGAGGGTCTGGAAATAACTCATGTTTTTACTTTCACTTGTTTTGTTCTGAGTAAAATCGGCATTACATTTAGTGTTTTCAGCAACATATTAATAAAATTGTGTAATAAATTATTATTTCCTGGCTTTGTTTTAAAACAAGTACAACATTGGGAAAGGAATAGGAAAATAATGTAGAATAAACTGTCATCGTACATAACTTAGATGTTGTTGATTTTTTAGTATTTTCACGAGGTTTTATTTGAACTGAAGAATGAATATCTTTCCATCAAGACCGGTTCTCCTGTTTGCTCATCCAAGCATGGATGAACTGGCCAAGGCTATTGTTTTAAGCTGTGAAGCGTCAAGGAAAGATACTTCCAGTCAGCTAACACCATGTACTTCGGAGACAGACCTAAAGAAAGTGAGCTGAGAAAGATGTTACGATTTGAAAAGTAATTTGAATAGGCCGTAATGCTGTTTGTGTGAGTAAATACAGTATCTGGGCATGCCATGTGTTTGATAATTCTATCTCTGTGCCTTAGGGTTTATTATAATCCTTAATGCCATAGAATTTTATATTATCCTAAACTGGGAAGCATATGGCGAAATTGTAATCCACTGCAGCAGCACTGTTGAGGCAGGGAAGGAGAGAGGGGCTGTTTTTTGTACTCTGGAACTGCACATAATGATATTGTTAAGACGCTATGGTGTCCGGGTAATACACCACAGGACGGTTTGACGCGGACAGTACGCCGCAGACAATTTGCCACAGGACATTTCGCCACGAGGAGTGGACAGTTCGCCACAAATCAGAGATATATTTTATATAACACACCATCAAGATACTCCAGACAGTCAAAACTTTTTAAAGTTATTAGGCAACTCACAAAAGAAATTTTATTAAACAGATTAAGCAAATGGAATTTTAAACACAATTGTCAAGTGAATGATTAAGTTCCTGAATTAGTTGTATAATTTGATGTTATGGCTACAACCAATTGATGTGTGATGTTCGTTATCAGAAACAAAGCTCTGCAAACGGCGATTTAGGTCATTTTATTTCTTTTTCTTCATTTGGGCATCTTCACCAGCAATAAGACATTCGACGTTCATTCTGTTCATATTTTGCTCTTTCTATAGTTTTGCAACCAAACATGGCAGAATGTGATGGAAAATTTGGATCGACCTTACAAAGGCATTGTTAAGGAAGCAGCCACAGATACATATCTTTATGTTCGCAGCCTTTGCATTGTCGGCCTTTACATTTTAAATTTTAGCAAATGTTTGATTAATTCGCGGCGGCCAACTGCGGCGAACTGTCCGCTCCTCGTGGCGAATTTTTGTCGCGTACTGTCCGTGGCAAACTGTCCTGCGGCGTATGGCCGTAACCTAGCACCGACGCTATTCACGTTTTAACTGTTTATTTGTTGCCTATGAATGAAAGTCTTGCAAAGCTCTCTAGAAGTATTGCCACCAACAAAGCTCAATAATTAATAAACTGCAATTACAATGTCTTGCACTGGCCTTAGGTCCATTACATTGGGTTCATCAGTGGCTGCAAATGTGAGATTTGTCTTCTTAAATCATTTCTGTTTTCTGTGTTGCAGTTTGTTGTGTGACTGCTTTCAATCTGTAGCATAGAGTATGTGGATTCAAAACTTCTGAGAGATTGATTTTTTTGAATATGGAACAAGTCCTGTAACACAACAAATAGGAATTAGGGCATAACCGTGTAGACAATTTTCACTGAGTACCAAATCCGAGTATTTGGATGAACTATTTGCCGGATCCGGGTACAAATCGAATAGTAGCGACAAATCTGGTCAGCTGGCCTTGAAAATTTGGTACGCAATAGCGGAAATACGCATGTTCCGCACATGATGTTCATTTAAAGCATATTGAAAGATGTACCAAACATTGATCTTTTATCCTTCTTTTGGTTCGCAATTGCATATTTTGCTTCCATACAGCGCCGCCATTACCAGCGAGTACTATCTGTAGGCAAAGCATAGTTAACCTGCCATGTGCACAGTTACGGAGAACTATCTATAGTCAATGCAGAGTCTATAGCAATATCCTTCATGTAGCGTATTGTCGCTGACCAGATATATAGCCTATATAGCAATATATTTATTATTTAATAACTTTATTTGTGAAAAAAATGTAAAACCTTGTTATAAAATTTGAAATAGGAAGTTATCAATGACGTCTTTACTCTCTACTATTTACCGGAAAGTGGGTGGAGCCAATTCACGTGGGAAAATTACTGATTTGGTTGCCACCTGGGGAATGCAACCAAAAGAAATTAGAATGTATAAATTAATTATTATAATTATTTTAAAGAAAATTCAATTGAACGTTAAGTTCTTGTTTAATTAATCAATAACCTAAAAGTAAGTCTGTTAGTCCTACATTTTTTGATAAAAAATATTATTTTATCCAGAAAAATATTTTTTCAAAAAAGTTATTTTGAGCTATTTTCGGGTGTAATATTTGCCAAGGCGAAAACTTCCAAAGCGTCCAATATTCGGCTGAGGCGAATGTCCAAGGCGATTTCCGGTTATGCCCTAATAGGAATCTAACTTAAAGCACAATCTTTAGACAAAATGTGCTGTTGAGATGTTTATGTAAAGTTATACATGGCTAACATTGTGGAATGTTTTATCTTTTTTTAAGGATGCATCTTTGGACACAGACTTTCCTCCATCTTACCACGTGCGACGTCAGGTTCACTACCTTAACAGTGGAGTAAAATGGGGCAAATTCCAGGATGGATTTCCCAACCTGTTTATTGATAATGTTAAGTGTGTCGCTGGCAGAGATGGTAAGAAACATGAACATTATAATAATTATTTTGATGAAGATCTTGTTAGATATGACCAAAAGATTTACAATAGGTTGGATATATCGCAGGTGGGGCTATATTGGCAAGATGAATGATTACTAAGATCTATGAATGGGTTCTGTATCGATAGTCCGAAGTTTCGATAGTCCGAAGGTTCAATAGTCCAAAGATTGTATGGTGACCGGTTGAAAGATCATAAGTTTGGGGTTTTAATGGTAGCTGGACTGATGAGAAGAATTATGTTTGTTAGAAGCTGGATTGCATAATTCTTTTCATTCATCCAGCTTCCATTGAGGCATGATTCTTTTCATATCAATCCAGCTTCCAGTTTTGCACATTCTTTTCATCAATTAATCCAGATTCTAGTTAAATGAATGTCAGATTATAGAATCTTAGGACTATTGAACCTTCGGACTATCGGACTATCGAGCGGACACCCTATGAATGGCATAAATGAACCGCTTGTTAATTATGGTAGTTATATAGGCATTGCATGTAGTCATTGTAACATGAAGTAGAGAAACGACTATCTCTTAAGCGAGCCCCGAGACAGCCATGGGTATGAAATTTTAGCGACTTTGTTTTCTTAGCCTCTGCATATCAGGACCGGTCTTCTTCCCTGCCATCTGTTCTTGAGCCATTGTACTCATTATAGGTAAGGATTTAGAGGGAAGAGCTGCCAATGGTTGGCTCATGTTAACCTTGTTCAGAATCCCTTTATGGCTATGGATAAAGGATGAGAACTGAACATTATAGCCTATAAAATCGACAGCGTATGGGAAGCTAGTAACCTTGCTGTCCAGCCTTGTTCAGGTGTCTGCATTCCTTATCATGCTGTACATTGCTACATGTTTAGCAGAAGAAATAATAATTATGTTAGAGCTTTATTATATTTTTTTATTACTGAATTATATAATTATGGTATTACCATGTCGTAAATTTTGCATTATTCATTTTTCCTTGTTGGGCATCATATACAGGCATTTAATTTCTATTTGTTATATCCTATTTTTTCCACTGTTACAATTATTTACTGGATAATTTAGAAAATGCTGATTTACTCAGAGTATTATACGCTTGTCATAAATAGTGTTTAAGATGACTTCATTCATTGCTTGTGTTTTTTCTTGTAGTTCTTTTCCTGGCCAGCTTTCATACACCTGAAGTGATTTTTGAGCAGCTTTCAGTTATTTATGCAATGCCAAGGTACCAGCCGCTGTTTTCAAATAAACTTGGCTTCAGTGACAACAAAATCCCTTCACTGCATTACTTTGATTGATTTTTTGTTCAGTTAAGTAATTGTTTATGTCAGTTAAGTAACTGTTTATGTTTGCAAGACTTTTTAGCCGAATGTCAGGTTTTAAGTAATGGTATGTTGCTATGAACTATGGAGTTTCTGAATATGGCTTTTGCAAATGTTTAATTTACTAGTTTGGAATATTACTGTTTGAAGTGCTGTTCCCATTAGCAGGATCAAAACATTTATCTGTGTCACTGTTGCTCCAATTTAGAGAGTAAGGCTGATTAAATCACAAGACATTTTGTGGTGATAATGATGATTGTTTGTGTTTGCCAGGTATCTTGCAAAGTCGTTTACCCTGATTCTGCCCTACTTTCCAACCGGAACAATGGAGCGAGTGGACACTGAGGGACAGATTGCTACAGCAAAGGTAAGGAACTTGACCTGACCCCTTTTACAGCTGCTTGGAAGCCCAATATGATGTTATCTTACCTTATCTAGTTCATTCGAATCTAACCTATTCCTATGTATACACGACATTTGAATGTATCAAGATATTTTACACAGTGTATTTCAGACGCAGTACAAAGGTGCAGCTGCACTAGTGACTATCAGACTTCTCTAAATGACTTTGTATTGTAAGTTAGTTGAAAATGTTTTCTGGGCATAGTTGATTGCAACAGCACGATTGATTGTGCAGTGGAAGGCAATTCCAAAGAAAAGGTCCAAGACTTAAAAAAGCATGATGGACTCCAGTTGATGTGCGTATGCATGTCCCCTGCACATCTCCATCGGCAGCAGAGCACAATGGTCGACCCCGTGAGATTGGAACACAAAGCTCCCTAATGTTGTCTGGGGTCAGTGTGGTGTTGATGAAGAACCAGTGGGACACAGTGTCCTTCATGTGGTCCGATGTATTAGAGAACTTCAACAGATTGGCCAGTTGTCATGCTGAGCTGTTGAGAGCAGCCTGGAGCTGATTCGTTCTGAACTTTGATGAACTTTTGAGGATAGAATTATTGTAGTAGAAATACATCATTATATAGGACTGTACAGGCATCTATGTGCTACTGACTGACATGTTGTGCTGAATAATTTGTGGTTGATGCAGCTGATAGTAGTCGGAAGGTTCATGTTGGCGTCCATGGAATGTTCTCTTTCCAGGGGTGCTGCTAAGTGGAGACAACAAGTTGTTGATTCTACTTAGGATATTGATTCTGTATTGGCTCTCCTTCAGTCTTTGAGTGTACCTGGTGTGTGCCTAGCCAGATGTACTATGTCTTTGTGAGGTTCAACCAGAGGTGAGTCATTGACATCCATGACTATGACTATACTTAGTTCTGGCTCCATATCCTCTGTGGATGACACAAAGGCAAGGATGTCAGATTGTGTAGCAAGTTTCTAAAAGTTCAGCTTTATCAGTTCACTGAAGTAGCCATGCTCACAGAGTATTGATGGTTACAATAACGACGGTTATTCACGTCGACTGTGTACATTATCTACAGTAGCGTCCAGTGCTGAGCCTTGTGATACAGTGACTAGAACTAGTGTCCAAGCCTTGGTCACCATCAACAGTGTCTCATCCTGGAAATACTCCGACCAGTCCAGAGGTCAATTATTGATTACTATGAGGTGCAACCGCCCAGCTCGACACCTACATAGAGTGAGTAGCAGTAATCTAGTCGGGTGATGATGAAGGAGTGGATGAGTGTGGAGGTGGAATCTGGAGTAAGCCGGACAACAGAGGAAAAGAGAAAAGGGGAAATCTGTGCAGTAAAGATGACCCTAAAGGAAATTGACTTGGCAGAATGTAACCAGTGTAGCTTTGGTTGCAATTTATGAACATTCTGAATTGTTGGCTATGACTTGGGTGGAACAAGTTTTTTACACTGCTTTCTTATGAACTTATGCAGTGATTGATCTAATTCCAAAGACCAATCACAACCTGTCTGGTTTAACAGAATCAGATAACACAAGCTGACCTAGCATGCATTTGCAAGTTTATTGTTTTTGTGGAAGCATTTATAGTTGAGATGATATGTACTTTTTATCTGAAGCTGAAGTCTATGGAAGGGTAGGCAACAAAACAGTTTCAGATGAGTTTGTTTTATATTTTATGTCATTACATTGGGTATGCATCACTTCTGTTGTACAATATCAATTGACAATGTTATGCTTATTATAGGGCATAACCGGAAATCGCCTCGGACAGTCGCCTCGGCCGAATATTGGACTATTTGGAAGTATTGGCCTCTGCAAATATTACACCTGCAAATGGCTAAAAATAACTTTTTTTGATAAAAGTAATTTTTTTGGATAAAATAATATTTTTTCATCAAATACATTTAGGACTTACGAACTCACTTACAAGCTACTGATTAATTAAACAATAACTTAACATTCCATTGAATGTTCTTTAAAATAATGATCATGTTATTTATATATTTTAATTTCTTTTGGCAGTATTCCCCAAGTGGCAACAAATCGGTAATTTTCCCGCTTGGGCTCCCACTTTGGCTCCACTCACTTTCCGGTGAGCATTAGAGAGCAAAGACGTCATTGATAACTTCCTATTTCAAATTTTATAACAAGGTTTTACATTTTTTTCACAAATAAAGTTATTAAATAATAAATATATTGCTATAGCCTAGAGTGCGACAATACGCTACATGAAGGATATTGCTATAGACTCTGCATTGACTATAGATAGTTCTCCGTAACTGTGCACATGGCAGGTTAACTATGCTTTGCCTACGGATGGTACTCGCTGCCATATTTGCAGCTACTATTCGGTTCGTACCCGGATCCAGCAAATAGTTCATCCAAATACTCGGACTCGGTACTCGGTGGAAATTGTCTACTCGGTTTTGCCCTAGCTTATTATTAGTGCTGTGTTTCTAAAAACATGATATTTTCTTACGATTAGACTCTAGCTCAATTGCTTTCATCGATTCCTCTGACTGCCAGAGGCCCAGCACAAATCGTCATCTTCGATATTCATGCTCTGCAGGAGCGGTTCTACTTCTGCGACACTGTCATACCAAGGTTAGCAATTTAACCAAGAGCAGTTAAGCATTGCTTCTCTTTGTCTGTATCTGTCTGTCTTTGTCTGTTCATCTGTCTCTTTCTGAGTAACAAATGGTTGATTGCTATGTTCGATCTTTGTCTCCCAATCTTGACTTTTTCTGTGTTAATTTTTGCTCCTTTGTTAGCATCACTGAGTTGGAGGCTTGGTGTTCTCTTTATGAGCTAAATCTTTAGGCTATGACTAAAAGACCTGGCTTTTGAGATGAGTTTCTCAATCAATTGTTCTCTTGTGTTTCATATGAATCAACCTTAGCGTTTTGGGGCCATATAAATTACGATGACGCAATCAAAGTTTTAGAGTAGAATTTTTTAATTTATATGCAGTGTTGCCTTTAAAACATCACACGAACTTCGTGTGAGTCGTTGTTTCTTGTTTTACAGCACATTGCTTTTCCTTCATAAAAATGGCTCAGTTAGAGATCAGAGCCATCTTCAGTCTGTAAATAAGTTGTCAAGTTTGTCATTATTATCATTCGCAGTATGCAGAACAACTTGTGCTGCAGGGTCACATTGTGATGGCTCACTGATTAAATATTTGCATTCCAGTACAGTGAGTGCAATGTATCTAGTGTTTCCATGGATGCCCAAATGGTTGGTAACAAATGTCCAAATATCCATACATTTTGGCCTTTTTTTTCAGGCTAGGTATACAATTTTAATGATGAGTTGCAAGAGTCTATTTGTTTATCATCGGTTGTTTATGCACCAAGCACTAAGGGTAATGAGATATTTTGTCATGATGTGAGTTTGTCTGCCAGTTGAAGCTGTGTTTATGACATATGTTAGCCTACTTTGAAGGCTAATGGGGAACAAACTTTCTGTGGAACTTGAAAATACTGTCTTAAATATTGATAATAGAGTTTGTGATTGTGTAGTGCATTATATCATATACAGCTATATGCATGGTGTGATCACCACTTGCAATGAGCTACGTCCAAAATTCTAGGTCAGGACACAAGTGTGTCGTTGTTTTGGACTCTAAAGGAAACGCAGATGTATTATGCAATACGCAGGTTCTAATGTAACTTAAATTAAGCAACCAGTTGGAGCAGGTCTGTAGCATACAAATATGACAATAAATTTAATATTGTCTGTTAGGTTGGAGAGCGCTGTGTCATTACTAAAGTCCGAATTGTCGTCATTGGCAGTCTGCCATCCAGTGGCAATTGCATTTCCAGATGACGGAGCTTTCAAACGATTTCACTCAATGTTTAAGGATGTCTCGAAGCTGCTTGTTTGCGCTAAGGTCCGGGAGGGCAACAAACGAGTGGTGAAGCTGAAAGAGGGTGAGCAGTCAAGTAAATGCCTTGCAGTATAAATAGCTGTATTTGAGATCATGGTATTTGTGTATTGGCCTAAATAATGACTACTGACAGCCAGTCTACAGTGGCATGGCAGTCTGAGAATGTAGTTTTTTTTCTTAACACTTTAATGATGAGCTGCATAGGTTTCCCAGTCACTTTTAGCAGACACTCGTGGTTGAACTGTTAAATCCAATTAATAATTTAAAGTACGTATGTAAATAATATATGTATACATCTGTGCTTTTGTGTGGTGTCTCAAAAAATGCTGGAAACATGGCAGCTGGTGGGAACTTAACAGACTTATTCATAGGAAGTTTATTACAGGATGGGGTGGTGTGTGAGGGTGCTTGGTATTCTTGTCTTGATGTACATCATGTATGTATGTATATGTATGTATATGAACATTTATATAGCGCCCTACAAGAATCTCATGAGGGCGCTTGAGTGATGAAAAACTCATTCACTAGCAGATGAACGAAGTAGGGCATAACCACTTCTGATTCTGTTTTTACCAAAATCCTGATGCCGATTCGTGATCAGATTCTGAGTAGCAATGAAGATTAAAATCTCATCAAATAGACGAACTCAAAGACCACCCATTAACAGGTTTTCATTTGACAGTATTGAGTTAAAGACAAACACTGAAATTAGTGTAGGACAGCGCTGATTATAGCAACCGTAAAGGTATAGAATTTGATTTCCTTGAGTAGCACTTGACATGTTGGCTATGAAACCACTTAGTATGGCAATTGACCAGATGCAAGGTGAAAAAGAATGTTTCTTATCTTTCTTCATATTTACCTTTCCTTGTTCTTCTTGAAAAATTGTTTGTTGAGGTACTTGCCAAGATCAGACATGCACAAGCTTTTCGTAAAGGTGTGTTTAAACCATCGGTGTCAAGCCTTTTTGTGTTGGCGGGCCAATAGCGATATCTTCCAGCAAGGGGCGGGCCAGAGTGTTGAAGGCACGTGTGGAAATGCCAATTTTCCTATGCGTGTTGGAGTAGGGATCTAGAGGGGCCGTACACATTACATGCAATTGATTTAGGCTTTGAAAACGTGATTCTGATATGCATTATCATTTACAAAATTGCAGAAAACTCATAGAACCGTTAAATGACAAATGTATAATTTGTCATTTAACGGTTGTATGTTTTTATTCTCCACTGTGTTGTCTTTAGACAAGACTTCCTGGGCCATAAATATATTGTCGGTGGGCCAGAAATATATCGTTGGCGGGCCAGAAATATATCGTCAGTGGGCCAGAAATGGTTCGCGGGCCGACTCTTTGACACCTCTGGTTTAAACAGTTTGATGGTAAACTTCGTATAGTTGCTGTTGACCGTTTCATTTCTTTAAAGTTCAAGCTATATTGGATGCCTGCGTCCCATAAAGGGTTGAGTCCAAATGCTCGTGCTTGACAATTATGAGGTATGCATAAACTGCAGTGACCTTTTCAAATCACTTTGGCCATGGACAAAAATAACTTATACGACTATGATATCAACTGACAGCCAGGAAAATCTGCAAGTCATGCAGTGTAGAAGAAGACCCATCTGGTTGAAACCTCAATTCCTTTCATCCTTTCCTGTATTGATCGGCTACAATGAAGTCATCTTGTTTATCATCTCCACTGACTGAATTTTTCTGCCCATCTAGTGAACAGATATTAACTCCACAGCGTAATGTAATGTCGGAGAGCACTTCTGAGAGAATGGCACAGTTAAAGTGGAACACAGATTTTTAGATTTTTAAAGTTAACCTATTTTGTATTTCAAATATAAAATACAACAAGGTATTTATTTGTGTTTTGTATTTCTGATAATTGTGTAAATATTTATTTAAGTTGTATATGTAAGAAGTATTTTACCTAGCTCTGCCAATCCTCTAATATTTACCTCAGTGATCAGTGCAAATTTTTGGAGGAATAATGCAATTCAATTCATTTTATTGCAGCCATTGAAACCAAAAATAAAATGAAATGCTGAAGATGGAAGCCTGTAGCTGGGGGGCATGACTGGTGCTTCTATTTGTGACCACTTGTGACTATAACCCGTGCAGTCATCTTAGGTGATGGCAAGATTGAGGAGGCAGGGTGTATGAACTGATTGACATGTTGAAATAGACCAAAGGTCATGAAGAGGTATGGATGATAAGGTCACCCAAAGGTCATGAAGGGGTATGGATGATCAGATCACCCATATCAACCAGCTGGGGAGTTGCAGGTGGCCAGATGTTCCAGTAGAAATTGAATTCCTCTAGGAATACTTTGATGACAGATATCCTGGTCAGTATATATTAGCAATGATCAGGGATCCACATGATGTGGAAAAGGAGCTAAACTTGACCTTGAAGGTGTTAATAGTCAGTGCAAGTTCAATATTCATTGCCCATTAATCTGCCAAATAGACGATAGGCTGCCTTTGGGCCGCTTGATGTTTTGGGGTGAGTTGTGAGTCAACTGTATGGAATTCTGTAGGTGTTGATCTCAGGAGTGCGACATCTGTGGAGTGCTGATGCTGTCAGTTTTCAATCGCAGCAAAGATGTCAGGCTGTGGTCCATGATAGCATCTGCAATGAAAAGTTCTTTTATATTTGAAGTTTCTAATGTACCTGGATCCCTCCCTAGTTGCAGTGTCAATTTAATTTTAATGCCAACGACCTTTTTGCAGTTAGTGCTCATTATTACAGATCAGACTTTGTAAAATGTCACTTGAAAATAAATTACAGTAGGTTGTATGTAGTTAAAGCCATCTGTTGCTTTTGTTTCAGGTGATCCTACTGGTTGTCATGTTGTTATAGTTGATGATTTAGTGCAGACGGGAGGCACACTTATCGAAAGTGCTAAGGTAGTGGCATTTCAGTTTCTATAGTGACCCTTCAGTTATACAAGTAAATGTTTTGATGATTTGTACACATTTATTTTCTCATTTAACTGGTTTTATCATCTATTGTATTTGGTATAATATAATCTAATAAAATAAATGGATAATCTAATATAATAAAAGTGGGGCATAGTGGGATGTTCAGTGCCTTGCGTTCGAAAGAATGCAGGTTTGAACCCACCCTGAGTCACTGCGTAGCGACCTTGGATAAGTTGCTCACCTATAATTGTCTGTGGAGAAGGCAACGGGAAACCACATCCTTCATCTCATCTCCAGGTGGCCTAAAGTCAAATGGACCTGCCTTCGGGCAGAGAACTCATCATCGTCATCATAATCCTCTATACCATTTCAGTTTTGAGTTTTTAAGCTTTATCTTTATCTCTTTATCTTTTCTAATGAACCATGATGTTTTCATGCAAGCATCCCTCTGCTTAGACATTTCTATGGCATCTTTCTACTACTTACAATTTTCTCATATTACGTTTTATTATATCCGCTTTATCGTCACAGGGAAGCGAGTGATTCTGGCTTTACTCTTAATCACAATTGACTGATGTGACACATGCTTTGTTGGTGGTGGAAGTTGTGTGGTAACAAAAACCATTAGCGTCTCCCTCCTCCTTTATTCAGGCTTGGGACTGCCTGAGTTCTTGCAGCGGCGGAGTTTGGGGTGCTTTGTTGTTCATGGCTGGTCCTTTTACGTGCCATGTTGCTACTATTGATGACTGGGCTATGCATTATTTATTTGATTTGGTGCATCTACTTAGCTTTACATAATGCTTTAAACATTTTTAAGTTATTGATTACAAGTGACTGAAGACTAATGAGTATGGCGAAGAAAGTTGATGCCTAATTAGTCGATTGATCTTTAAATAATTTTTAACATTAAATTTATTTTGGGTGATTAATCGAAGTCCGCTTGATATATTCCATAAGGTACCCTGGTATTATAGCGGTCGAATTTATAATTCATTACTTATGTATTCATGGGAATTCATGCTTGTTGAATGTTTTGGAACATGTGTTTAAAGTAGATGACACCTAAAGGGTACTACATCGGTTTGTTCCTGATGTATGTACAGGTTCTGCTCAAAGGTGGTGCCAAGTGTGTCAGTGCATACGTCACTCATGCAGTGTTTCCGAACAATGCATGGAAGCAGTTCGTCTCTTCGGAGGTGCCGTTCCAGAACTTCTGGATCACGGATTCTATTCCACACGCCCTGGAGATCTCTCATCATCGGCCTTTCAAGCTTCTTTCCTTAGGCAGCGTCATTGCCAGTGCGCTTCTCAGCTATGATCTCAGAAATATTTAGGCCAAACATCTACCATCCTTGGCAGCCTTTATTGTATATCACTCTCCAAATATCTGGCCATGACCAATTTTAAACTTTGATCAAAGATTTTTATTTTGTATGAAATTGAAATTTTAAAATGTTTTTTTTTTATTTGGAAAAAACATAATTTTGAGATCCTAATGAGTCTGCAGCCAGATGTAAAGCTGTTTTAAAAGTGCAGAGAATCTGTTAAAAGTCGTTACTCTAGTTAATAATTGTAGTTAATAATTAATTGCAATTGAAGTAATAGGTTTTCTCTTCTGCTTAGCTATGTGTGTTAATGTTGCCTTATCTTATGTCTCATGTAATCCAATCTGAGATGCACCATGACTAACTGATGTGTGTTTTTGGTCTTACAAGTGGAAAGTGCAATTGCAACATATCTATTCATTTTTCAATAGTTGCCTTGTTCTTCATCTTTCGAAATAATTTATCCTTTTGTATCAGTTTGAGACAATCAGACTGCATAATTCTTCCATTTTGCTTAAACACGTTACGACATTGACGTTAAATGCAATTCCAAAATTAAACCGGTTGAGTGTGTTAGTTTAGATATTGAGTTGACTGATGTGGTTTGTTTGAGATATACAATGTCTTATGATATTTGAGATTTTGTCTTTATAGTAAGTATGTCAGTCGTCCTTGAGACAACAGAGTGCCGGTGATATGACCTTTTATATTGATTTTTTTGTAAACTTTAGGATTGTTTAACAATTTGACCGCTGGGGATGTGTGTTCATACAGGTATTTGCATACAAATCTCCGCGGTCATTGTGTTAGGTTGTTGTAACCTTGTATTACTCATTCTAAAATGTGGTTTATTACTAAATACTAAATTTTGTCTTTGTCATGTCAATGCCTAATGCATCAACAGGTGCCAACTTGTGGTACTTCCTAGTTTTTTGTTCTTGACTAGAGTTCAAACATTATTTACAAAAACTGGTAAAAATTATTAATTAATTTTAATTAATTACATTATTAATTTTTTATTATTATTTTTATTATTACTACTGCTAAAACATCCAATACTAGTGATGTACTACCTCACTGTAGATTCCTGTCATGTCTAGCTGGTACAATTTACATCTTGTGCTACTTGCATATGCAGAAATTTTGCATGAACATGAATGTATGCATCATCTGGATCGACTTTGGTACTGGTTTATTTGTTCTCTGTGGCTCAGTTGAATGCTCAGTTGAATTCTTGGTTCGGTTTACCGACATGAAGAAGTGTAATCTCCATAAACTATTTTTATTATTTTTATTATTATTATTAAACTATTTTTATGCATTTAGTGTAGTAACAGTTGCGGTTGTTGTGCCTTTTCGCTTCATTTCTGCATTTCATGCAATTCGATGCATTTGTCTCATAGTAATCTCTAATCTTCTAGTTGAGAAGTTTTACTATAATGATCTGATTTGTTTGATAACAAAACTGAACATTTAGGAATTTTGCCAGACTTAAAAGTTAAAAGAAGTGAAAGAGTAGTTTTGCTGTGTCTGCAACCAACATTAAATGTCCGTTTGATACATTTGGTTGCAGTAATTTTAGTAGGTGGTGCATTAGATACAACTATGATGTTGTGTCTATTAAACACTTACTACGTAACTTGACAAGGAAGACTTCAGTACTAAGCGACGCATTATAGAATGACGTCATTTATTGACTTATGGACCAGGATATTGACTTATGGACCAGGATATCTTTCAATCACATTGCATTCATTTCATTCACAAGAATGTTATTGGTATAGCGCTTCTTCGTGAGGACTAATCAGAAGCGGCGATTTCGTTGGTTACGCTTTAATCAAGAACAATATTCTTCAGTGTAACCAGACCATGCCTGAACGTGAATCAGTAATCATTACGAAAATAGAAAAAAACGAATCCATTGTCAAATCCAAAATAATCTTGAAGCAAATTGAACAAATTAGAGCTGAAGTTGTGTCCTGTGCTGCGCGTGTAAGTCCGGGTGGTATAGAAGTTTGGTAGATGAATAAGCGCTGGACGACACCAGTATCCATGTCGCTCGTTGAAGGCCAACAGCGCACGTGTCATCGCCTGCATCCCGGCTTACACCTCTGCACTTGTGCGCAACTGTTGTTGCTGCTGCTTCTCTGCTGCTGCTGCGATTTGTTCTGGTGCACTATGTCTGGTGCACAGAAGAGATGGAGGACGACGGGTGGTTTACGCTGGGATGAACTGCGACTCGAGCGAGAAGTCGACGGCGTAGGTGAATGCCCAGATCTGGAAGAGGTCGCTGTCCTTGCAGTCTCCAAGCTGCGGCATCTGCTCGTTCTTGTGTTCCGGCATTGCGTTTGTCACCTGCGCAGGTAAGGTACGAAGTAAGGTAAGGTATGAGGTAACGTTGAAGGTAAGATCAGACTTAAGGTAAGATACAAGGGCATGCAGGCCTATAGCACTGATTAAGATAGGCATACTTTATCTCCTTTTACCATAGAATACATGGGGCCTATAGTATGGCAGGGATGTGGTCTCGAGACCGGAAAACTGCGGTCTTGGTCTTGGTCTCGAATGCATCGGTCTTGGCCTTGGTCTCGGATCCTTGGTCTCGAATGCGTCATTTTTGGTCTTAAAGGAACGGTCTTGGTCTCCGTGTT